>JANAVB010043820.1:5799321-6078759 GCA_029216955.1 Iris pallida | reverse complement strand
AAAGACGCTTTTTGATCAAGGTATGGACACTACGAGTTCTTGGTCATGCCCTTTGGTTTGACCAATGCACCCGCAGTCTTCATGACTTTGATGAACAAGATCTTTCACCAATACTTGGACAAATTTGTAGTAGTTTTTATAGATGATATCTTGATTTACTCAAGAGTCAAGAGGAGCATGAGCAGCATCTACGGATAGTTTTGGGAACATTGAGGAATGAGCGACTTTTCGCGAAGCTTAGCAAGTGTGACTTCTTTCTCAAGGAGGTATCATTTCTGGGTCATATTGTTATGGGTGATGGTATATCAGTAGACCCAGAGAAGATCACAGCAGTCAAATCATGGCCCGCTCCCACATCAGCTTCTGAGGTGAGAAGTTTTCTCAGACTTGCGGGTTACTACCGACGGTTCATAGAAGATTTCTCTCGAATAGCGGGGCCTATGACTCGATTAACTTGCAAGGATCAGGAGTTTGTATGGACAGACGAGTATCAAGCCGCTTTTGACGAGTTGAAGAAGCGATCGACCACAACACCGATCTTAACACTACCATCGGGCCCGGAAGGATTCGTAATCTACAGTGACGCATCCGGGAAGGGATTAGGATGTGTATTGATGCAGCACGGGCGTGTAGTAGCATATACATCACGACAATTGAGAGTGCACGAGAAAAATTATCCGACCCACGATCTAGAGCTCGCAGCGGTTATCTTTGCTTTGAAGCTATGAAGACACTACTTGTACGACGAGAAGGTTGATATCTACACTGATCATAAGAGCCTCAAGTACGTGTTCACACAAAAAGAGTTGAATATACGACAACGACGTTGGTTGGAGTTGATGAAGGATTACGAGATCGAGCTACACTATCATCCGGGCAAGGCTAATATCGTGGCAGACGCATTAAGTGTTTGCCATGAAATATAAAAGAGCAGAACAATTATCGGAGGACTGGACTTTTACTTCACGTTACAAACTTGCTTGTACAAAGAAAGCCTAGGGACGAAAACCTAGGTACAGCAATCTAAGTACAATTGTTTATTTTAGATTCTGGGGGGTGACGATAGAGGCTCGGGAAAGCGACGGCCGCTCTGCCTTACTCCTTGGACGATCGATATGCAGCCTTGGCTCCAGAAGATTGCTTGGCGTTGAAGAAATGCTCTCTTTGCTCTCTCTCGGCTCTTTCTTTCCAAGTATTCTGGTGCTCTCTGATCTCCAAAAAAGGGGTCCTCTCTGCAAGGGAATGGCACCTTGCTATTTATAAGAAGGGGAATGCAATCATTAGGGTTTGCGATGATTGTCCCTTAAAGTGGCGACAGCCTGTTGATCGATCAATCTGGGCCATTAATCTTGAGTGTGATGAATCTGGGCCATTTAATGTAGATTGCACCAAATCCTATCAGTAATTAATGCTGATTGGAATAAATCTCCGTGATGATAATTTGCTGATGTCTGCGAATCTGAATGAATAAGTTTAATTTATTCTCCTGCCACGTGTCCCAGATTATTGGGATTTGACCCAATCTTTGATCGTAGTAAATCTGGAAAATTGATTGGCTTTATGACACATGTCCTGGGAGTCACTGAGGGGATCTGAGCCGCATGAGGATTGGGCCACATAAGGATGGAGCCGCATAAGGGTGAAGCCGCATAAGACCGGCCACGTGTCAGGGCTGCTTGGAGAGTGGCCCCCGAACCTTCGGACCACATGATAATCTGGACCACATAATGGGTAGAGAGCCGCATGGAGATGATCCTTGTGAGCCGCATGGGGCGGCCTCTGCTCGAGCCGCATGGAGATGGTCCTCTTGAGCCGCATGGGAAAGCGTCTGCTTGAACCGCATAGAGGGAGCCTCTACTTGAGCCGCATACGAAATGCTTACGTGTCAAGGCTACGTGGCATTTTCTGGATCTCGGGGGGATTCGTGTCAGAGATCTCCTTCGTTTCCCTAGGGGTCTGTCATTATGACCGAGTCATCATTACCTCTTTGTGTCAGGGCTTTTACTTTATCAGAGCTGTCAGCCGTCAAAGTAATTAATGCAGTACAAGGCGGGAGACAGAACTGTTTGCAAGCCACGTGTCTTCTCTTCTGAGCCGTATGGGACGTCTTGAGCCGCATAGTTTCTCGTGCCACATGAATCTTTGAGCCGTATGGGCTTTCTGAGCTGCATGGGGTTTCCTGGCCGCATGGATCTTTTTTTAGTATTTTCCATGCTTCTACAAGACCCCCTTCAAAGTTTTCAATTTGTAAAATTGAAATACTTTGAATAAGAAGCATGGCTGTGTGCAGGATCTTCTAGCCGCATAAGAGGTCCTGGCCGCATGGATGTTTCAGCCGCAGGGACTTTCGAGCCGCAGGGGTTTCTCAACCGCATAGCTTCTTGCCACGTGTGCGGGTCTTTAATTGCCTCCGATTCGTTTCAGCGCCGTCTTTAGAGGGAAATCCCAAGGGTCGGCTCATTAAATCTTTCGGATTTTATGCCCTGGATGAATCTCGGAGACGAAATCCGAGGAGTTGGTTTCGCCTTTTACGAGGCGGTTACTAGTCCACGTGTCCTCCTTCTCTCGTCCTCCTATAAATAAGAGGAGTTTGGAGAGAGAAAGGGCTTCTTTACTTTCTCTTTTTCTTTAAATCTTCCCTATCCCGATTGTCCTTTTCTTCTCCGATAACTAATGGCTCCCAAGAAGACCGTGGCAGCAAAGGGCAAGAAGGCGGCCTCTTCATCGACCGCAACAGCGAAAGGCAAGAAGACTACTTCTGCCTCGACTGCGGCCGTTCCTCCGCCGGTCGTCGTACCCGATGTTCATCCTGACGTTCATCCCCCCATTACTGGTAAGGACATTGTATGAGTAAAAAAACCCTAACCGCTATGGCTACGTCGCATATTTTATGCACGAGCCTTTGTGAGCCGCATGTTCGTCCTATGGATGAGCTGCGAGCCGCATAAGAATAGCCACTGTGTCCGCATATGCACTTCGTCGACGAAGCCGCATAAGCGATGCTGAGCCGCATAGACTTTGTATAAGTGTTCTTCTGAGCTTGAGCCGCATGAGGCTTCGTTAAGTTGGAGCCGCATAAGGCTTCATTAAGTTGGAGCCGCATGGGTGTTTTTCTGTGCCGTATGAGGCTTGGAAGCACCCAATCAGTTCTTTTTTACCCATCTTTTTAACTTATCTTTCTCTGTCTTCTTTTTAGTGAATCTGCCGGTTAATGCTGCTAGAGAACTCCTGGTAGGTAGTGCCCAAGCTGCTCTAGGATATAGGTACGACCATATCGTTCAGTATATGACGGACCTGTTTCCGAGTGACGAACCTCCGGCTAGACTGAATGCCATCAAGAACCAGCCTTTCTATTTCCTTAACGCTATGATGAACTCTGGGAAATTCAAAGGGGAATATTTGAAGCCTGCGTTCTTCTTTGGAGACGCCTTGACTGTGGAGAACAGTCATGTTCTGGAGGTGTCGGAGAACTGGAGTTTTGTCGCTAACGGGATGGCGATCCGCAACCCCGAAATGGAGCGACATTTCCTATTATCTTGGTTCAATATGCTCCTACTGGACCGGAAGATGGAAGAGACTTTAACTCCTACCCGAGGTAGGATGTTTGTGGGAGACATCCATTATTGCAACAGCCTGAAGTCAGTGACTGCAGGCAAGGTGCACACCAGCTGTTCGGTAATGGAATTGGTCCCAGGTACTTTCTTGAATGTACCGGGCCCCAATTTCACATTTTCTACCGCCGACACTTTTATAAATCAACTTGCTCGGAAGGGCTCCTACCCCATTGGCCGGTTGATGCTCCCTAGTTGGATACATCCTATTCCCTCGTGGACCAATCTGTCTATGTGGATCTTGCAAAAGTATGAGGCCTTTTTGTGTGAGATTGGCCTTTACCATGCTATTCGGAGCACCAGCCATGGCTTGCCCATAAACAAAAAGTTGTTCATGTCTCTGCTGGAGATGTATAACTGCCGTACGGGAACCTTCTATACACCCGTAGGAGAAATGGGGCTTGCGCTCCACGAAATGCACGCGGTCTCTAAGCTTCCTTGGAGGGACGAAGCTTTTGAGGCGTATACTCCTACGAATGAGGAGTTCAAAGATTTGAAAAGATGGTATCCAGGCTTCGTGGCCCTTTACCAAGAGATATTGTGCCACTATAGCACATGTCATCAGATAGCCAGAAAGGATAACAACTCGGAAGGGAATGCTCCCCACACCAAGGACTGGGTGTACTATCTCTTCCCGACGGATGCCTCAGGTCGAGTTACTTCCCGTCGTCCTCGGTCCCGGGAGGCGGTTAAAGACTTGGTATCGTCGGCTAAGAGGGTGGCCACCACCAGTGACAGATTCGGGAGTAAGACCGACTCTTTCAGTTATTTTTACCAGGATACCCAAGATCTGTCAGAGAAGGCACTTCTGGCGGGATTTTGATGATATGGCTGCAAAATTGTGTAGTCTCTGGAGGAGCTGGTTCTATCGAGAGAATCAGTCGTAACTTTATCCTTCCAGCTGTGAAGTTAGTTTTACGAATCAGGCTAGCTCTCCTCCCGGCCATGGTGTGCAGCATACACCGTGGCCTTCGCACCTTCACATCCAAGGTCATTGCTCGCAATGTGACCAAGGATTTTGAACGGACTGAGTTGCCCTATCACTATTTGATGGGGTGGCTGTTGATGCATTATCCGTCTTTGATGAGGCTGGGCTCTGAAGACGGTATAACTGATGATGACGCGTTTATCTTTCGCTATCGTGATAAGCCTTGGGAGTATGAGACCATGCGGGCTTGTCGGATGGCATTGGCGAGGGCGGATATGTACCATATTTTCGTATCCGTCCCTCGCTTTACTGCTAAGGATATAGAGGCTGTACATCTTGACGGTATTGTGCCCCCTCAACTTCTGGACGGCCAGATGCTCCTATGGCTGCGTAACATTCGCCCCGCACATCTGGTGTATCGTAACCGCAATACTGTTTTTCTGGAGCCTTATCTGCCTAGCAGGTTTGCCCGACAGTTTGGATACAGCCAGCTTTGTCTAGACAGTCCCAGCTCCTGTCTGGGTTTTGAAGGTAGCCTTCTTGATGGTATCCTGGCTTGGCAATACTACGATACATTCCATACCCGTACCATTTTCTCGGTCCCTGCTATTAAGGCGTCAGTAGAGATTTTGTACATGGCGGCTTTGTACCATGTCATTGCGAACAAGCCCCCGGTCGGTTTTAACTCGGGTGCCAGTTTTATTGTTGGTACCGGCCTGGAGGAAGGATCCCAAGGGGCCAAGAAGAGAAAAACTAGAGTTGAAGTGCCAGATTTGGATTCCGCTGCTGAGGATGATGAAGGCAACGAGCATGATGGAGATGACTCTACCCTTCCGGTGGCAGACGTAGAGGTTGATCAGCCGCCTATTTTGTCAGATGAGATGTTGAAAGATCAGCCACCCGTTGTGCCTGGCCCTGCTCCAAAGTGTAGCAGGCAAGTTTCTCCTGTTGGCGGTATTTCTCGTTCCCGGAAGCTGGTTGCGACCAGACACCGCCAGCTAACTATAAAAGAAAGCGGAGAAGAAGTTAACCCCACGTCAGAGGTAACCAAGCCACTCCCAATTCCTCCTTCCTTCTTTCCTTCTAGCTTCGATTTTAATCATCTTCTTTCCCTCTTGTAGGTGTCAGGAGAAGAAGAAGAGTCTCAAGATGCCGAGGTGGTGACCCGGGATACCGGGGACTTTAATGAACCTGTCCCTGAAATTGCTGAATTTTATCAAGATGACGTTGATCGTGTCGTACTTCCCTCCGGGGTGGCTGGAATAGAAGAACCCGCTGAATCTAACTTGGAGGTTGCGGGTAAGGAGGTCATGTCAGCTACGCACGAGCTGCAGCCTCCATGTTCCTCCCCTAGTAAGATAAGCCGAATCTTAACCTGCGAGGAGGCTTATCTGCTCTATCATCACATCCTTCAGGTCACGTCGACTGATCATTATTCTGGGCATACATGTCCTGCCTCTCCAGTACTGTGGATGGACATTATTGAGACGAACTATGCCGAAGGGGCACCGGTGGAGAGGGGCGTACTTTCTCCTCTTTCGGCTCATCTTGAGGGGCCTCCTGCGTGCTCGAGTTCGAAAAGTCGGGTGATGGGACGACCAGGGCAGGGGACGATGGTCCTTTCATCCTCTTCTGCTCGGGTGGCTCCGAGAGTCGATCTCTCTGCCCTACCGAGTATCCAGGCTCTTCGGGTGGCGGAGGAAGAGTTATCCGTTATCCGCACATCGTTCTGCTCGGACTCCATCCCTCTGGTGGCAAGTTCTAGCATTGCTCCTCCGATATTGCCGGCCATGCTTCCTCTGACGCCGTCCTCTACAGAGGTCCTGGACGACGCGTTATAGGACGTGGTTGACAGCTTTCATCGTCACTTGAGGAGGGGAATAACGGCTGCTGTGGAAAGAGGGACCTCTTTCGTCTTGTCCCGGCAATGCGCCCAGGGTCAAATTGAAATCCTTAAGACTCTTCTTGGTGGTGCAGGGCTGGCTGCACTCTTGGAGGCAAAGTTGTTGGAGACTGAGCAGCTGGTGGCTTAGCTTCAGGTGCTACGGCAGGCTGATCTGTCTGCTGTTATAGATCGGGAATACAGCTCTCTTATTGCTACTATAGAGAAGATAAAGGTTGCTCAGGATAAAACCAAGCCGGCCGTACTGAAGGACCTCCGCGATATGTCTGATCGATATGATCAGTTGAGCCACGAGAGTGAAGATGTCAAGGCTCGGGAAGAGGCTGCCTTCCGTAGGATCGCTGACACGCGGAAGCAGATCCTTGAGCTTCAGAGGAAGTTGACTTTCTTGGAGTCTGATCTTGAGGCTGCCCGTATTGACAGGGAGCTGATTATTCGGGAGGCTGACAGAGTCAATCAAGCTTCGACCGACCTGGAAATTGCCCTGAAGAAGTTGGAAGATGACTGGCAGGAGCTCGTGGGCTTGGATGATGAGGAGCGGTTATCCCAGGAGGCTGAGCGTCGAGCTAAATAGCGGCTCGAACATGAGGCCATCTCAGTGAAGAATCGTCTTTTGGAATTGAGTAACGCCGAACTATAGTCGGCCTTTTCTTCTCTTGTTTCTGTTTCTTTTTTTCTTCTTTTATGATAGGGACGTGGTCCCAGCACATGTAGCATTTTTTCTTCCTTCAAATAAAGAGTACTTTCGATTCTACCCTTCATTTGTATTGCTTGTTGTGCCTGTGATATTGTGGTAGTGTTTGCCCCGCATGGGGGACTTTTTTGTGGACCTATTACCCCTGGCATACCTTGGTTTTAGGTACGGATAACAAGTTCGATTGGGGATACCTAGAACAGTTCCACAGCAAGGTGGTCATGGATGTTCTCGGTAGTAGAAGAAGGAATGCCGTGGAGCGGCTGGGCTCCTGGGGCATAATGAGAGATGATGGCCCGTACTAAGAAACTTAGCAAAGGATATTTGTGGGCCTATTATCCTTGCGTACCCTGGCTTTAGGATACGGATAATAGGATGAAGGGGAACCAACATACTTGCTCAGAAGTAATGAGGACATGGCAAGTATGAGGGTTTAACGGGGGATATTTGTGGTCAACAGAGGATATTTGTGGGCTTATTACCCTTGGCGTACCCTGGTTCAGGGTACGGATGATAAGACAAGAGAGGACCGACATACTTACTCAGAGGTAATGAGGACATGGTAAGTACGGAGGTTTTACCGTGGAGTCTTCCTGCTCAGAGGTAATGAGGACATGGCAGGAGTGGACTCAGCTGGGAATATTTGTGGACCTATTATCCTTGGCGTACTCCGGTTGTGGGTACAGATAATAAGTCGAAAGGGAATCTTCATACTTACTCAGAGGTAATGAGGACATGGCAAGCATGAAGGTTTCTTCGACGGAGCCTTCCCACTCAGAGGTAATGAGGACATGGCAGGAGTGGGCTCAATGAAGAGAGGGTACCTAGAACGACTCAGAGGTAATGAGGACATGGAAGTTCTATGTAGGGGGTGATTTGTTTTTGGCGGAAGTGGAACGACTCAGAGGTAATGAAGACATGGCCATTTTGGAAATTTGTGGATCTGTTACCCTTTTTGTGCACTGGAAGTGCGGGTAGTGGATCATGAGGGAGGATCTCTTCCAGAAAGAAAGTTCAGAGGTATGATCATACATGACTTACTATCCAAAAGAGTAACCGGAATGTGAGTACAGAGGCACCAGCGGGTACATGACTCAATAATTTGAAATATTGTGAAAGTGTGAGTTCAGCGGCACCAGCGGGTACATGACTTGATGATCTGGAATGTTGTGGAAGTGAGTTCAGCAGCACCAGCGGGTACATGACTCGATAATCTGGAATGTTATAGATGTGAGTTCAGCGGCACCAGCGGGTACATGACTCGATAATCTGAAATGTTGTGGATGTGAGTTCAGCGGCACCAGCAGGTACATGACTCGATAAATCTAGAAAATTATGAGGGTGAGTTCAGCGGTACCAGCAGGTACATGACTCGATGATCTGGAGAATGTGAGGGTGAGTTCAGAGGTACCAGCGGGTACGTGACTCGATGATTTAGAAAATGTTGAAGATGCGAGTTCAGCGGCACCAGCGGGTACATGACTCGATGACCTGGAATGTCGTTCAGACATAATATTTCTTCAGGAACTTGCCGTTGACGGGCAACATGAGCAAGTCTCTATTTTGTTTTGCGAGGCGGTAGGCTCCGTTGGAGAATACAGCCTTAATGATGAATGGGCCTTCCCACTTTGACTGAAACTTGTCGGCGGTCTTGTGAGTCATGACCATCGGTCTCCGGACTGCCAGAACGAGATCGCCCACTCGGAATGTTCTGATTTTGACCTTCCTGTTGAAGGCTCTAGAGATGCGTGCTTGGTATAGCTCGATCCTTTGCTGAGCCAGGAGGCATTTTTTATCTAAGGCCTCTAACTCTTGTAGCCGGCGACGGTAGTTATCATCCGTCGTCAATTGATAAGTGAAGGCGACGTGGAGTGAGGGTATTTGAGTCTCCAATGGGAGAATTGCCTCACTCCCGTACACCAGGGAGAATGGTGTGTTCCCTGTGGCTGTTCGGATCGTGGTACGGTACGCCCATAAGCATTCACCAAGCTTCTCATTTCAGTCGTGTTTGTTGGACGATACGAACTTCTTGAGTAACTTGATGATGGTTTTGTTGAACGCTTCTGCCAACCCATTCGCTGCTAGATTGTATGGCATCGAAGCAATATTCTGGATGCGGTGCTTGTCGCAGAACCGATAGAAGGCGTAGCTTGCAAACTGCAGACCGTTATCGTGGATGATCCTTCGAGGCAGTCCAAAGCGATAGATGACATGATGCTTGAGGAAGCTGATCACGTTCGAAGTTTTGACTTCTGCAAGCGGGACAGCTTTCGCCCATTTGGAGAAGTAATCTGTGATTGCGAGTATGAAGCGATATCCTCGGAAGGAAGGTGGAGTGATTGGACCGATGATATCCATTCCCCATGCTTCAAACGGCCAGGACGCCACCGTCGGATGTAGAAACTCGGATGGCTGGTGGATGAAGTCCGCGTGGACTTGGCAGGCTTTGCATTTTCTTGCATAGTCTATCGCATCCGCTACCATCGTGGGCCAGTAGTAGCCCATTCGGCGGAGACGGTCCTGTAATTTAGGGCCAGGCTGATGGGCCCCATAGACACCGTCATGAGCTTCGCATACGGCTTCCTTGGCTTCTGCGTTTGACAGACACTGAAGTAATAATCCATCATAAGATCGACGATACAGCATTTTTGTCTCTGTATCGTAGAAGAATCTGAGAGAACGCCTTCTGATGGAAGTGGCCTCCTTTGGGTTCTCGAGGAGGATGTCGTAGACCACGAAGTCTATGAATGGTTGTCTCCAGTCCGGCACTTCGTCGACCGTATGAGCGAAATAACTCGCCACAAACTGAACGTTGTTCTTGGGACAGACCACTTCGTGGCCTATCACATCTACTGATTGATGAGCATAGTTTGGAACCGCTAGGGAAGCGGCTAGGCCAGCTAAGGCATCGGCTTCAATATTTCGGAGTCTGGGAACGTGCTCGATGAAGAACCCTTCGAACGATGATATGATGTTGATCGCTATTTGGTGATAGGGGATCATGTCTTCGTGGCGAACCTCGTATGAGCCCCGGATCTGATTGACGATTAACTGGGAATCGCCGTACGCTTCAAGATATTCTACCCCCAGCTCTCTTGTAAGTTGGAGGCCAATGACCAAAGTGTTGTACTCGGCCACATTGTTAGAGCAGGGTTCTGTGAGAGAGTAAGCGCGATTGATCACCAATCCGAAAGGAGAAACCAGCACCACTCCGACTCCGACGACGATGTTGCCCTTAGGTCCAGTTCTCGAAGCACCGTCGAAGAACATTCGCCATATATCATCGTGAGAGGTTGTGTGCGAGTCGGCGACCTCATCTGGGATTTCTTCATATATTCTGGACGACTCGGAGCCCAGGTGGGCTGCCAAAAAGTCTGCCAGGGCTTGACCTTTGACAGCCTTTTGTGGGACGAAGATCATATGATAGGAGGACAGCAATATTGTCCATGTAGCGAGGCGGGAGCTGAGTGCCCCTGGTTTAGTCATGAGGACCTTGAGAGGGTTGACTCGTGAGATCATATGTATGGTTTGTCCAGTAACATAGTGCCGTGTCTTTTGAATGGCGAACACCAGGGCGAGGCATTCCTTCTCCACAGCGGTGTATCGGTGCTATGGTCCAATCATCATTCGACTGAGATAATATATAGCTTGTTCATGGCCTGCATCGTTGTTCTGTGCCAGTAGAGCCCCGAGGGAATGTTCCATTGCTCGTACGTAGAGCAGGAATAGTTTTCCAGCCACCGAAGCCACCAGGACTGGAGGGTTCGACAAATATTCTTTGAGGCTGTCGAAGGCACGTTGGCATTCTTCGTCCCATACGAATGAGACACCTTTCTTCATGAGATAGGTGAATGGTCGACATCGCCCGAAGAGGTTAGAAATGAACCTTCTGATGTAAGCTAGCCTCCCTTGGAGGCCGCTGAGTTTGCAAAGATTTCTCGGGGGACCCATCTCCATAATTGCCTTTGTCTTCTCAGGGTCTACAGGGATACCCTGGGCGGTGATAATAAAACCCAAGAACTTCCCATTGGATACGCCCAGGAAGGACTTTGTAGGGTTCATTTTCAAATTGTGTGCTCGCATCAGGTCGAATACTGTTCTCAGATCCTGCAGATGGTCTCCCTTACAGTAACTCTTGATGGCGATGTCATCAATGTAGCACTCCACCGTCTTGCGCAAATGTTCTCTGAAGATGATACTCATGGCTCTTTGGTATGTGGCGCCCGCATTCTTTAAATCGAAAGGCATGACTGTGTAACAGTATGTGCCAATCGGTGTTCTGAATGATGTATGCTTTTTGTCGTCAGGAGACATCTTGATTTGGTTGTACCCCGAGAAGCCATCCATGAATGACATACGTTCGAAGCCGCATGTATTGTCGATCATAATGTCTATGATCGGGAGGGGGAATTCATCTTTTGGACACGCCTCATTCAGATTGCGGAAGTCGATGCAGATTCGGATCTTCCCATTCTTCTTGAGGACCGGAACTATGTTGGCGACCCAATCCGAATATTGCTCTTCACGAATGAAGCCGCTGGCTATTAGTTTGTTGACTTCGGCTTCGATCGCATCCATGATGCCTGGGCGGAAGAGTCGCTGTTGTTGCTTGACCGGCTTTGCATCTGGCCGAATGTTGAGTTTGTGGAAAGCAATATCGGGATCTAATCCCGGTATATCTTCATAGCTCCATGCGAACACATCGATATATTCTTTGACAAGTTCCAGCAACAATTCTCGCTCTTCGTTTGTTAGGCTTTTACTGACGAAGATTGGTTTTGGAGAACATTCGCTGCCAAGATCTACTTGTATAACCTCATCTTCAGTAGGGGGTTCTCTCAGTTCAAATCGCTTTTCCTATTGTGCATCCAACTGTTGGGCCCACGGCTCTAGCTCGAGGATTTTAGGAATGTCTTCATCTTCTTCATAAGCGTCGGTGAATGCCATGTTGACTGACAGGACTTGTCTGAATATGTCTCCGATGCTGGTATCCGAGTCAGAAGTTGGTGACCCGGTTGAATGTGACTGCCAGTCACATTCTTCATCTGAACTCTCAGGGGTCGTCGTAGGTGTTACATACCGTAATCCACATCGAGTTTTGTTATAGTAGTCCCGTGGTTTGCCAGCCGGGACCGGTGGCTTCAAAGGTAATCGTCGCCCGGTGCCGTAGTTCAAGCCTGGCGTAGCCTCCAGATCATATTCCTGTTTTTGCATGAGATATTTGGATTGAGGGCTATAAAGATACAGAGGCAGTCTCCCGGCGTCTGACCCAAGGTCGGCTTCTTCTATGGTGAAGGGATGCGGATCGTCCTTCCGGCCGAAGATGATTGGATGATCCCCTCCCTCGATTATGCGGTAGGTGTCTTCCACTGGAATAAGCTGTATTGTGGTGTGCACATTTGTCACCTGTGTGTGTAGGTGAGTGCCTATACCATGTTCCATAGCATACATTGTACATAGCTTATTGAGCTCGAGGTAGTTCAAAGATAGCCCTTTATTGATGAAGTAAGGTATCTTTTCTAGGAGGATTACATCATCTGCGGAGGGAACATCAGTGTGGGCAGCCACATACTTGGCTAGCTCCGGTTCCTCTTTGGCTACCCCCTGTATAAACGAAGACTGAGAGGACGACCTGGGCAGCTTGATCGTCAGAGGTTCAGCTGGTGAAGCAGAGCGTGGAGTTGTTGGCAGGCTAGCGACCCCCAGTTTGACACTTGATGTTGGGCGGGGAGTGGTTGGTTCGCTAGAAGTCCCAGACCCTGCATCGGAATGACGACTCTTCTTGGGAAGACGTATCGTCATCGGCTTATCGGAGGGATTGAGTTTCTCCATTTGCGGCTGGCCGACTCTCGGCAGCCTGATTGTCAGTGGCTCCGTTGTGGGTCTCGACGCTTGGCCGAACCTTGGCAGCCGGATTATCATTTGCTCTTCTTGTGCCGAGAGGCTGATTGCGTCCTTACGCAGAGTGGCGGTAAGGGGTGCGGACTTGCCGGGTTTGCGGGCTTGGAGGTGGATCGTCAGAGGTTCTTCTGATCCTGTAGCTGTCTCGGTATGAGCTTGCACATCTCCTTCACCAAGGTGCCTCTTCAACTTTTCGTACATGCAGGAGTCTGAGTAGTAGGATTCGACCCCTTTGAAGGGATCGATGTCGGCAAATTCTGTCCTCACGAAGCCGTATTTGTCGACATATTTGAAGCACTGGTGCACCGTGGAAGGCACGATCATATAATCGTGTATCCAAGGGCGCTCCAAGAGGATGTTGTAAGAAGTATCTGCATCTATGACATAGCAGGTTACTTCTGATTGGAGATCGCCAATCTGACACTTCAGACGAATCTTCCCAATTGGGTAGCTCCTGCCCGAATTGAAACCGCTGATGGCAGTACTTGTTGGCGTCAGGCGATGCATCGGAATACGAAGATGATGTAGCAGACCCTTCGGAATGATGCTTATGGAAGAGCCTGGATCAATGTGCATCCGGTCCACCTTCACGTCCCTGATATATCCAGTATAGTATAACGGACGATCATGCAGATTGGTCTTGATGAGCATGTCTTGTGGAGTGAAGACAATGTTAGGCATCGCTCCCGTGCAAGCGCTGTCTTGGAGATCTGCAGGCGGGTTTTCTCCCGTGAGGTTGACCTGAGCCAGGTACGCGTCGGCGTTTTGGAGTGCATCGCTCAAAGCCGCACGAACATCTTTTGAGAGTCTCAGAAGCTCGTATAATGACAACTTGGCCGGTGTGTTGGCCAATTGCGCCAAGATGTCGAAGTTGTAGGGCTTCTCCAGCCCTTGTGGTGCCTCTTTTCAGAGGAATTTGTCAAAGCGAGTTTCCTTCGGCCTAGGCTTGTCGGTCGTCGGAGGCTGAGCCGGTCCCGGAGCGTCAGTTGTAGCGGGCTGAGAATCTTCAGTTAAGTTGTCAGCTACAGGTTGGGACTGTGCCCCAGACCGAGTGACGATAGCTGTAGCTTCTTCGATATTTGCCAAGATTGTGTGGCAGGACCTGACTTTTCCACTCTTCTTCTTGCGAATGGAAGATGGTGTGGGCTGAGTCACTTCTGATACCAAATCTGGATGGACCCATATGATTTCTCCTCGTGATGTGGTGAGGGGCACAAGACCAACCACCTGATTTCGGAGAGGTGGAAGGTTAGCAATCTCCATCGTCGCCAGAGGGATAGGTACCACATCGTCTTGAGCCTTCGTTGGAGGGAAGCTACCAAATTGTACTGACACCATATTGGCTGCCACAGTTACCTCCTCGAAATCGATGGCTAGAGCGTTCGAATCGATGAGATTTTGGATGTACCGTTTTAGTTGGTAGGAGTCGTGCGTAGCATTGTGGACGTAGCGGTGGTAATGGCAGTACTTTGGATTCTCCATTTTTGTCGGCCGAGGTTCCCGTCTTGGTGGAGGAAGCTAAATTCTGTCTCCTTGTATGAGCATGTCCAAGATGGGCTTGACGTGACCGTCTTCGAAGGAGTAAGTGATTTACGGCCATTGTTTGTCTGCCGGCTTTGGTTCGGGTTTCTGTGCTGTGTCGGCCACCATAGCCTGCTTATCCCTGCTGTCTCGATTGTTGGAGGGGCTACCCTATTGTCGTTGTTGGTGTTGGAACGCTTGCCCTTGTTGTCTCCGTCCGAGATGTGCAATCCCAGTTGGCGAGCCTTTTTCAACCGTTCTTCGGTGCTAGTGGCACTGATGATAAACGTCTTCCAGTCCTTGAATTGACTTTTGCCCATCCAAAGACTGATTGTTGGGAGAAATCTCTTTTGGCAAATTTTAATCAGGGAGGAATCCGAATTTCCAGATGGCAGCTTCATTGCAGTTTGGCAAAACCGCTCAATATAATTCCTCGTCAGCTCTTTCTCCCCTTGGACGACGTCCATGAGGGTAGACATTGTGATGCCCTGCCCTACTTCGTAGAACCTCTCCAAGAACATGCGCTTGAAGCCGGCGAAGGAGTGGATGTAGTTATCTGACAGGTTGCGATACCAGTCGAATGCGACTCCTTCCAATGCCCCGATGAATAATCGTGTGAGGATGGCATCATCGTGGGGCAGATGGTCGGTGGTGACCTCGAAGTAAGTGATATACCGACTTGCTGAGGTCTTGCCATCATAAGGATTGATATTGAACGGCTTATATCTTGGTGGGAATGGAACATCTCTCCAGGCAGCAGGGTACGGTTGCCGTATTCTGAGGTCTTGGAAATTTTCTCGAGCGTGAAACATGGCTCGGTGCTCCTGGACTTCTCTTCCCGCTTCGTGGGCTTCATCCATGGCGGTGGGGGCCGTTCCTTCAGGAGGATTGTTGTTCGGGTTTGGTGCCGCTGAATTCGAGTCCGCATTGATCGCGGGACCCGTGCTTGTTTGGCCAGGCGTTCCTCCCTACAGAGTTGGAATAGCCGTCTTGATCTCGTCTACAGACTTGACCAAGTCAAGCAGTATGGACTACAGAGTGTCGATGCGTTGGCGATCACTGGAACCATCTTGATTGCTGTCCGTCATGAATACCGTTATTACGTGAGGAGAGATGGACGGAGCGGTGGAGGAAGCGCCCTCTGAATCATACCCCTGTAGTGAGAAGTCATCGAGATATGTGGGAATGTTCTTCTCTGGTTCGGACTCGGAAGGAATAGTACCCCCAATCTTCGAGCTCGCCTCGTCTTGGGGGTTGTGGACGTCGTCGGGGACGTCAGGGTTTGTTGCATCTGATGGGAAAGTTGTTTCCCCTGGCTCGTCTTGTTGGAACACCGAATTATCGTAGAGGTTCGGAGGAGTGCTACCCCTAGTTCCAGCAACCCCCAGTGTTGTGGACGATGAATCTCCCACTGTAGCATATTTTGTCTTAGAACGGGTGCTTTGGAAAACTCCGGTGGTGGGCACCCGCTTAGACGACAGTCTTTTGGTCAAAGTGGTTGAAATCTTCGGGCTAGGAACATTCGTCTTCTTCCTTTTTCCATCTGCGTGGACTTTCTGAGCAGAGTTGCAGGAGACGACGGGATGTGCCTCGTCTTCTGAGTTTGATCGTTACAGTCTTTGGAAGATGGACCGCCGGTCCTCTTGTACTGTTGCATTGCTGCAACAGCAGTTGACGATGACTTGGGTGCAGTGACGTCCGTGGGAGGACTTCTTGCACCCTGGTGCATCTTCTCTTTTCTTGCGTTTGTGGAGGATGGTCTCACGCAAGTCAGATGGGTCTGGATCGACCATGTTTGCTCCCTGGATTTTGGAAGACTTTTGGGAACCTCTCTGTCCATTTTTTGTCGGGGGCTGGACTCGAGTGGCTCTGTACAACTTTCCATCAGAGGCCCGCATAACAGTACACGGGACGCTCGGATGGTCAGAGGTCGGATCAACGGACCGAGTTTGCCAAGCTCGTGCCGTCCTAAACTTCTTCGCTCTAGTGCGTAAGGGCACATAGTAGGAAGAGTCTAAGTGGTACTGGAGAGAATCAGACATGTCTTCTTGGGAGCACAGGAGATTAGGACCATAGGTGAGGCGGTCGAAGACGGAACCTCGTGGAGTAGGCGTCATGCGGTTGGAACCATCAACCCCCATGCGGCTGGCAATCGTAGCCGCATAAGTCTTCTCCATGCGGCTGGAAACCCTGGCCGCATGAGTATTCTCCATACGGCTGGAAATCCTAGCCGCATGAGTACTATGCATTTGGCTAGCTGTTTCAGCCGCATGGTCATCATTCATGCGGCTGGTAATCTTGGCCGCATGAGTCTTCGCTTTGCGGCTAGTGCCGTTGTTCGGTTTCTTCCTGGAGCCCATAGAATCACTCTTTGCCCCTGCAAGTCCAGCATCGTAGTGCTTTTCTCTGCCGAACTTGGGGACAGCAGAGTCTTCAATGGCTCGAAGTGGGGCCGTACGAGAATCGCCTTCGCCGTCTTGGGTAGCAGAGAGTACTCCCTCGAGGGCCTGGGGAGGAGCAAATGATTTTGGCCTCCATTTTTTACGAGCCTTCGTTGTGCGGATGCGCCTCTGGATCGGGCCAGCGCTTCCTTCGGAGAGCATTTCTTTGAACGCCTGTTGGTCGAAGCGGACGGCCATCTTCTGTTGTGTGGAGCCAAGTTTGGCTGCATCCGATTGCGTCACCAACTCCTCAGCCGTGGAGAAGTTTGTCCCCAGCAGAGTCGCCATCGTGTTTGCATGAAATATAAAAGAGCAGAACAATTATCGGAGGACTGGACTTTTACTTCACGTTACAAACTCGCTTGTACAAAAAAAACCTAGGGACGAAAACCTAGGTACAACAATCTAAGTACAATTGTTTATTTTAGATTCTGGGGGGTGACGATAGAGGCTCGGGAAAGCGACGGCCGCTCTGCCTTACTCCTTGGATGATCGATATGCAGCCTTGGCTCAAGAAGATTGCTTGGCATTGAAGAAATGCTCTCTTTGCTCTCCCTCAGCTCTTTCTCTTCAAGTATTCTGGTGCTCTCTGATCTCCAAAAAAGGGGTCCTCTCTGCAAGGGAATGGCACCTTGCTATTTATAAGAAGGAGAATGCAATCATTAGGGTTTGCGATAATTGTCCCTTAAAGTGGCGGCGGCCTGTTGATCGATCAATCTGGGCCATTAATCTTGAGTGTGATGAATCTGGGCTATTTAATGTAGATTGCATCAAATCCTATCAGTAATTAATGCTGATTGGAATAAATCTCCGTGATGATGATTTGCTGATGTCTGCGAATCTGAATGAATAAGTTTAATTTATTCTCCTGCCATGTGTCCCAGATTATTGGAATTTGACCCAATCTTTGATGGTAGTAAATCTGGGAAATTGATTGCCTTTATGACACGTGTCCTGGGAGTCACTGAGGGGATCTGAGCCGCATGAGGATTGGGCCGCATAAGGATGGAGCCGCATAAGGGTGAAGCCGCATAAGACCGACCACGTGTCAGGGCTGCTTGGAGAGTGGCCCCCGAACCTTCGGACCACATGATAATCTGGACCACATAATGGGTAGAGAGCCGCATGGAGATGATCCTTGTGAGCCGCATGGGGCGGCCTCTACTCGAGCCGCATGGAGATGGTCCTCTTGAGCCGCATGGAAAAGCGTCTGCTTGAACCGCATAGAGGGAGCCTCTACTTGAGTCGCATACGAAATGCTCACGTGTCAAGGCTACGTGGCATTTTCTGGATCTCGGGGGAATTTGTGTCAGAGATCTCCTTCGTTTCCCTAGGGGTCTGTCATTATGACAGAGTCATCATTACCTCTTTGTGTTAGGGCTTTTACTTTATCAGAGCTGTCAACCGTCAAAGTAATTAATGCAGTGTAAGACGGGAGGCAGAATTATTTGCAAGCCACGTGTCTTCTCTTTTGAGCCGTATGGGACGTCTTGAGCCGCATAGTTCCTCGTACCGCATGAATCTTTGAGCCGCATGGGCTTTCTGAGCCGCATGGGGTTTCCTGGCCGCATGGATCTTTTTTTAGTATTTTCCATGCTTTTACATTAAGTCGTAAGCCCATGGCACACTTTTTGACTACACAGAAGGAGTTGATTAGAGACTTGGAGCAGCTTGGTATTGAGGTAGTATTGCCTGGAGCCGATGGCGTATTAGCCAACCTCCAAGTACAATCATCGTTGGTAGAGCGCATCAAGGCAGCATTGTCCAATGACGCTAGATTTCGATGGCTGAATGAGAGGACTGAAGCAGGGGAGCAGACGGGATTGAGGATCCATCCCGATGGGATATTACGATCGATGTGGTGATCATATTTATGTTCCCAGTGGAGAGCTACGACAGGAGCTGATGGCAGAGGCTCACAGTTCGGCGTATTCTATTCATTCCGTAGGAACCAAGATGTATCGTGACTTACGACAGTATTATTGGTGGCATGGAATGAAGCGAGAGATAGCTCATTTCGTTGCCAAGTGCTTGGTATGTCAGCAAGTGAAAGCGGAGCACCAGAGGACGGCCGAATTATTACAGCCGCTACCCATTCCCGAGTAGAAGTGGGAGCACATTACTATGGATTTTGTCACGGGTTTTCCCCGGAGTCCTAGGGGACGTGACGCAGTATGGGTGATTGTGGATAGACTTACGAAGTCAGCCCATTTCTTACCTTTTAGAGTGGGCCAGTCGACAGAGGTATTGGCAGAGATGTATATGGAGCAGATTGTGAGATTGTATGGTGTGCCTGTTAGTATTGTGTCGGCCCGTGACTCGAGATTTACCTCGTACTTTTGGAGGAGTATGCAAGAGAGTTTGGGCACTCGATTGAAGTTTAGCACATCATACCATCCGCAGACAGACGGTCAGCCAGAGCATACCATACAGACGCTAGAGGATATGTTGAGAGCGTGCATGCTTGATTTTGGTGGTTCATGGGAGGACCATCTCCTTCTTGTTGAGTTTTCCTACAACAATAGCTATCAAGCGAGCATTCAGATGGCTCCGTTTAAAGCATTGTATGGTAGGAAGTGTCGGTCTCCTGTTTGTTAGAGCGACATAGGAGAGCGACAACTATTGGGTCCCGAGTTGGTCTTGAGCACAGTGGATACAGTGAAGAAAATACAGGGCCACCTGCGAGCAGCGCAGGATCGTCAGAAGCAGTGGGCAGATAATCGTCGTTGACCCTTGGAGTTCAAAGAGGGTGACCATGTGTTCTTGAAGATATCCCCCACTAGAGGCACGATTCGATTCGGAGGACGTGGCAAGCTGAGTCCAAGGTACATCGTGCCTTTCGATGTCTTGGAACGTGTTGGAGAGGTTGCCTATAGATTGGCCTTGCCACCGTTGCTAGAGGGAGTGCATGACGTATTCCACGTATCTCAGCTGAGGAGGTACGTGGCGGACAGCAATCATGTGCTTGATCACTCCGAGATCACAGTTGGACCGAGTTTGTCGTACGAAGAGCAACCAGTAGGTATCCTCGATCGCCGAGTGAAGGTGTTGCGAAATTAATCTATTCCATTGGTTCGCGTGGCATGGAAGCATCACTCGCCAGGGGAGTCTACTTGGGAGCGCGAGGACAACATCCGAACCTGCTACCCGCATTTGTTCGGAGACGAAGGTATGTCTTGCATTTTAAGCTCTTAAATTACTATTAATTCCCTTGTATTGCATTGGACCCCCCGACATTAGTTTAATTTCGAGAACGAATTTTTTTTATGTTGGGTAGGATGTAAACCCCCATAATTTATAATTGATTTTTATAAATTAAATTAATTTTTGTTATGTACTTCATTAGTTATGGATTTATTTACTACTAAGTTATTAGTATAATTAAAGTATGTGTATATACATTATTATATGTGTGCATGTTAATATTTCTATTAAATAAGGAATATAATAAGTTCTAGGATTTTTAGGAATTTATTGGTAATTTTTTGAGAATTTATTTATAGCTTAAAATAATATATAAATATATTTATAGCTTGATATATATATATATATATATATATATATATATATATATATATATATATATATATATATATATATATATATATATATAAATATATATATACATATAAGTAGTGGTGATTGTGTTTAAAATAATAATAATAATATAAATATAATAATTGGTGGGGCCCGGCTCAACCCCAGCAAGGGGGCGGCCAGGCTTGGTCGAGGGAAGCTCAGGCCAAATGGTTGGCCTTTAGTGAAAAAAAAAGAAAAAGAGAAAGAGGTGAGCATAGCCGCTCACTTTAAGTGAGCGGGCCCACAGCAGCAGCAGAGAAAAAGAAACCCCCCCCGCGCGTGAATCCGTGGAATAGTGGGAATCGGGTTTATCCAAAACCCATTAGTATTAGGGTTGAGAGTAACTTGATATATATATCTTCTTGCACAAACCTCGAAACCCTAAACTTCCAAAACGAAAGTTGAGGCTGATCATATCCTCTTTGCCTAAGAGTTCGTTTCACCAGCGACGGAGCTCTGAGCGCGACGAACGGAGCATCGAAAGTCAGCCCCGCGTCATCTACGGAGCAGTTTTTCCACTCAAGGTACCCTACTTCTCCATGGCATAACTTTTTACTCGTAGCACCGATTTTCAATCCGTAAGATTTTCTGGAAAGTAGACTTGACCCTCTTTGAGATCCTCTAGGTGGATTTCAAAAACAACCCATCGAATTTCTTGAAAAATCGAGACGAAGTTGAACAAAAATCTGTTTTCTGTAATACTTATAAAACTGTTTTAAAACGACAACTTGTCGGCCAATTTTCATGCTGTACAGTAAAGTAATACAGGAACTAATTGAAAACAGTAAAAGACAACATAACCGAGATTGCAACGCATCTTCTGGATCGTTGTTTCGATTAGCGTGTAAAAATTTGATTGATGTTGAAGTTGAGGAAAAACCTATGTTTAATTATATTAATTTTCTGAAATTTGTCCGATATGGCGTGTGCCTCGATGAACCGGGCGACGTGATCGTACGCTATATGCATCAAAAGGCGCGTATGGACGTTGCGGACGTGTGGGAACTGACGGAACTCAGTTTCGTCGTGTGTGCGCGACGAAATCAACGCATATCCGTCAAGATAAACCCGTATCGGCGTTTTGCTAACTTGCCCATAACTTCGTGTACAGTCTTCAAATCGAGACGAAACTTGCGCCAACAGGTCCGAATCGAAATTCTGGTCCTGTATGCCAAGTTTGGTTCAATTCTGAGAAGGTCGAATCAGAACCCCTTTTTAGCGGGCCCGTGACCCACTCAAACGGGCGAATTTGTACACGGCTCATCGGAATCCAAAACTGGACATACCGTTGAGTTCCTCTCCTCAAACTAAAACCGTAGACATGTAGTTTGATATGTTTAGAGACCGTAGACTTTGGCACGCGTTTCGGTGCAAAGCGAGTCCAACGGCGGACATCGTTTTGACCCGAAATTACGATTTTGCCCCTGTTCCAGAATTTGACTTATGGACAGGCATTTTCTAGTTATATCTTCTTCACCGAGATCATTTTTGATGTTTATTTCAGCGTCTGGAGTCATCTGTGATTTGTGAATTTTGGTGCTGACACTTGCTACCTTTGGAATTGCCCTTCTCGTACCGCAGGCAAGATACCTTGCCACCTTACTCTGTGATTATTATATTTTTATTTTTAGTTGTTATTTTTAGCATTTCTTATTTCTCGATATTTAAACTGTGCGTCCAAGTCACACTTGGGTACAAGCGACTCTATCGGTCGTTTTTCTCGCTTGATTTATTTTCTCTTGTATTGACTTAGTTTATTGACCACCCATTGATGTTGAGGTATTGGTATATCTTATACGGCCTTGACACTGGTTGTATCACGTAATGTGAGTCACATGTAGGACACGTATCTGCGTAGTTGGCTTACCACCGATACGTATGGTGCGTGCGACGGATAGGAGTAACTGCCAATAGAATTGCATGCTAGAAGACTTGGCAGTTACTAGGGGTTAATGAGTCATGGATGTGACCCTACTAGGCATTGGATGGGGAGAACAGTTTCCTTAACGTATGGGTCCTTATGCACTTTCTTACTACTGATACTGCTGGCCTCTGACTTTTGAGGAATGTTATGCTTTGAGGTCCCTGGTATCCTGATGGGGCCACACCTGAGTTACTGCTGCTGAGCCAGATACCCATGCGTTGAAGGTATGTTCTTAACTGCATTGTTATTATAGAACTGGTAGTCACCCTATTGCATGCATCCCTTTTTCTTTCTATTATATCACAGTTTATATGGCATGGTGTTTTCTTGTATCTTGCTATATCCCCTGAGGACCTGGTTATTTTTCTAGGATTATACGACTTTTCGCAGGAGTACGGAGCTGCGCTGGATCCATCTTACATCGATGACGAGGCAGTCACTACTGATTTCTAGTTCATTCTATATTTGAGATATTAGTGGACATTATTTTACATCTCTTTCATTTCTATTTTTACGGAGGCTGGACTCTGATCTTGTGAGACTATTTTTTTCATAGCTGTTTGGAGTGAGTATGTTCACCCGGCTATCTTTGGATACTCTTATTTATTTATTTGGACTCTATTATCTTCTGTGTTGAGCTGTGATGAGATTAGATATGTTATTCTGGCCTATTATTATTTTACTTACAGCTTATGTGCATATATGAGGATTCCATATATTGGAGTATTCTTCGTATATGTGCAGCTGGCATGTTCACGTACTTGGTCCTACGTATTTTGGGACTGGGGCGTTACAATCTTTGACTCATGAAACTAGTTTTTAGGTATTACAAATATCTTTCAAAATTCGTATATATATTATTTTTCCAACTTCCTTCGATTTTTCTCCAACCCGTAACTAAGCCCATTATTCATATTCCTTCGTCAATTTTGTTCTTCCTCCTATCAACCATAACTAATTTGTCTATTTTGGACCCGATGGAACAGTCCGTATTATCGAGGCTGTCTAGCATAGTTGTAACACCGAAGTCAATTTTGTGCCACCTTGATCATCGCAGCACACCAGGCGTCACTACCAGGTAAGATACCTTGCCATTTCCTGTCTATTTTACTTTAGCTCATATTCATGCATTTATTTATTATTTATTTTTCTGTAAAATAAATTGTGCTATATTGTCATAATTAGATAGATTATACTATGTAGTTCTATTTCCCGTACTTATTATTTTTGTGCATATTAACCTTAGATTTAAGGGACCACCCTTTGTATGTGTTGCATTCATAGGCATTGACACGTTTGTGCCACGAAGTCGCGAGTCGCATATAAAACTCGGACATGCGTGACTGGCTGGCCACCGGTACGTATAAGCCGTGCGATAGGATTAACCTCTAATAGGATTGCATGATTAGTTTGACTTAGCGGTTATAGAGGTTTTGTGTTGTTAAGGCAACATATAGGCATTGGGTGGGGAGAACATATCCTTAACGTATGTGCTACTATAACGTATGTGCTACTATACACTTTTCCCTTGTGACCGTACGCTCCGTCGGAGATGCGGGTTGACGACCCCTTATTTTATTTTTGGCCACTGACATTCGAGGAACGACCATGCTTGAGGCCCCTGGTGCCCTAAGTGGGGACTATACCGATCCTATTTTAGCCAGAGTGCCTATGCGTTGGAGGGATGTTCTTAGACTGCATTGACTTAGAACGGTTAGGCTACCTTATCCGTTAGGTATGAGTACTTTTGGTTTGGATACTCGTATCTGATCGTGACTTAGAACAGTAACTTGTCGCAGACTAGTTTGCCACACCTTGTCCTTGTTTGGTTGTAGGTGTGGCTCACTACTCTGATGAGAATGTACTGAACCTTGTTGTGGTCCAGATACCATATTGGATTTATGGCATGGAAAGATATTCATCATGGATTAGGGTGCCATCTCCTATCCTTGTTTGGTTAGGTAGATGGTACGCTAATTCAATGGTGGAGTATTGGACTATGATATAATCCAATTTGACTTATTATTGCGCGGTTTATATTCAGTATTATGGCATGATATTATGTGTCTTGTTATGTCCCTCTGAGGACCTGGGGATCTTTCCAGGTGTGTGTTCTTGTCTTCCTGCAGGTATTTTAGCCGAGGTCGTGATCTTCTCATTTCCTTCAAAGATGACGTGTCTTGGATCTTTCTTGCTACTCTCGATAATTTATTTCATTGCCATGTATTACTTTCCTTTTAATTAGTTGGTATTGGATTTGTCTCTGCCCAACATCTTGTATAAAGACAATTCATGGTTAAATTTATGATATCTTTTATTCCTTTATTTTGTGGATGGGATTAGTTGTCATGGTTACTGCATTTTACAGCTTACATATATTTATTATACGGCTGGCATGTCTACGTTTCCAGTCCTACGTATTTTGGGACTGGGGCGTTACACTACAAGGGGTTGTGAACATGTGAGGGTTTGATGGGATTGTAGAGGGTTGCTTTAGCTTCATAAAGAATATTCGTGGAGCGTTACAAGAGGTTGGAAAGGGTTTGAAACTGTCGTTATGCCACATATGCTGTCGGCTAAATGGGCTGGGAGGGGGTTTCAATTTTTGAGGGATGGGGAGACGATGGTGACTAAAATATAAGGTTAAGATATAATGTTTGAGGCTTATAAATGTTAGGGTTTGATAGGTGGAGGTTTGGGTAAGTTTTGGTAAGGTTTGGTGGTCCAACTTGCAAGATATGTTAAGGTGAATCTTAAAAGATTTATTACATTTCCTAATATGGAAACCAATCTGTGGGAGTAAATCTAATTGGTTTGACCACTCATGGCTGGACAAACATTGAATAAATTTAGTCTAAATTCATCCTATGAGGTTAGGACAACCTATAATAGGCTCTATCATGGCTAGTTGGACTAGTTCTATGCCAATATGATTTATGGTATCAAAATCAACTCCCGGATGGTTAATTAATGGGTCTTATATGACATTTAAAAATAAGTAGCACATGATGACTCGATTGAGTAGCACACAATTGGCATGTGTGATGTAGGCTCAAAATATGTCAAAATCATATATTGGTTCAAATGGTTTGGGTCGGGATCGAGTCTCAAATCGAAATTGAAAAACATGTAACATTTTACGGTAAAGGTGATAGTTGACTTTTTGACCCAAAAATTGTAAATGAAAAATATAGTAAACATATTTGAATGTGACATGATATATCAAAATGAAGGTGGACTTATCTAGATTACGAATATGGAACTACTTTTAAAAAATTGATAATTATTGTGCTTCAAAAATCAAAGCTACGACAAACTATATTTATAATCAAAATTAAAAATAAAATATGGTTTAATAAATAAAAATCATATTAAATAAAGTTAAAAAAATTCCAAAAATTAGGGTGCTTACAATCTACCCACATTTAAAAAATTTCAAAAATCAGGGTGCTTACAATCTACCCAAAGGAGTGTCAAGCACGAGCATTCGTCCTTCCGAAATAGGGAAATGCGGGAATTCATGGTAAGGAGTTCAAGAAAGATGATCAAATACGATTTTCGAGTTCGAAGAACGATAAAGAAAATCAAAAGAATTTTCAAAGCAATTGTGGATTGAGATCCTAATATACTATCCTATCGCAGGCTCGCTCGGCATAGTAACGTAATCGAAACGGCTAACTCGACCTGCATGGGCCACCAAAAAAATATAATGTCCCAGTGCAAAATACATAGGACCCGGAATACGTATACATGCCAACTACGTATCAAGTGGACTCCAGCCTAGCTCGAATACGTATAAGCTGTCTTAGTTTTCTAAGTATATTTTTCAATTCAACTATCATATCTCTATCTTAATCCATATAATAAGAAATATCAAAAAGAAACAATATGTGACATGGTCTGCAGCCCATTAACATATATGTTTGAATAGACCCGATAAACAATAAAGGTCTATAAAATTAGGCTAAAGAGCATAATGCAAGTAAAGGATAAAATATGAAATCACGGTAAATACCTGAATCTGAAATAGCAATACCACCATGATTGACGAACTTCTCCTGCGTGACCGACTACCTGAAGAGATCACCAGGTCCTCAGGGGACATAGCAAGGTACATAGGTACATACGACATGCTAATATAACAATAAAAGAAATATATGCTCTAAAGGGTAACTACCATATCCAGTCTAAGTGATATGTACTTAAGAATACATTCCGGATATCAGGCTTCCGGCCACTGATGCTCACAAGCTCCTCAGCAGGCTGACACCTAAGGCACCTTGTCGTGGTCCCATGCGCATGTAATATAATAACACTAGTGCTCTGCTACAGAGACAATGACAAACAATAGTATAACAACCAAGTCCCAAATATAGTAACGAGGTCAAGCAATAAGATAACTTGATATGTCGGTAACGTTCTCCCCACCCCCATGTCAAGATCTAGAAAGTCGAGTGAAGTCCAATACAATAAATGACAAGTGTAAGTAATGATCTAGTATCCAATCTCGAAGTCCATAACCACGAATAATCATGTAGACTCCGTATCATGAATAATGTCAATGTCTTGTGGTCTATAATGTCAATGAACACGAATAAAGTATACACGATGCCTAGTGTCGATACACGATGACTACAAGATGTCATCGACACCTGGATATAACACGGACACAAAATATCATCTGATCATAAGTCCTCAATGATAATGAATCAAAAAAACAAAATGCAACAAATAAAAGAAAGGATGATAAACTGTGACATTGGCAAGGTACACTTGCATGCAACTTTCAATGAATACGACTGTCTGACTCCAAGATCCTCGCTAAATCCGTCACACACACCTATAATAGATTTACTAACTATTAGCAGCATGCCGATGACAAACCATATACATAAACTTACCATATATAGACTATAATAATATATATACCAACTAGTCATATTAACTACTCTACTCAATCTAATATACATAGCATTGATTCTAACCAATAATAACATAATATTATCATATTTAAGTTGAAAAATAGTTAAAACTATTTTATAATAATATTTAGTGCATTCTATTTATATAAAAATGGCTACCGATATCTCATATTGATTATACATCAATAGTCATTGGCTTGGTCCATTAATTCGGTGCCCAAAACAGATTTTTTTAATAAATCTTAATTCTGGAAGATGCTAATAAATATGTAAAAAAATGTTTTTCTTATCAAAACATGCACAACAATAACTTTAAATAAGTCCCAACAAGTTCGAAGTTAAATAGCACATAGATCCTATAGTTTTTGGGTGATCCTACAACACGATGACAAGTTCAGATTTTATTAAAATATCAAAACGCAACTAAATGTTACAAAAATATATTCAACAAAAATCTTAGGATGTCTAGTGTCTTATCCAAAATACGAGAGGGGTCTAGGTGATCCGCAAGTTACCAAAAACTCACACACGAAAGAATTAGTTCAGTCTGGACACACGTTCGTAAAATAGACGCTCCGGACAAACCGTTTGGAACTACGTGGGTGAAGAATTGGATATGAAAATAGACACATAGATCTTTTCACTAGTTTTAGTTTCTTGAGAAATGGACATTGAAAAGTATACGATATACATCGTGGAAGATGACCAACCTGCTGGTTTGCACATAATTATAATACTGAAATTGGCTGACTTGTAGGACTATTTTGGAGTACTAGAAAGGGGTTGTGAATGTGTTGGGGTTTGATATAATTGTAGAAGGTCACGTTGGCTTTGCAACGGACATTCGTGGAGTGTCACGAGATCAAAAAGGGGTCGAAACGACCGTTACACCACAAGGTGTTGTCGGCTAAATGGGATGGAAGGGGGTTTCAATTTTTAAGGGATGGGTAGACGATGGTGGGTAAAATATTGCGTTAAAATATAAAGTTTGAGGCTTATATTTGTTAGAGTTTGATAGGTGGAGGTTTGGGTAAGTTTTGGTGGTCCAACTTGCAAGATGTGTTAAGGTGAATCTTATAGATTTATTACGTTTTCTTATATGGAAACCAATCTGTGAAATTAAATCTAATGGGTTTGACCACTCATGGCTAGGAAAATATTGAATAAATCTAATTTAAATTCATCCTATTAGGTTAGGACAACCTAGAAGAGGCTCTACCATGGCTAGTTGTACTAGTTCTAGGCCAATAGGATTTATGGTATCGAAATCAACTCCCAAAAAGTTAATTAATGGATCTTGTATGTCATTTGAAAATAAGTAGCACATGAGGACTCGATTGAGTGGCACACCGTTGGAATGTGTGTCATAGGATCAAAATAGGTCAAAACTATATTGGGTCAAATGGTTTGGGTCGGGATCGAGTCTCAAATCGAAATTGGAAAAGATGTAAAATTTTACGGTAAAGGTGATAGTTGACTTTTTGACCCAAAAATTGTACATAAAAAAATATAGTAAACATACTTGAATGTGACATGATATATCAAAATGAAGGTGGACTTGTCTAAATTATGAATATGGAACTAGTTTTAAGAAATTGATAATTGTTGTGCTTCAAAAATCAAAACTACGAAAAAGTATTTTGTAGTCAAAATCAAAAATAAAATATGGTTTAATAAATAAAAATTATATTAAATAACGTAAAATTCCAAAAATTAGGTTGCTTACAATCTACCCATCTTAAAAGAATTTTGTCCTCGAAATTAAGATAATGCTCAATAATAAAAATCCCAAAAATTAGGGTGCTTACAAGCTAGAATCTTTGTATACAAAGAACACTGGGGTGCAAGCTATTTTTGATCCTATAAATGATGGGTCTGTGGTACAAAGATGGTGCATCTATCACGGATCACTTGATTACGTTTCAGGGGCATGATTGACTAGCTATCTTCGATGGGAAATCACATGAGTGTCAGACTCGTGGGAAACCGTATGATTGTCTATGATCGCTTCTGCTCCAGAACACATGGTCAGTCTGGAGTTCTCCAAGAGCCGGGTTCTGAATGAAGAGACACTAAGACATTCTCAGGGCACTTCATCCATATCCCACTCAAAGGCGCTTGTTTCAGAGAGTTGCGAAAGGAGTAAAAGCAGGGGTCCGGACGGTAGCAGAGACAAGAGAAGAGAAAATTCCAAGGGTCGATATGAGGACTCCGAGTGCTACCACTGTCCCAAGAAGGGCCACATCAAGCAAAATTGTTTCGCTTGGAAGAGAGAGAAGAAGGGGGATAAGGGAAAGCAAAGTGAGAATACTACAACGGCTGCCTCGACACATAGAGGTGATGTTATCATTATGGGTGTTGAGGTAGTCATGAACCTCACATGCGATGATAATTTTTGGCTAGTGGACTCAGGTGCTTAACCTCATGTATCTCACAATAAGGCATTATTTTCCACTAACGCAACATGCGACTATGGAGTGTTAAAGATGGGCAATGTAGATGTGTCGAAGGCTGTTGCTATTAGAGGTGTGAATTTGAGGACGAAGACAGGTACAATTCTTTTTCTCAAAGATGTCCTTCATGTCCCCGATATCTGTTTCAACCTAGTATCGGTTGGAAGGTTGGATGATGAGTAATTCTTCAATCTCTTTAGGAACGGTCAGAAGCTTTTTAGAGGTGGGACATACGGCTCAACCATATCAGCGAGAAAGGGATACTTGGTGAACATGAAGGTGATTCCAGGGCTCAAGTCTACAAAGTTGGAGAGATGGGCGCACTGTTTGGCGGGAAAAATATATGGTATCTTTCTAAAGTCATCCAAGTTCAAGTAAGTCGGCGTTGCTCGAGTTGATTCACTCGAATGTTTGCGGTCCTATGAAGGTAAAATCTATTGGTGATACTTATACTTTGTGACTTTTATTGATGAATATTTCAAAAAGTTTGGATCTATGCTTTGAAGACGAAGGATCAGGTGTTCCTATTTTCAAAGATTTTTAGGCCTCTGTTGAAACGGAGAAGGATAAGAAGTTACTATGTGTTCAATCTGACAATGGCGACGAATACATCGATCCCTTTGATGTGTATTTCATAGGGCAAGGGATACGGTGCCAGAAGACTCCACAAAAGATACCTCAGCTCAATTGTGTAGCAGAGCGTATGAACAAGACATCGGCGGAGCGGGTACGGTGTTTACTGTCTGAAGCAAACTTACCAGGTAGTTATTGGGGTAAGGCTTTCAATATTGTTGCTTATATTATTAATTTGTCTCTTAGTATCCCTTTGCAGGATTATTTTTTTTGACAAAGTATGGTATGATAAAGAGCCGTCATATAATCACCTGCGAGTGTTTGGTTGTAAGGCCTTCGTGCATGTACCGAATGGCGAGAGATCCAAACTTACGTCGAAGATGAAGCAGTACGTCTTTGTTGGCTATAGTCAAGATGAGTTTGGCTATAGACTCTATGACCCGTTGGGAAGAAAGCTCTACAGAAGCAGAGACGTGGTGTTCATTGGGGATCAAAGTATGACCAACACTTAGGATTCCGAGATGCCTTCTGAGGCTGAGGAATTGTCCGAGTTAGAGTCATTTTACTTCGAGCTATTTCCAGAGGACACTATAGAGGATCCAGTTACGGGGGAGATAGTACATAGAGATGCTCCCAACCTTGATCTTCAGCCTACTAATAGTGGTTAGGGTGACCCTCAAGAATAAGAGCATACCGATGAGATAGTTCCTGAAAGAAATAAGGCTGTCGGTACACAACTAGCACCAGAGGTTACAAGAAAGAGGAACAACAGAGGTCGTCGACCATCTACTAGATACTCATCAGATGAGTATGTGCTACTGACTAACAGAGGAGAGCCGAAAAGTTATATAGAGGCTATGGATGACAAACACATGCAAGAGTTGATGCGAGCTATGTAGGAGGACATGGGTTCCTTAAAACCAACTCCACTTATGAGCTAGTGGGGTTACCAAAGGCAAGAAAGCTTTGAAGAATCGATGGGTATTATGAGTGAAGCAGACAAATGATGCTACTCACTCTTGATATAAAGCAAGACTGGTAGTTAAAGGCTACGGTCAGCGAAAGAGCGTAGATTTTGATGAGATCTTCTCGCCGGTCATCAAGTAGTCATATATTCGGATGGTGCTAGTGTTAGCAGCCAGTCTCAACCTGGAGGTTGAGTAGATAGAAGATGGTCACTTCTTACCTAGTCCAGACAAACATGGCTTCGTATATCCTCCAAGTGAGAATTTTAATAACGGAAGATGGTGATTTCTACCTATTCGGTCCATCTTGTATATGTGTCTATCTCTACCCCTCTCATATCTAGATAATCATCTTAAATATTCTATCCAACTTACTCCTATCATACAGTAGAGTTGAAATAGTTCATCAAGCATATATATTCATCTTTCCGAAATAGGAAAAGACGTGAATTCGACAGAAGGAGTTCAAGATAGTTTTGCTCGATTACAAATACGAGATTCAAAGGTGATAGTAGAAATCAAGGGAAATTCAATAGCAGTTGTGTATTGAGATCCTAATATATTATCCTATCGCAGGCTCGTCCGGTACAGTAACGTAACCAAAACGATTTATTCTGACCAACATGGGCTACCACAAAAATATGTGACGCCTTAGTTCCAAAAATACTTAGGAACCCAAGACATGAGCATGCTAGCTGTATAGTTAGAATAAGTATCCCAATTTAATGGACTTATCATAATCATAGTACGTTGTAAAGTAAACTAAATCTACCCTGACTGAACTATGTCTCAATCCACATATAGGTAAACAAAACAAGAATGAATAATATGTAATATAGTCGGTCGCCTATAATACACATGTTTGAACAAACTCGAGAATAACATAAGTTTGCAAAACTTGGCTAATGAGCAAGATATAACAGGAAAGGAAATAGAAAGCACGAAAAAATGATGAACTAATACTACAAGCGATACCTGAAACCTACAATCAAAATCATACCATCCACCTGTCTATACTATAAGCTCAACAACAACCTGGAGAGATCACCAGGTCCTCAAATTGATGTAACAAGATACAAAATAGCAAGCTACAATATGAACTAAAATAAAGATAAAAAATAAACTGGATAAACAATCCATTTATGTGTATGCATGTCGAAGATGACTTTGGGCTTTATGGGTAGGTAAGGGAGTAGCATTAGCGTCAACTAATGCTACAATAGATACTAGCATACCTCCTGACCGTACCGGAGACTAGTCCGTGGCCACTGCCGGATATATCCACTAGTATAGCCTATAATATGGCACACTGAGACTTATGTGTACTGTCTGTCCCATACGCCTATTAATAGTCTTTCCCTACCATGTCCTGCTAGAATCACATCCATGTCTCGGACAATCCATATCTCGATGCGAGTCACTAACTAGACTTAATCTAATCAATATATGAATCGTCACAACCACCACTCGTACTAATGATTAGTCAAGTATGTAAGTCCATGCCATCACCATATAATCTCAATCATTATGCCGTGTAATACGTGACAAGGCATAGAAGTTATTTAGAAACAACTTCACACAATCCGGTTTCGTCTACTACACACGTAAGCCAAGCATACGCACACGAACATCGATAACCACATCAATGGCACCTAAGTCATACTTGGACACATTGTACTAACACATTGTTGAAGCATGAAAAAAGGGATTACTTTTAATCCCACATCGGAAAGGAGAAGAAGGGAAGTCTCATTCCACTCTATATAAAGAGCCCCCTTGCCTCCTTTGAAAAGGGCACCAAAATAAAAAAGAAGAAGAAAAGGGAGCCCGTTTCCAGGGAGCCCGTTCGAGCCACAGAAAGTTGCAACAGTACCTCTTCTTCTTCTGGATCGACTGTAAGTTCTTCACTTGCCATTTTGGCAAGGAAAAGTTGGGCTATTACGAAGAAATCTAAGACGGTATGGGCCACGCGCCTTCAAAGTTCTATGTCAGCAGCAAGCCAGAAACGTGTGCTAAAAGTCATACGTGCGGCTAATAGCAGGCTGTACAAAACTTGACTCAAGTGCTTTCGTACCTGGAATTGGTCAACACTTAAAGTCCCCCTTCTACTTGGGCACATCATCTGCATTTTAAACTAAGTCAGGGGGCAAACCTTACGGTGTCAAACCCATGCACCCACGTGGGCTGTGCGCATGAAGTGGGTTCCACCCACAATACATGCTGCTCTCTAACTTATGATCTGGGTATATTTCATGAGATGGAACTGGATCAGGAGGTGCATCATTCACATGACCACCCCGGTACTTGGCCTCGCCATGCACCTTAAGGGGGTACGAAAGTGAAACTATCCCCTCATGATTTGCGTAATGTGATCACTCACAAACGAAGATCAGGAGAGCTGACCATTAAGCACGATGCACCCCTCACGGGACACACTTGTTCCATGGTCACCATCAATTGCTGTTGTTGCAAGACAGTGCCTCCATCACCAAGACAGTCTGTGCTCCAGCGACTTCAAATCTGCTGCACCTGTCCGATATTATCTCGGAAACATGATGCCAATTGAAGACTTTATAACAGCCTACTCTCAACTAGGCGTATCACTCTGACGTCTCAGCCCGGCACATTAGTCTGCAGGCACATCGTCCTCCCTCGTCAGAGCGAGTCACATTTTCTGCAACGCACAGGCGCATCTGCCAGCCTGGGGCTCTTCCATCATAATGAGGCTTGGGAACATCAAACCCAAACCATGCATTCAACTCTGTACTCGATGTCGTCTCGTAGAAGAACACTGCCAGTAAGGGACTCGAACATAAACTGTCGTGTCTATTCCCTGTGCATCTTAGTCTCCTAAAGGAGTTCATCGTCAAAGCTTCTTTGAACAAGGGGATCCACAACCCACAGTGCAACGCTTGCCAACGAGGAGGATCAGTCGAATTCATATTCGTCGAGATGTCTAGAGAAAGACAAACAAAACTCTCTCTCAACTGTTGCTATTTATAGGCTGGGCAAATCAAACCCATGCGCCAAGTCGCAACCTTCCCGAAGTCAGTATAACGAACTTGTATTTATGGTGATGAATCTGCCTCTTAAAATCCAGTCAAGTCAAACAACCATCAATGCCTCGAAGAACTCAACAGACGGACCAATAAGGATACGCCATGCGGCAAATGCGCCGTCAGCACCATGCGCTCCGTACTGATGTGCCCAGTGGGACATAGACCCATGCACCCAGATCAGAATTAACTGATGTGCCCCTTTCAAACTTGTCATCATCAAGCATTTAATGTTGAGTGACAAAGGCGACAACACATCTTCCAAAGAGCCGTCCAATCAGCCGCCCTTTGCAGAAAATAAAGAGACGCTGACATCAGCACCATCATTACACTTTTTGTCGGCTACAGCTGTCCTTGCCACGTGGCCATCGTTCATTAGCATGTGCATCACAGCCATGCGCCCAGAAGACTGCATATGCCACAAAAGCCATGCACCCCCTAAACTTACTCCTGATCTCAAGACAGAAGCGAAGTCTCTGCATTCGCTTCCACAGCCATGCGCCCAAAAGCTCTGCATGCACCTCAAAAGCCATGCGCCTGGACTTACCTATGACTCCTCGAAGTCATAGACCAAGTCACCCTAAGCGCCTGATCTTAAGCGCATCCTGATGTTAAGCCCTATATGTGCCTCAAAAGCCATGCGCCCGGACTCACTCCTGATCCCTAAAGACATTGCTGCTCACTCCTCTCCATGTGCCTGATCCTAGGCACATCAAGACAGCTCACTCTTCCACAAATTCGGGATCTTTGAGCCATGAACACGCGCCATGTGTCATTTGACTCAGTTCTGCCTATGAATGGGTGCTAACCACCCAAGATCTCAACAACAACCGAATCCTCGTAACTGCCACATGTCAGCTCTACCGTAGCCCAATACAGCAGTTCAAACAGATTCGAGGCACATCATCCATGCGCCTCCGCTAGCATCAGCCATGTGGCATTTCTACACCCATGTGCATCCTATATATACGCGCAACGACAACTCAGCCTGCTGCCTATAAATAGAACGATCATTCCTTCATCCACACACACAAATAGAGATATATACACGAAGATATATCCACAGATCATATCCAGAGAGCAGGAGAGACACTTCGCGTCTTCTTTCCGTCAAAATGGTCTAGCATCCAGAGCAACCCAGGCCTTCAGAGAATTCAAGATCGTCGTCAGATCGTCAACGGAGTCAATGTATTACCACTCGCTCCATCAACACAGTTCCTAGATAAAAACAAAAGTATACTCAAAGGACTACATCTAAGTCCTACATTGTATACTGTTCTGTTTGTAATTGAAATACAAAAGTTGTAATAAAAAACCTTTTGTGTCCCTCCTTTTTCGATGGTGAACAAGCTGGCGACTCTGCTAGGGACGACCTTCTCCTCCAACGAGAAGGCTGTATTGCAATCTGACGACATCAAGCTGGGCTCCTCCCACAAAATACTTGTGGTGCACCTCGATCAATAGGCGTATGAGGAGTTCATCTCTGAAGGAAGCGCAAGTCCTTCGAACCGGCTGCTAAAGCTGAAGAAGACTCGTCGAGTCTGGGTGCACAAGGGCGATGCACCGAGCACCATCGCTAAAGGGGATACGCCACCACAGCTGCTGACATTTTCAGTAGCCAAGATGCGCCCACTGGTGCAGTGTGTCTGTCAGAAAAATGCGGTGTTGACTGCATTCAGCAACTATCTTCTTTCCAATCGAAGAAGATGGGCCAACGGAGCAGAGGTGCAGCCAATCTTCCGTGCATGAACTTTGGTACGCAGGAGAAAACATCTGTCTTTGACAGACTCACTCGTTTTCATAGCAAGGCAGAGTTGGATTCTGAGTACTATACGCCTTTATGGGCTAGTACAAAGAGATCCAAGGCAGCATAGGCCATGCGGCCTAAATATGCTACGCCAACAACAAACCAGAAGCATGCGCTCAAAATTGCGTGCACTGTCGATGGCAAGCTATATAGGGTTGACTCGGGCTCATTTGCGAGCCGACCTTCAAAGTCCCTGTCCTGCTTGGGCGTATCTACTGCATTTCGAACCAAGTCATACAGGGTAAAATCTGCGATGTTGAACCCATGCACCCACTTAGGTGGTGCGCATGAAGAAGGTTCAAGTTATAATAAATGTTGTTCCCCCCATTGATCTGGGTGTATCTCATGCACGTGAACTAGATCAGGGGGCACAACATTCACATGACCACCCCGGCGCTTGGCCTTGCCACGTACCTGAAGAGGATGTCAAAGTAGAACTCTTCTATCATGATTTGCATAACGTGATCACTCACAAACACAGATCAGGAGAGATGACCAATATGTACGATGCGCCCCTCACAGGACACACTTGTGCCATGGTCACCATCAACTGCTGTTATTGCAAGACAGCAGCTCCACCACCAAGACAGTTCGTGTTTCAGCGACTACAATCTACGGCACCCATCCGACATCGCCTCGATAAGAGAGTGCCAATTGAAGACGAAGAGGAGCCTAAGATCGCTTCCTGCTATGTTGTCACCAACTCTCACTCATCCGGAAGAAAGACAACTGCCAACTCCTCGACCTCTGTGACGTCATCCAAGAGTCAGCCGAGGAAGAACAAGACGGTAATCCCATCCTCAGGGGTGTTCGAAAGTACCCGGGCAAGGAAGAAGTCTCTGGCTGAAGCAGTGGCTGGGGGTAGTCAAATTCCTGACAATCCTCCTCTTGAAGACGAGAAAGTCCCCCAAGGAACCAACCTCGACGTAGCTGGGGGTAGCCAATACGAGGCCTCGGAAGAAGAGGCCCTTCCACAGGAAAGTGAAGTCGAGAGTGAGGCTTCAACCGATCCATCCACTTCCACCCATGTCATGACAGCTTACATGGCAGGGGTGGTGATGAAAGAGAATCAGACACTCCAGCTTCGGGCATCATGCAACGTATAGACACTTTGGAAGGGGGCCTCAAAACCCTCTCTTCCTCTATGCAAACCTTGACTCAAGCAGTGTTCAAAATTTGGACCACACTAGCAAGGGCACCTGTCTTCACCAGTCCTGATCTAGGGGCCAATGGGGAATCAAGTATACCCCCTTAATGGATATCTTTGGGTGCAGATCACTATGCCGTACCTCGAACATCGGCTCCTTCCAATATCCAACTTCAGGCTCTACCACCTTTACCTGCTTCTAAATCTATAAAAGATCTGGTCGAGATGATTAGAGACCTGTATGAGTGCTTCGAGGCTCGAAATAGGCAGGAGGAGCGTCAGAAGATGGGAATCTCGCAACCTTATCCCCTCGAATGGAACAAGGTGGTCTATCCTCCCAAGTATAAACCACAAATACTGACGCTATACGACGAGAAGGATTCTCCTCGTCGGTACCTAACATACTTCCAGTCTCAGACGGGGCATCTCATAAAGAAAGATGCCCTACTCACAAGCCTGTTTGTTGGAGTATTAAAAGGAGTCGCCTACGACTGGTACTACAGTCTCCCTGACAACTCCATATCATCCTTCGATGACATGATACGCCTCTTCCTCGATCAGTTCTACGACGGTAGAAAATATATAACCATGTCGTCTCTCATAGAAGTCCGTCAGACGGAGAAGGTAACTGTTCGAACCTTCATCAAACATTTTCGACAAGCATGCCTAAGGTTACCTCCGGGTATGCCAGAACATGCACTCATTGACTCCTGCAGCATGAACATGATCCCTGCGATCAAACTGTGGCTCAACTCTGCTCCACCTCCCGATTGGAGTTCATTGATTATCGAAGCCGAGGCCGCTGAAAAGAAGACACATAATGCTCTCATTCTGGGGGTTCACTTTCCCGCTTTTGACGACAAAGTGAAGCGGCCTGCTACCAACAACAGTGGGCGTGAGACAAAAGGGAAGCAGGCATTGACTGCCAATGCTTCAAAAAGTATGCAGGGCCCTGCTCAGAAGCCTCTACCTGTATCGAAACCGAAGATGGTCTACTCCTTCAATGATGAGGATACCTTACAACTCTTCGAGATGCTGAAGCAGAGCGACAAAATCAAGTTGCCTGATCCAAAGCATCCTGATGAGGTGGGCAGAGTCGGCGACCCGAGGTACTGTCACTACCATCGGTTCGTGGGACATCTAACTCAAGACTGCTACATCCTCAAAGACTATATACAGCGCATGATCAATGCGAATGTCATCTCAATCGATTATGAGGAGAAGACAGTCTCGCCTAACATGGTGTCGCTCTAGTTCGGCACCTTGTCGTCTACCACAGCTCGAGATGGTGTTATCCCCATCCCGAAGGCGATAATAGAGGTGGTCAACCTACCGCCATCTCGTAAAACACGAGTGGACTGATTCCACTCACCATACCTCGGGGAGAGATCATGTGGGTTAATCCAGGTCTCGTGCCGAAACTTACTCAGCCGGGGGTACGTTCTACCTCCAAGGCCAAAGGCAAGAAGATCAAGTCTTGCCAAATGGTGACTACCACCCCTGAGGAGGCACTTTGTGTACAAACGCATTTATAGCAAAACGCTCAACCAGAGGAGGCCCCTGTCGAAGTGGCGCCTTCCGTCACCTCCTCGTCTACTCCAGGAGAGGGTCCTTCCCAACCTCCAGCAGCTGACAAACAGAAGTAGAAAGAGGCTCGCTTCGACAGGCCTCTACAAAGAGACAACGCTTCAGGGTTAACCAAACCCCATAACTTCGATATACTGGCACAACTTACAGTACCCCAGCTCGGCTGTCCCTGTTCGAACTCCTCCGTCTATCCAAAGACAGTCAGAAGGCTCTCTGTGAAGCCCTGAAGGACGCTGAGTCTTTCATCAGTTAGGTCAAGCAGCCTGGAGATGATCCAATAGCATGTCCACACTGCCATAGTGTGGGGAAAATCATCTCCAACATCACATTCACTCTACAGGACATGCTTCTCAAGAACAACAGGCACGTCAGACCGCTGTATTATACAGGGTATGTTGGGGCCATCAAGGTGGATCGAATGCAGATCGACCCTGGGTCTTCTTTCAGCATCATCCCCTTAACTCTTCTATAGACACTGGGGATCCCGATGCATCGTCTAATGGCATCCCACACTACAATCATTGGCTTCAATGCCAGCAAAAGTGAGCCGCTGGGGAAGATTCGGCTCAAATGTCATATCGGTGATCTCCAGACAGGTGGCTTATTATGTTGTGGATGCGGACGTCAACTATAACATTCTATTAAGGCGCCCATGGCTAAACGAGTACATGGTGGTGCCATCCACTCTCCATCAATGTATGAAGTACGTATCTACCAACGGCATCGTCCGAACAGAGTTTGCTAATGTCGATCCCTTCAGAGGGATTGAAGCCTTCTTCACTAATGCAGACCTATCCAAGTCAATTCATCTCGAAGATGAAGCCAATAACGTTGACGATGAGGCTGAAGCTGATTTGGAGACAGAAATGATAATCGAGGCTCCCTTGAAAGTATGACTCAAAGGGAAGCTACCTCAAACACCGCCTCATATGGTGGCTAAACTTGGTAGGAAGGCACCAGCTTCCCTGGACGGAGGATCCACTGAAGCCCCCTTGAAGGTACGACTTAAGGGGAAACCTCGTCAAGTGGTGGCTCCCTTCGTAGCCAAACTACGAGGAAATGCACCAACCGCTGGTACAATAACTGTGGCACCCCTCAAGGTGCAGCTTAAAGGCAGACCTCCTCAGTCGTCGGCACCTCTCACCGCCAGGCCACAAGAGAAGGCCCCAGCGTCTTTCTCAGCACGGACCCAAGAGCCCGATGGACTCTCCTAAACTGCCCAAAACTACTCCAGTGCTCACTGACGAAGAGCTGGAGGAGTATATATCCGCCAATGTGGATGCACCGTCCCTTGATGATGTAATCCCTCGGGACAAGATCTCATATTTTATCAATAAAAAGGTGTCTTTCAATTATTCTAGTCTTCCACACTGGAATGCGATATATATTTTAATAATGCCCTGCAGTCATTGCAAACACAAATAATGACTGTTAATCATGTAAATTGAGTCATCCTGTACCAAGGAGTCTGTTACATAGTCCCGCCTCGGAACCAGGACGAGAAGCCTATCATCTTCGATAAAGTCGAGCGTCATCAAGACCTTCCACCGACAGAGCCAGAACTCGATACCGGCAGAATACAAATTTACCGGTACAAAGATCGAGCCAAATATCTCATCCAAAAGATTGGTTACAACCTGAAGAGTGGCCAGGGTCTGAACTATGGCAAAGGTCGACGTCTTCCCCTACGACTTCCCGTACTAAAAAGAAAGCCGCCGGACTATTATCACCGTACTCGACGGGAATGGGGGGTAGGCTACGTCACGTCTCCGACAACCCTGGAGAGTTCAGAAGTAGAGGATGTCACATATTCTCACTCGTCTGCAGCTTCTACTTGGGATTCTGACACTAGCATCGGCCTAATCTTCAGAAAAGTACTGCCAGCCAACATGACATCCGTAAATCCTTCAGAAGATAAAGATGACGACCAGGCAATAGAGTTCTTCAAAGAAGAACCCTGGGCTCAACGCCTAGGTGCGCATTGGGAATCTCATATTGAACTATGGGAACCCCCTACTGAAGACGAAGTTAAGCAAATCGACCTCGGGGATAGATCTTCCTCCAAACCTATCTTCATCATCAAGAGCTTAGCAGGAAAAGATCGAGAATCTTTGGTCAAAGAATACATCGACGTCTTCACTTGGACCTATAAAGACATGCCGGGACTCGACCCACAAGTCGCAATGCACAAGCCTAATATTTTACCTGACGCTAAGCCCGTTAAGTAACAATATCGACGCTTCTGTCCAAACATCATTGTAACACCCAGTTTCTAAAATAAGGGTAATTTTGAAATTTTGTATTTTAATTTATTTAATTATGACATTTAAATAATAATATGATTTTTGGTGATTTTTAATCATTTTAAAACTATTTAAAATCATGACTTGTGATTTTGGTGTTTTGCTAGTATAACCCTAGAGACAGTTTGACCTAGAGCCTCGCCATGTGATTACAGTATTTCATTTATCATTTTTAACTTGAGGGTATTTTGGTTATTTTGAATTATTTGAATTTAATATATATTTTATTGGAATTCAATATAATTAATAGGATGGTGTGATTTAATCATTAATTAGTCAATTGCCTTGTGTTGTGTTTAGCCCTAACCTAGATTGACCTAACCTAGATTAGTCATACCAAGACTTAGCTAGCCATGGTTAGAGATGGTTAGTATTGATTTGTTTTGATTTAGTCATGTTAGTTAGAGTTAACTAGGTTGCATTTAAGTCATGTGTGAAACCTAGGTTATAGACCCTTGATTTGACTAGGAGGAATGATAGCCCTAGATCAAATCCTAAAAAAACCCTAACCCTAGAGTTTTGGCCAGCCAACATAGGGAATCCCACCCCTATATAATGCCTCTTCCATTAGTTGTAGCCTCCTTAAGAAAGTTTCCAAGTTTAGAAGAAGGAGAGGTATAGAAATCTTCCTCAAGCCCTAGTTTTTTCATTTTAATTCCTTTTCCACTCTAGTCTTTTGTATTTGTTCCTAATCCAGCTCTATTTCATGCCCATGGAGAGAAACCTCAGCTTTGGAGCAATTTGGGGCATTAGGCTAGCAAGGAGGAATCCTCATTTTAGGAGTTTTCTTGAGGAAGAACAACCAATAGGTAACCCTATCTAAACTTATTAGATTTTCGATTTCTTTGCACATATGTATAGCCCTAGGTGTCCCCTAGCCGTAGGTATTGGATTTGTGTCGAATCGTGTCCATTTCGTGTCCGTATCAGACACGAATTAGTATTAGGGTGCATGTGTTCGATGAAATGCTTGAGTGAATAAATTCTTTTTATTTTTAAATTCTATTTGAATAGATTTTTGGCCCTTGATGTGTGTTTTCGAACTCCTAAGCTCTGAGCTCATATCGAGCTGTGTCCATGTCCAAAATGGACACGAACACACTGTACGAGACATGGCGCACATGCCCTGCTGTTCGAGCCCCCTATCTCACTGTGCACGACACTTTGACACACCAAATTTGGTGTGCTCGTGGGGGCCATGACTATCAGTCCACCCACAAAATTTCGGGTGTAATGATTGAGTATCGAGGGAGTTCTCGATCTCGTACGGATCACGTACACACTGTGCACGCGCGGGAAAACCGCACTGACACGGCTTTCGTGTCGCGTACAGACACGATGTGGACTCGTGTCAGGAACTTGAAACACTAGCCCTATACCCCCTCTACGTGTGTGCACGAGCCCATGGGTGTTCGTGCCCTATGTTGTGCGCAATCGTGCACGACATGGCTGCACAAGGCCATGTTGAGTCACTGATTCACTGATATTGTTTTCACTGATTGGACACTTCGTGTCCAGTTTCCTGGATATGAATAGACCCCCTAGACACGTATACATGTAGGGAACATTCATGTATACCTGTTTTGAACTTTCGAGTTGATTTAATTGATTATTGGGTTTAAAAAATTGGATTCCGATACACTGAGACTGAATTGAGAAAATTTCCTTATTTCGAACCTGAGAATTAATGAACTGTTACTGATTTTTGGATATTAATTAATATGTTTAGTTCACATATATGTCTAGTTACATTACTTGAATGTTGGCTTAGGATTTCATTTGGGTTTGGGTTTTGAAATGATAGACTGATACCTACATCCCTGTTTTTTTAAATCCTGAATACTGTTTACAAATTTCTGGATTCATATGTAATTTAAACTGATCTGTCAATGTTTGATTCCCATATTAACTCACATACATGTATATTAGTTACTGATAAGTTGATTCATGATTTAGGATTTTTGAATTTAGTTTGGACTGGGTTATGAACTGTTGTTTGGTTCTCAATTCCTGAAAACCCTATGAAACTGTTATTTTTGCAACCTGAGAACAGGTAGATTGCACTTGAGACACTTCCAAAAATCTGTGGACGCACGCATGGACTGTTATTCCCTGAGAACATGAGACACACACCCATATGTACTGATTTGGGAAAAATCGGATTTGATTACATTGCACTGAGAATGGGTTAGCATTTCAAAACTGAGTTTTTTTTCTTTTGACATAAACCTGAGATTCCCTATTGTTTTCCTAACACTCACACTCTACTGAATTAAAACACATTGCATCACCGATTTCCATGATTCACACACATTCAAACCATTTAAATCCTGGAAACTGATTAATACATTACATTACACTATTTTACATTGAACCATTCTACATTGTTACACTAACTGTCATGTATCCGGAACTCCTGTCACATGGACACAATTGTGTATACCCACACTACCTAAACTGAGATTGACACATAGGATTGAACTGTATGTGAACCACACACACATATCCTCCACTGTTTTCAATTGACACTGTTTCTTGTTTTCATATTTACTGATTCCTAATAGCCTAAACTGTCATATGTAATTTCTGAGTTTAATTTAGTTTAACTTGTCAATTAATGATTTACTAATGATTGTATAGATGTATACATGTGAGCTATGATATGGGTTAAAGGTTAGTGACTCAGGATGTCTGGATTCAGACTACACCAGAATATATATATTGCCACATCTTCCTTGTATAAGCTAACAAGTCCTTGTATAAGTGATATCCTGTCTCTTTGAACCTTTGGTAAACCCATGAGTCAGTCCTTTAATTCTAAGTTTAGATATTCCCTTAGATGTCAGTTCAGTCCTCACACACACATTGCTAAACCACTAGTTGCCCATTCATGAGCACATGGATACTACACACAACCTATTGACTATTAAACCTATATGTATGAGACTAAACCTGATAACACATAGGCACTGAGTATCTGCATCACTGATTCTCCATTCCCTGAACACTGTTTCAGTCACACTCTCACATTTACACTAATTTAACAAATTGCTACACACACCCTTAAACTCTCATATACCCACACACACACTGTTTTGCATTCCTGAGTCCACACTCAAACCTGAGATTGACACAACCATGTCATACACACACACACACATTCAAACCTTGCCATGACACTATATACATTTCCTCCTCTCTATCTCACTGTATGTATATATAAATATATTATCTAAATGCTTGATATAATAATGTAGCCTATATATATATATGTGTATGATAACTATATTAACTTAGTATAATATACAATATGTGTGAAATATGTGATATAGCCCATATGGCCTATAGGCTATATTTATGACTTAAAGCCTATGTGTATGGCATGTGTACACCAATGAATGTGTGTGGTTGGTTTGTATAGCCTAGATTTGATGTGTGCTTGCTAGGATAGTCTTGGTTAGGCTTAGTAAGACTTGTCTGGGTTAGGTTGACCTAGTTTGACTAGTGTGGTTGACTAGAGTTGACCAAGTGTTAACTTTAGTCTAGTTTGACCTAGACAGCATGCAAATGCATTGTAGATTACAATTATCATCCCCTGTATACATCTTGACTTGTGTTGCTCTAACTAGGAGTCAGGTACCTCATCTCGGACAGTACATTTACTACAGCTATTCAGATACCAGGCGAGTATATTCTCTGATCATTTCATAACTTGCTTAGAACTATATTCCTGCTCTAATTTACCTTATTTGATGCTGTCACAATATTATCACGGATTGGTACTATATGGATCCCTACATTAAGATGTTATCCCCCTCGGGAGCATCTGATACATCGTGTCATGTGTTTCATGTACATCGTGTATTCCTCGCTCTCATGTTATTCATGTTTCTCACGTGCTTCATGCTCGTTCGTGCTCGCTCATGTACTCTCATGTGCTATCATGTTCGGTCATGTTTCTCGTGTATTCATGTATAACCTATACTTCATGTGCACCCTTCATGGGCCTTCATGTGGAATTCATTTACACTCAGCTTCTGAGCCTTATGTATTCTTCATGTACACCCATCTATGGGCTTCATGTGAAAACCATGTACGTAACATAACTTGTCTGGATTCTTATGTATTGATTGGGGTATGGGGGAGTATAAATAGTCATGTGAACAATTCCAAAGTAGTATTGCCATGTACGCCTCTTTAGTATAGCCATGTGGAAATCAAGCCGTTCATATATCGACTTTGTACTCTAAATTACTAGTCACTGGTAGCTCTCTACTTATAGTAGATATTTCTATTACAGTTCTCTCTCTGTTTACATCATGTACTTTCTTTCAGTTTTATGTATCGTACTCTCTTGCATGTTTATAATCTCTAACCTGTTATGATCTGCGTGAGATGTATTGTACTCGCTTCCGTCCTGTCTGGACCTATTGAAAATTTTACAGAGGATGATGAGGAACCCTGCACCCCTTACCTTGGAGCTTGCCTAGATGACACTCGCGACCTGGACCCCTGGGGAGGTTCAGGCAGCTGCTGAGGACGATACCTTGCATAGTGTAGATAGCTTAGACTGTTCTTCTTTTCTTGTTTGGTTATTGTCTTTGATTTCAGAGTTGTACATTTTAGAGATATTGAGACTGGTAGTTATTAACTTTGATTATTTCACTTCTTATTGTACCTCAGTTTGAGGATTTTCTTATCTATTCCATCGTGCTATATTCTACCTTAGATTGTGATTGAGTTGTACCTCTGTGTTGGCCTCCTTTTTGGAGAGTATTCATATTATGCTAGTTATAGTTCATGACCTAGAACAGCGTTCTACCGCTGACACTACGGCATAGGCTGGACGCTGTTACATACTCGTACCCTCATGGTGGGTGCGGGTCGTGACACATTTTTAGTGGTGGCCCATGCAGGTCGAGTTTATGTAGTGGTATTCGAACTAGAGTATCACTACAGCCTGCAGTAGGATTAGGATATATTTTTGAAGGTACTCAATCACAGTTAGGATTCCTTGAGAGATTCCTGGGATGACCCTTGATAATCTTATTTAAACTTCAATTTGAAATCCTTTTCCTTGTTTTGTTCGCTCTCACTCCTTGATTATTGAATTTGATTTTGATGGATCGTTGTTGATTTTGATTTTTCTATCGAGATGAATTTTATGGCCTGAGTTACGATATTTTCTGATAACATATGTTGACGGGAATAACAGGGATGGTAAAACGTCTACTTGATTATGGAACCTGCAGTTTATCGCAACCATATTAGCTGGCGTGGTGGAAACATAGAGACCTGACTTCGAATGTACGTATCTTGGTTATGAGATTTGGAATTTTGCGCAGCTATACTAGTCGGCATAGCGAGAATTCCAGACGACATGATTATAGAGGTGCATGCCCCAGTTATGGAATCTATAGTTTATCGCAACCTTGCTTACTGGCATGGCGAGGACTCTGAGTAACATAATTTTGGACAGACGCATATGATTATCAGACTGTATCTTGAGAAGGTTTTAGAACATATCATCTCTATCGTACCCTTCTGTTGTTATAATTGTATTACATCATCAAATAATTTAGGAGTAGGGATATTTTAGTTTGTATAGCTTATTCATATATAGTTCTTTCATAGTGTAATAGTATGATGACTTGTAGTATAGCTGTACCCTAGAGATGATAGTTAGCATTGGTATTAGAATAGTAACCCACTGTAGATGATTCTTCTATTATTTATAATACCTACCAGTTCCCATAGAGGATGTTAGTCTGTTCTGCAGCCTTGATGATTGTTATTATTTTCCCTTATCCTTTCCAGTAAGGCACCCATGAACAGAGCCTGTCTTTGAGTATAGTTGTAGTTCACCTAAGACAGAGAGGTCTATATATAGATAGATTGCAGATGATATTGGCATATGGGATATGGGTTGGTTGGTATCTATAGGCCATTGTTGTATAGGATTATAGAAATATTGTTTAGCCTATATTTGGTTCAGTTTCCTATTTTAGTTAAGTTCTCCTTGTGACGAGTTCAGGCATGATAGATCAACCTTTATAGGCAGTGTGCAGACCCTTCACTAGATGTCTTGTCCTTCTTGTTATAAATTCAGTCTCCTTAGCATCATTCCTTTTGCCTACATTGATGTTTCAGACCATTCATCCTTAGCCTAAATTCTGAGCATTTGTTCAGTTCCTTATAAGTTTAGTCTACTTTAACCCTTGATGATCAGTTATATATGTATAGATATATAGATGATATACTTAGGATATATATAATGGGTTGTTGTTCTTGAGCTTATGTATATATGGTATTGGGATTGTGTGCTTAGATTATGGGTATTTAGTTATGGGTGACTTGATAAGATTAGGAAGTTAAGAGTTAGCCTATTATAGAGTTTTTCTTTTTGCTAATCTCTAGTTGCCAACACCTAGATAGCTAGCATAGGTAAAACCCTAAGAAGTTGACCAGTTGATGACCAAGTACTTAGATGTTGAGAAATTGACTAGTGGTTGACCCTTGACTATGTTTGACCTAGAAGTAGTACTACCATCTTAAATTTCGAGGACGAAATTTTTCTAAGGTGGGTAGACATGTAACACCCAGTTTCTAAAATGAGGGTAATTTTGAAATTTTGTATTTTAATTTATTTAATTATGACATTTAAATAATAATATGATTTTTGGTGATTTTTAATCATTTTAAAACTATTTAAAATCATGACTTGTGATTTTGGTGTTTTGCTAGTATAACCCTAGAGACAGTTTGACCTAGAGCCTAGCCATGTGTTTATGGTATTTCATTTATCATTTTTAGCTTGAGAGTATTTCGGTCATTTTGAATTATTTGAATTTAATATATATTTTATTGGAATTCAATATGATTAATGGGATGGTGTGATTTAATCATTAATTAATCAATTGCCTTGTGTTGTGTTTAGCCCTAACCTAGATTGACCTAACCTAGATTAGTCATACCTAGACTTAGCTAGCCATGGTTAGTGATGGTTAGTATTGATTTGTTTTGATTTAGTCATGTTAGTTAGAGTTAACTAGGTTGCATTTAAGTCATGTGTGAAACCTAGGTTGTAGGCCCTTAATTTGACTAGGAGGAATGATAGCCTTAGATCAAATCCCAAAAAAACCCTAACCCTAGAGTTTTGGCCAGCCAACATAGGGAATCCCACCCCTATATAATGCCTCTTCCATTAGTTGTAGCCTCCTTAAGAAAGTTTCCAAGTTTAGAAGAAGGAGAGGTATAGAAATCTTCCTCAAGCCCTAGTTTCTTCATTTTAATTTCTTTTCCACTCTAGTCTTTTGCATTTGTTCCTAATCCAGCTCTATTTCATGTCCATGGAGAGAAACCTCAGCTTTGGAGCAATTTGGGGCATTGGGCTAGCAAGGAGGAATCCTCATTTTAGGAGTTTTCTTGAGGAAGAACAACCAATAGGTAACCCTATCTAAACTCATTAGAGTTTTGATTTCTTTGCACATATGCATAGCCCTAGGTGTCCCCTAGCCGTAGGTATTAGATTTGTGTCGAGTCGTGTCCATTTCGTGTTCGTATCGGACACGAATCAGTGTTAGGGTGCATGTGTTCGATGAAATGCTTGAGTGAACAAATTCTTCTTATTTTTAAATTCTATTTGAATAGATTTCTAGCCCTTGATGTGTGTTTTCGAACCCCCAAGCTCTGAGCTCATATCGAGCTGTGTCCATGTCCAAAATGGATACGAACTCACTGCACGAGACACGGCGCACATGCCCTGCTGTTCGAGCCCCCTATCTCACTGTGCACGACACTTCGACACACCAAATTTGGTGTGCTCGTGGGGGCCATGACTGTCAGGCCACCCACAAAATTTTGGGTGTAATGATTGAGTATCGAGGGAGTTCTCGATCTCGCACGGATCACGCATACACTGTACATGCGCGGGAAAACCGCACTGACACGACTTTCGTGTCGCGTGCAGACACGACGTGGACTCGTGTCAGGAACTTGAAACACTAGCCCTATACCCCCTCTACGTGTGTGCACGAGCCCATGGGTGTTCGTGCCCTGTGTTGTGCGCAATCGTGCACGACACGGCTGCACGAGGCCATGTTGAGTCACTGATTCACTGATGTTGTTTTCACTGATTGGACACTTTGTATCCAGTTTTCTGGACAAGAATGGACCCCCTAGACATGTATACATGTAGGGAACATTCGTGTACACCTGTTTTGAACTTTCGAGTTGATTTAATTGATTATTGGGTTTGAAAAATTGGATTCCGATACACTGAGACTGAACTGAAAAAATTTCCTGATTTCGAACCTGAGAATTAATGAACTGTTACTGATTTTTGGATATTAATTAACATGTTCAGTTCACATATATGTCTAGTTATATTACTTGAATGTTGGCTTAGGATTTCATTTGAGTTTGGGTTTCGAAATGATAGACTGATACCTACATCCTGTTTTCTTAAATCCTGAACAATGTTTACAAATTTCTGGATTCATATGTAATTTAAACTGATCTGTCAAAGTTTGATTTCCATATTAACTCACATACATGTGTATTAGTTACTGATAAGTTGATTCATGATTTTCGAATTTAGTTTGGACTGGGTTATGAACTGCTGTTTGGTTCTCAATTCCTGAGAACCCTATGAAACTGTCATTTTTGCAACCTGAGAATAGGTAGATTGCACTTGAGACACTTCCAGAAATCTGTGGACACACGTATGGACTGTTATTCCCTGAGAACATGAGATATTTCTATTACAGTTCTCTCTCTGTTTACATCATATACTTTCTTTCAGTTTCATGTATCGTACTCTCTTGTAAATTTATATTCTCTAACCTGTTATGATCTGCGTGAGATGTATTATACTCGCTCCCGTCCTGACTAGACCTGTTGAAAATTTTACAGAGGATGATAAGGAACCCTGTACCCCTTACCTTGGAGCTTGCCTAGATGACACTCGCGACCTGGACCCCTGGGGAGATTCAGGCAGCTGCTGAGGACGATATCTTGCATAGTGTAGATAGCTTAGACTGTCTTTTTTTTCATGTTTGGTTATTGTCTTTGATTTCAGATTTGTATATTTTAGAGATGTTGAGACTGGTAGTGGTTAACTTTGTTATTTCATTCTGCTGTACCTCAGTTGAGGATTTTTTAATCTATTCCATCGTGCTACATTCTACCTTAGATTATGATTGAGTTGTACCGTTGTGTTGGCCTCCTTTTGGAGAGTATTCATATTATACTAGTTATAGTTCATGACCTAGAACAACGTTCTACTGCCGACGCTGCGGTATAGGCTGTGCGCTGTTACGTACTCGTACCCTCACGGTGGGTGGGGGTCGTGACAATCACGGACAATATCGACAAAGAAGTAGATAAGCTCCTAGACAGCAGGTTTATTCGTGAAGAGCAACCTCCAGACTGGGTGGCAAACATCGTTCCCGTCACGAAAAAGAACGGAAAGATTTGGCTCTGCATCGACTTCCGGGTGATGGAACTGGGAATTGATGGAACTGGGGATTCCCAGGACCCTTTCTTTGGTGTGCGTATTGATCGATAGAAAGTTAAACCGATCTAATACGTATTCTAACCCTTGATAGGCGGAAATTAGGGTTCACGAATTATACTTGCGGCGGAAAGGAGACAAGTAATTTCTGGCAATCTCGAACGGACGACCCCAAGATCTTCTGCACGTATTCCTTCCTCGAGTTGGACGTCGTGTGGGCGACGATCTCCCAACCTTTTTTTCTCCTTGGCAGCCCTCTCTTTCTCTCCTTACGTGAATCACGAATTTAGAGAAAATTTCAGATTTCTGATCAGTAATCTGGCGGCCAGAGAATAGAGGATATATATAGGCTACGACAGGAACCATGAGGAGAAATTAGGGTTAGGCCTCCTAACGGATCTGGATATCCCGCGTTCAGCCCGAACACATAATCCAGGATATCCCGCGTTCAGCCCGAACATACAATATAGAATATCAGACATTTGCATTAACACTTGCAACAAATACAATATGTAAACATTTGCCCATATGATTCTCATTCAAAATTTAAGAAAATAAGGTTACTACAAAAGTGATGCTTTTTGTATATAACCCTAACAATCTCCCACTTATACTCAAAGCATTGCTTTTCAGTATACTGTTACAAATGTCCCACTTATACTTAAAGCCATGCTGCTACACATCTGACTCCCATTCCCTCAACATGACTGTCAAAAGCCTTAGCTGGTAAGCTCTTTGTAAAGTGATCAGCTAGGTTGTCGGATGATGCTATCTTGATCACAACAACTTTTCCTTTCTTTACGAAATTTCGTATCAGGTGGTACTTGCGCTCAATGTCTTTTCATGTCTTATGGGCTCGTGGTTCCTTCGAGTTTGCAACTGCACCACTATTATCACAATAAAGTGTAATAGACTTAGGCAAACTAGGTACCACATCCAAGTCCAACAGAGAGTTTCTGAGCCAAACCGCTTCTTTGGCTGCCTCAGAGGCTGCCACATACTCGACTTCCATGGTGGAATCAGCAATATATTTTTGCTTGATACTCCTCCACATATTGGCTCCACATTCCAAAGTAAACACATAACCTGAGGTAGATTTCCTGGAATCCCTATCTGACTGAAAATCTGAGTCAGTATACCCCAAGGGAACTAAACTATCTGCCTGGTAAACTAGCATATACTCTTTAGTCCTTTTCAGGTACTTCAAAATATGCTTTACGGCAGTCCAGTGCTCTTGTCCTGGGTTAGACTGATATCTGCTGACCATGCCTACGGCAAAGCAGATGTCTGGTCTCGTACATAGCATTGCATACATTAAGCTTCCTACTGTTGAAGCATAAGGAACTGCCTTCATGTTCTCTATCTCTTTAGGTGTCCTCGGACACTGCTCCTTTGATAGAGCAATTCCATGTCTAAAAGGTAAGAAACCTTTCTTAGAATTTTGCATACTAAAACGAGTTAGTACAGTATCGATATAGGAAGCTTGGGATAAGCCCAACATCCTTTTCTTGCGATCTCGTAGAACTTTGATCCCAAGGATGTGACCTACTTCTCCCAAGTCCTTCATATCAAACTGTTTGGATAACCATCCCCTTACATCAGATAATACCTTCACATTGTTTCCAATGAGCAAGATGTCATCCACATAAAGTACTAGGAACACCACCACGTTTCCGTCACACTTTCTGTATACACATGATTCATCCCGACATTGATCAAATCCATAGGATTTTATCACCTGATCAAAACATACGTTCCAAGATCTGGAAGCTTGCTTAAGTCCATAAAGGACTTCTTGAGCTTACAAACAAGATGCTCCTGGCCCTTTTCAATGAACCCGTCTGGTTGCTTCATATAGGTGTCTTCCTCAAGACTTCCATTAAGGAAAGCTGTCTTGACATCCATTTGCCAAATCTCATAATCGAGATGAGCTGCAATAGATAAAAGAATCCGAATAGACTTAAGCATGGCTACAGGAGAAAAGGTTTCCTCATAATCGATACCCTTTCTTTGAGTTAAACCTTTTGCTACAAGCCGAGCTTTAAAGGTTTCAACCTTACCGTCTGATCCTCTTTTTCTCTTATAGACCCACTTGCATCCAATGGCTTTTACACCAACGGGTGGTTCTACAAGCTCCTAGACCTGATTAGAATCTATAGATTCTATTTCAGATATCATTGCTTTTTGCCAAGACTCTGCATCTTTATCTTGGAGTGCTTCATTATAGGTACAGGGAACATAATCTTGTTCCTCAGGGACGAAGTCTGACGACTCTCCCAAGAACATATATCCATCAGGTTGTATCACAACCCTCCCACTACGACGAGGCACTATCGGTTGTGGTGTAACATTTGTGACACGTTGTGCAGTTATTTGTGGTTCATCCTCTTGTACTGTTGGTACTGAAGTACTTGGTGTCTCACGTCTCAGTTCTTCTAGAACAACTCTACTTGTGGGTTTATGGTTCATCACATAGTCTTTCTCTAAGAATCGGGCATTGGTGCTAACAATGACCTTCTGCTCCTTAGGACTATAAAATAAACCTCCATTCGTTCCTCTTGGATAGCCTACAAACAAGCGTACTTCTGTACGAGATTCCAACTTATTTGCTTTCCCATTCAGCACATGTGCTGGACTACCCCAAATGCGAACATGTTTCAGACTAGGCTTACGCTAAATCTACAGCTCTGTGGGAGTAAGAGGTACTGACTTAGAAGGAACCAAGTTCAAAATATAAGCTACAGTCTCTAAGGCATATCTCCAAAACGAATCTGGCAAATCCGAATAACTCATCATTGATCTAACCATCTCCATAAGAGTTCTATTCCTTCTTTCGGCTACACCATTCTGTTGGAGCATTCCAGGTGCAGTCAATTAGGATGCAATCCCAGCCTCTGATAAATAATCCCTAAACTCTCCAAAGAGGTACTGGCCACCACGATCTGATCGTAATGACTTGATACATTTTCCATGATGTTTCTCTGTTTCAGCCTTGTACTCTTTGAATTTCTCAAAGCACTCAGACTTACGGCACATCAAATAAATATATCCATACCTTGAATAATCGTCAATAAATGTGACAAAATATTCAAAGCCACCTCTTGCTTGGATAGTCATGGGTCCACCCAAATCAGAATGAACCAATTCCAACACATCTTTGGCCCTATACCCCTTTGCCGTAAAAGGCCTTTTGGTCATTTTACCTTCCAAGCAAGATTCACAAACTGGTAGTGCCTCCACTTCCAATGAACTCAAAGGTCCATCTTCAACCAGTCTTTGAATCCTTCTTAGGTTAATATGCCCCAATCGCAAGTGCCAAAGATATGTTTGGTTCATACAAGAAGGTTCTTTTCTCTTATTTAAGTTAGATGACAAATTATTCATTTCCATAAGTTGCATTGTGGGCGAAATAGGATTAATGACATAAAAATTATCAACCAATGCACCAGAACAGATAAAATGTTTATTCTTTCTAATAACAATATTGTCATTAAAATAAACTGAATATCCATCCTTAACTAACATAAAAACAGAAACTAAATTCCTTCTAAGTGAAGATGCATAAAGACAATCTCTCAATGTCAAAGACTTATTTCTACCAAAAGATAAAGTAACATCTCCTAACGCAACGACCGATACTTTTGTAGCATCACCCATGAACAAGCATATCTCTCCATCACTGAGCCGTCTGGTTTCCTGGAACCCCTGCAATGTATTGCAGACATGATTGGTGGCTCCTGTATCTACATACCAGGAGCCGGTAGATAACACCGCTAAACATGTTTCAACTACTAGTAAATGAGATATACCTTCTTTGTTCCCTTGTTTGAGAAGTGGACAATCAGTCTTCCAATATCCTGACCCTTTGCACTTGAAAAATTTGCCTTTCGGCTTTTTCACCGCGCCTTGAGGTCCCATGCCCTTATTTGCTGAGTTTGCCTATTTTTGAATGTTATTCTTCTTCTTACCGCCTTTTGGCTTAGAAGTAGAAGCCTTTTCAGAAACAAAAACATAACCACTCTGCCTAAAGAGAGATTCAGCATCCTGTAGCTCTTTTGTAAGTTTTGGCAAACTATACGACCTTTTGTTCACGTTGTAATTAAGGCAGAAATTGTCAAAACTTTTAGGCAGAGTCCCGAGAATGATATCGACCTGGGATTCTCCATCGATTTGAGCTCCAAGGATCTCCATCTTATTCAGATGACCCATCATCTTGAGAACATGATCCCTTACTGGTGTACCCTCAACCATTTTTGTATTCATCAAACATTTTATAGCAAACTGCCTAGCTGCTCTACTCTGACGTCCGAAGAGTTTCTTGAGGTTATATATCATGTCATAAGCTGTGGCCATGGCCTGATGCTGATGTTGCAGTACATTTGACATAGATGCCAGAATGTAACACCGCGCCATCTCATCTGCCTTTTTCCACTTCTTATAAGCCTCTTTGACCTCTTCATCGGAGTTAGCATCAGGCTTAGGTGGGCATTCCTCAACAAGTACATATTTGTACTCCTCAGCAGTCAGAACAATGTCCAAATTACGTTTCCAGTCAATATAATTAGGTCCGGTAAGTTTGTTTTCTTTAGGAATCACCATAAGTGGACTGAAAGAACCCATTTTGGAAATCCTGAGAATCACATAAATAAAATTATATAGGGCAAAAAAACTTTTTGAATTAACTAAATATTGATTCCCTCAAAATAATAATAAGAAATTCACCAACACCTTGAACACCATGAATTTAGCATGCCACGATAGTGTGGACGTATACAAATTTAACTTTGTTCAAGTAGGTTTTTCTTATTAATTTTACTATCATGTCAACATAACTTTATGACAAATAAAATTAATATGCTGGTCTTGCTCTGGTCATACAAATAATAGCAGTTACTCCGATGGGGAGGATACTATTATTTGTATCTAAGTGTATACCATTACTTAATACTAAGTCCATTACCTTGTAATGAGTTCCTTCAGATGGAGAAGTGAACACATACTCGGTAACTTTCTACAATTATCCCTAAGGAAGTTTGTACTGGTGATCCATAATTATACTCATCCGATATGGAGGAAAGTACAATAGCCAACACGCAAGTATAATTACATCACCTACAAACCAGTAATGGAGACCATAGGATTTAAACTAAATAAATATACTCTCCCACTTAGTTATTTAACAATGAGGGTTTTTCTACTAGTTGATATTATGTCCATGTTGTCCATTATTAATGTAGGCTTGGTTTTTCAAAAAAAACAACCACACAATAATAAACATGCATAATCAGAAAAAGCAAAATGACAAAAATAAGAGAAAATATCCAACTATTATGGTCATCTTTGCTGCTCCGTCCTCAACTATCCGAATCCAAAATCTGGCGCTGTGCAGATCTATTCGGGGTTCGACCTGCACGGTCAGGTCGTAGGGTTCGGGGTAGCGCCCTGATTTTTTAAGGTTTTGGCTATCGATTCCTTCATCAAAAATCATCTGTCTGCCTCTGGACTGCTTAAAACCAGCATCTCGTTCGACGTCAGAAACAGCCACTACCGCATCACGATTGATCAAAAATAATTAAAATTACATCTATCCTATGCCTTCCGAAGGAGTTCACACATAATCTAGATTGAAAAATTAAAATAATAAGCACGATCAACCCTCATGATTTTAATTACATCCACAGCAACAACAACATCCACGACATGTCCGTGGTTTAAACAGCACAATCAAAAAATATGCATTGGACCATAATAGTTGGATCTAAGATGCCTGTAAAATCGAGTTAGAACAGGTCTACATCTACCGACTTTTACACAGTGCAGGTTTTGTTGGACAACATGGACGTATCAATCAATAAGTAGATCCAAAGTGGCTCTGATACCAATTGATGGAACTGGGGATTCCCAGGACCCTTTCTTTGGTGTGCGTATTGATCGATAGAAAGTTAAACAGATCTAATACGTGTTCTAACCCTTCATAGGCGGAAACTAGGGTTTACGAATTATATCTGCGGCAGAAAGGAGACAAGTAATTTCTGGCAATCTCGAGCGGACGACCCCAAGATCTTCTGTACGTATTCCTTCCTCGAGTTGGACGTCGTGTGGGCGACGATCTCCCAACCTTTTCTTCTCCTTGGCAGCCCTCTCTTTCTCTCCTTACGTGAATCACGAATTTAGAGAAAATTTCAGATTTTTGATCAGTAATCTGGCGGCCAGAGAATAGAGGATATATATAGGCTACGACAGGGACCATGAGCAGAAATTAGGGTTAGGCCTCCTAACGGATCTGGATGTCCTGCGTTCAGCCCGAACACATAATCCAGGCCCATTAACAATAGTTTGGTCCACTAATGAGCTATTGTTGCACTACCTCCCTAATCCCAAATTATGTTTGTGGGCTCCTTTTATTATATGCTCGTTTGGCTCCCCATGTTAAGATATCGTATGTCCGTCGATCAAATTAAGTTATTGACAACTATATTGATTCAACATCTTTTATCCTTAAGTAGTACCGCTCAACTTTATTTGTCATGTCGGATATAATCCACCTGCAAGGTTTACATGACAATCCTTATGATCTCCTTAAGAGGATATCATCAACCCGATGTATCGGGACATAGATTCCATTTATAATCAACAGCCCATCATACATACAATGTTATTACCCAATTCATAGAGGTTGTTGATCCATAATGAATCTCACTCTTTTATGAGTCAAAGTAATGCACAATGCATATACATGTCCGTTATTATATCCGGATTAAGAGCACAAGCATCCATAATAACAGAGGTGTTTGTTCTCTTATGTAGTCAGTACAAAGAGAACAACCTCAAGTGGTCCTGTTCAATACACACAAAGTGTACTAGTATAAACCTATAGTCAAGATAGACTAATACTAGATTACACTACAACCTTTCTAATAGATTGTCCAAGTCCATCTAGGTTGTGAACTATTTATATACTCCATAGGAAACTGATAATATGATCTTCTGTGTGACACCACACACCATATTATCTACAATATAGAATATCAGACATTTGCATTAACACTTGCAACAAATACAATATGCAAACATTTGCCCATATGATTCTCATTCAAAATTTAAGGAAATAAGGTTACTACAAAAGTGATACTTTTAGTATAAAACCCTAACACTGGGACCTCAACTCTGCTTGCCTGAAGGATGAATTTCTACTCCCGATAATCGACGTAATGATCAACAACACATGTGGCTTCGAGCGCATATCCTTCATGGATGGGTACTCAGGCTACAACCAGATCAAGATGTTCCCAGACGACAAAAGACACATCGTTCAGGACTCCGAAGGGGGTTTATTGCTACACAGTAATGTCCTTTGGCTTGAAGAAAGCAGGTACCACATACCAATGAGCAATGAGCACCATCTTCTGTCAGCATCTCTGCAAAACAGTCAAGTGTTACGTTGACGATATTACCGTCAAAAGCTGTCTTCGGAGTGATCACCTACAAGACCTGAAGACAGTCTTCGATCTCATGCGGATGCATCAGTTTAAGATGAACCCTACTAAATCATTTCTTGGGGTTTTTAGTAGAAAATTCTTGGACTTCATTATCACTGCAAAGGGCATTCACGTCGATCCCGAGAAGACCAAAGCCATCCTTGACATGGATCCTCTGAAGAACTATAGAGAACTTTGAGGCCTACAAGGACGTCTCGCATACATCCGAAGGTTTATTGTAAACCTTTCCGAGAAATGCCAACCCTTCACCAAGCTCATGAAGAAGGAAGTCTTCTATGTCTGGACGGAAGAATGTCAGAAAGATTTCGACGACATCAAATCTTATCTGACGAGCCCCCCCAGTTCTGGTGGCACCCGTCGCAGGCAAACCATTTCTGCGCTACGTTCGTACAATGGACCATTCCCTTGGCGCTTTGTTGGCCCAGAATAACCAAGCGGGCCATGAGTAGGCTATCTACTACCTAAGCAGGACAATGGTCTGGGTTGAACACCGGTATATCCCCATCAAAAAAGAATGTCTAGCACTGGTGTTTGCCATCCAGAAGACTCGCCATTATGTTTCGGGGCAGACAATTCACGTCATCTTCCGAGTCAATCCGCTCAGAGTCCTCATGACAAAGTCGGGAGCGCTAAACTCCCGGTTAGCTACTTGGGCGATACTATTGACACCATAGGATATGGTATTCGTCCTGCTAAAGGCTGTCAAGGGCCATGCACTGGCTGGTTTCCTAGCCACGCACCCAATTCCGGAATCGTCCAGACTCTATGAAGACATTTAAGATGAAGTGTAAGAATCGAACATCACTGAAGGGAACCACGTTTGGCGGATGTTCTTCGATGGTGCTTCAAGAAAAGGCCCCAAAGGCCAGTTTATCGCAGGAGTGGGGGTGGTCCAGATCTCCCCCGACAAGCTGGTCATCCAGCGCGCCTATTCTCTTTCAGAGCCGGGCTCCAACAATGTTGCGGAGTACAATGCCCTCATCATGGGACTCCAGTTGGCAAAGCAGTTGGGGGTAGATTACCTCGAATCTTACGTCGACTCAAAACTCATCGTCAATCAAATCCGGGGGGATACGAGGTCCACCATGAAGACCTCGTCCCCTATCACAAAGCAGCGCTGGACAATATCTCAACCTTCGCTGAGTTCTTCATAGAACACGTACCTCGGCTGCAAAACTTAGAAGCTGACACATTGGCTGGCCTCGCAGGCTCATTGGCTGCACCAGTCGGGACTCAACACTTCATTATAGTAGTGGGTCGGGATTTGGTTTGTCCCAGAAATAATCTGTACATACAAATAACTCATGCCATGGCTACAGATACCAGCATTAATGTCAGAGACTGGAGATTCCTGTTCATCGACTTTGCCGTCTACGGAATCCTCCCAGAAGACCCGAAAGAGGCAGTCTCAGTCAGAAGGCGTTTCCTCCGGTTCTATTATGATACAGCCACTAAAATACTGTACCGACGATCCTACGATGGACTTCTCCTCCGATGTCTATCAAACGAAGAAGCTGCTGAAGCCCTTCGAGAAGCTCATAACGGAACTTACGAAGCTTATCAACCAGGTCCTAAGCTACAGGACCGACTATGACGTATAGGCTATTACTGGCCCACCATGACGGCTGATGCTGTTGAGTATACAAAAAAATGTCATGCTTGTCAGCTACACGTCGACTTCATCCACAGGCCGTCAGAGCCTCTACAACCTACGGTCGCCTCCTAGCCATTCAAAGCCTAGGGCATGGACATAGTGGGACCTATCACACTTCCCTCATCCAGGGGACACCGCTTTATCCTAGCAATTACCGACTACTTCTCTAAGTAGGCAGAAGCTGAGCCACTGACGGAAGTAAAAAAGTTCAAAGGTGATCAGCTTCATCAAGCATCACTTCATCTACCGTTTCGGGGTACCCCGGAGGATCATCCACGACACCGGTCCATAATTCATCAGCCGTGTATTCAATAGATTCAGCGACAAGAATCGTATTCAGAATGTGGCATCAACCGTCTACAATCCGATAGCAAACGGAATAGCTGAAGCTTTTAATAAAACCATCGTCAAGCTACTCAAAAAAGTCGTGTCATCCAACAAGTACGACTGGGATGAAAAGCTCGGTGAATGTCTGTAGACCTACCGCACAACGGTACGGACCCCGACAGGCAACACACCGTTCTTCTTGGTCTATGGAAGCGAAGTAGTATTGTCGCTGGAAATCCAGATACCCTCACTCCGAGTGGCGATCACGAATCAGCTGACGGAAGAAGACATAACGTCGTCGTCTGCAAGAGTTGGAAGCATTGGACGAAAAATGCCTCTTTGCTCAACAGCGCATCGAACTTTACCAAGCCCACATCTCACAGGCTTTCAACAAAGGGTCAAACAGAGGACTTTCCAAGTAGGTGACTTGGTTCTGGAAGTCCGAAGACCGATGGTAATAACTCGCAAGACACCGGGAAAGTTCAAACCCAAGTGGGAAGGAACCTTCATCATAGAGACGGTATACTCAAATGGTGCTTATCGTCTCGCTCAACCTAATGAGGACTTGTTCATGATGCCCATCAACGGCAAGTTTCTGAAGAAGTATTATTCTTGACACTCGTCGAAAATGTACTACCCTCTCCTCAGAAGAGAGAACTTCGTGAACTTAACAAAACCAGGTTCACACCCCTTTCTTTGACAATCATGTGCTTTTGGAACCTAGTTGTTCCATTGCATTCCCAGTAGAAGAACAACCATGTCCATATCACCTCTGAGTTTCTTCTCTACACCTTATTAAGCAGGATTTTACACTACGTAAGATCATGCTCGTTACTATGTTTACCATGTTCACATTACCTCTGAGTAAACATCCCGTTCAACAATCCCCGAGTTGTTGTACATCAACCATAGAACATCCATGTCTATATCACCTCTGAGTTGTTCTATAAATCCCCAAAGACTTCACTCCTACCACGTCCATATCACCTCTGAGTAGGAAAACTCCACCATTTAGCCCCATATTTACCATGTCCACATTACCTCTGAGTAAATATGTCGGTCATCTCTCTCAACTTATTATCTGTACCTAACACCAAGGTACGCCAATGATGATAAGTCTACATAAAATATCCAGTAGAATTAGCCCATATTCACCACGTCCATATTACCTCTGAGTGAATGTGTTAGTGTCCTCCATGAGAAACTTGTTATCTGTACCTAAAAACCAAGGTACGCAAAAGATAATGGGTCCACCCAAAAAATCACAAATTTATCACAAAAATGAACAAAGCAAAAAGTTCTTTATTTCTTCAAAACAGGAAGTGAAAGGACTACATTTGCAAAAGAAAAGAAAAAAGAGACAACTGCGTCTCCAAACAAAAAACAAAACAACAAAAAGACAAAAGAAATAAGGGTCAGCAGATAGCTCGTCAATACGACGCTTCAGAGCCTCGGCCCTGGTCTCTACAGTCGCCAAAATACGACGCTCAGCTTCACAACGCATCGTCTGTCTAGCCTCAGAAGCAAGATCAGCTGCATATTTCTCGTCCAACTCCTTATTCTGACGGAATAGGAAGGCCACATGGCAAGTGAAATTTGCCTTCTCTTCTTTAAGCTGGACATGATCAGCTTATGCTCGTTCAGAATCAGCCAGAAGTTGAGCACGCTATCCTTGAAGAAGACGAATCTTGGCATCAACCTTCGCTATGCTGGCGTTAAGAGATTCCCGTAGATTGACATTCTACTCCATCGACGAGGACAGCCTCTGCTCCTTGGCCTCAGCACTGGCCAACTCTTGCTTCCATATAGCCACGGTGTCAAAGTAGGCTGACTCGACTTCAGCCACAAGCTTGTTTCTGCTCCTCTATCGAAGCAGAAAGATCATTCCGTCGGATGTTCTGGAGTTCTGTAAAATGATGATCGAGCTCGGCAACAGAAGCTTCCAAAATTTTAGCCATATGATCTTGGCCATGGTAAGATCGGATCAGCTTGATATACGGGATAGCCATTGCCTTTGTAGTCATAAAACTCCCGCCTTCATCCAACACAGTCGACACCCCCTTCTTTTTGTTGACAATCATATGCTTCTGGAGCCCAGTTATTCCGTCGCATCCTTTCTCCAGTAGAAGAACAACCACGTCCATATCACCTCTAAGTTGCTCCTCTATACCCCACAGAGCTGAATCTTACACCCCGTAAGATCACGCTAAGTACTATGTTTACCACGTCCATATTACCTCTGAGTAAACATCCCGTACAACAACCCCCTCGTTGTTGCACATCAATCATAGAACATTCATGTCCATATCACCTCTGAGTTATTTTTTGTATCCCTACCAAGTTCATTCCTACCACGTCCATATCACCTCTGAGTAGGAAAGCTCTACCTTTACCCCAAATTTACCACGTCCATATTACCTCTGAATAAATATGTTGGTATTCTCTCTCAACTTATTATCTGTACCTAAAACTCAGGTACGCCAAGGATGATAAGTCCACATAAAATTCTCAGTGGAAGTACCTAAACCTACCACGTCCATACTACCTCTGATAGGATTGTCACACCTAAACAACTCTAATGTCCATGCTTCTTGTTCAAAGTATTTCAAAACTTGTCCAAAAGTTTTAAAAACTTTAAAAGGGGTCATGTAGAAGCATAAAAAAGGGGATTACTTTTAATCCCACATCGGAAAGGAGAAGAGGGAAAGTCTCATTCTACTCTATATAAAGAGCCCCTTGCCTCCTTTGAAAAGGGCACCAAAATAAAAAAGAAGAAGAAAAGGGAGCCCGTTTCCAGGGAGCCCGTTCGAGCCACAGAAAGTTGCAACAGTACCTCTTCCTCTTTTGGATCGGCTGTAAGTTCTTTACTTGCCATCTTGGTAAGGAAAAGTTTGGCTATTACGAAGAAATCTAAGATGGCATGGGCCATGCGCCCTCAAAGTGCTATGTCAGCAGCAAGCCAGAAATGTGTGCTAAAAGTCATACGCGTGGCTAATAGCAGGCTGTACAGAAGTTGACTCAGGTGCTTTCGCACCCGAAATGGGTCAACACTTAAAGTCCCCCTTCTACTTAGGCGCATCTTCTACGTTTTAAACCAAGTCAGGGGGCAAACCTTGCGGTGTCAAACCCATGCACCCATGTGGGCTGTGCGCATGAAGTGGGTTCCACTCACAATACATGCTGCTCTTCTACTTATGATCTGGGTGTATTTTATAACACCCCAGTCCCAAAAGTACGTAGGACTAGGAAAGTAATCATGCCAGCTGCATACATACGAAGTATACTCCAATATATGGAACGATCGTATGTATACATAAGCTGTAAAGTGTAGAAAGCCACGATACTAATCTCATCCACAAATAAAGAAGAAAGAATTTATAATAACTTATGAATTATTGTTTACACAAGTCGTTGGACGGAGACAAATCCACTACCAACTATAAAAATAAATACACACCAAAAGAAAAAGTTTGGCGAACGAAGCGCAGACGATCAAAGTGCAATCATCCTCGAAGAAATAGAGATGATCATGTCCACGACTAGAACACCTACGAAAACAAGAGCACACACCTGGCGGGATAACCAGGTCCTTAGAGGGACGTAACAAGACACATAATATCATGCCCTAAACTGAATAATAAAATCTCAACAGAAAAGTATATATGACTAAACAAATAAAGGTCCTTAACCCTTTTATGTGAAAATGCATTTTGAAGACAACATTCCACACAAGGGCTCTCGAGACTAGAAATACGGCGTGTTAGCATTTCAACCGAGGTACTAGTGGCATCTAGAGAAAAATAAATAAATGTACGGTACACTAGTCTCTCGAGTGAGTCACTAACGGTAGCTAGAGGAAAGTAAATGCACGGCTCATTTGTATTTCAACCGAGGCACTAGTGGCATCTAGAGAAAAGTAAATAAATGCACAACACACTAGCTCTCGACTGAGTGACTAATGGCAGCTAGAGAAAAGTAAATGTGTGAAAGCTCCTGCGCCTAATAACTGTCTTCCTCCTCCCCATGCACTACTCGTTCTGAATCCACACCATGATATTTCTAATAACCGCTAAGTCTCCTAGGCAATTATATTAGCAGTTATATCCTAATGCTCGTCCTGTACGCACCGATGTACGATCGGTACGCAAGTCCGAATCTATATGAGATACGTAACATCGTGGCACATAGGTGTCGGACCAATGAATGCGACACAAACAAAGGTGGTCCCTTAACTCTAGGCCAAATGCATAAAGAAAACTAAAGTATAGTAATTTGCAACTACATATGGTTTTTATAAGAAATAAAACATGTATGATATTGAGCAAGAAATTCAACAGTAAAGGCAAGGTGTCTTGCCTAGTAGGACGCCTGGTGTGCTGCAATCATCAATGTGGCATGAACTGCGACTTCGGGTAATAACTACACAAGGTGACCTCTGATGGTGGCACGGACGGTTCCATCGGGTCCAGGCCGGTCAAATTAGTTAGGGACGATATAAAGAAGTCTAGAATTGGCAAAAGAATAGGAATAATGGGGTTGGTCATGAACATGAGGATAATCAAAGAAAATTAGGTAAATAATATGTATACAATTTTTTTGGAAAACTATTTATAATCCTTGAAAACTATATTTTACTATCTCGAGATATTTATAAGTAGTAAAAATCGTTTTAAGAAGAAAAACTATAATTATCCATTAAAATATTTTATATAATACTTGAAAATATGTACGACAATTTGGACTACATTTTATTAGTTAAAACTTTAAATAAATATAAAAATCAAAAAATATTTTAGGGCTAGTCAAAAGTAATTATTTTGGTCAAAGATTTAAATAGAAAAAAAATCAATAATATATTTAGGGTTTTCTAAATCTGTCTTTGAAACCAAATGCGGGATAATAATTATACATTATTTTCAGCAATACAAAATATATACATGTTTAGGCAAAAGGCCATAACAAAATAACAATAATATTTTTAGGGCTTTTAAGCCCCATCTTGTACTATATATATAGGGTCAAGTCCCAAAAATTTATATATTGTTTTACAAAGTATACCATATAAAATTTATATATATAATAATTAATATCTATAGTATTATAAAATATACTATTTTTTTACTCAAATAATAATAATAATAATAATAATAATAATAATAATAATAATAATAATAATAGTGATGATTATAATAATTATATTAATAAACAACAACAAAAAAATAAAATAAAAAATAAAATAATTAATAAACAAAATAACAATAAAAAATAATTAGAAGGGTTGCTGCTCCCTTTTTTTTGGAAGGAGGAGAGAGAGTGAGAAGGAAAGGGGAAGGGGAGAGAGAGAGCGGGAGATCGGAGAGAGGGAGAGAGATGCGGACGCCGGCGGTAGGGGCGGCGAAGAACGGGGAGTGGGCTCGGTGCAGCAGACGCGGCGGTGGAGGCGCATATCTGGGGCTGTGAGGTCAGGGCGGAAGGGAAGGGGCGAGCGCGGTGGCGGAACGGAGGGTTCTCGGTGGCGCGGGCGGTGGAGAAGCATTGTGCGGCCGGAGGAGGCCAGGGGCTGCCTTGTCTAGGCGGGGCTTGGTGAGGACGCCAAATTTGGGGGTGCAGTGGCAATGATCGAGTACGGCTGAGGGTGCTGGAGTGCGGCGGGCGCGTCTCCGGCACTGATCGGGGACGACGCCGGAAAGGGGAAGGCGCCGGAGGACAGGTGAGTAGGTTTTCGCTCTTGCTCATTTGGGATGGTGGTGGCCGAGGTTGGTTTCCAGTATAGGGGTGAATGCGGCCGTGGCCGTGGCGGGGCGACGATGGCAGTGGTGCTGGCGGCCATCGCTGTTGGTGGCGACGTAGGATGATTATGCTGGTGGTGAGTCGGGTGATTGGTGATGGTGGTACTGGCAGTAGGTGCCATAGGAAAGATGGCAGTGTGTGTTTGGCCGGAGTTTTGCTACGGTGACGGTGATGTGGTCGGCCGGACTAGGTTCGGTTGTTGGTGGCGGAGATCCGTGGGTGTGATGGTGATGATAATGACGGTGGTGGTGGTCGAGTATTCCAAGCTGCCAGGAGTCGGGACGAAGGTGGTTAGGAGGCGGGGTGGTTTGGTTGTCGGGCTTGGAGTTGGGTCGGACCAGGGGAGTCGGCCAGGAAGGAGATGGCCGGGTCGGAGGTTGGCTGGTGTCGACAGGGTTATGATAGGTTTAGGGACTTTAGAGAGATTTTGGATAGTATCGGCATGTGTCCTGCGAGACACGGAATGGGTTGGCGTCCGGGGTTGTCGGACGCGGAAAGGAAAATCACTGTATTTGTAACAAAATAGAAATATAGTAGATAGCAAGAGGACACGGACACGATACACGTCTGGTTTGTGGATATTTGACTTGTGGAATTATGGGAAAAAGAGAGCAGGAGTCTTTCCTTATATAGGAGGTGGACTTCCTAACAGGATAATGATTAGAATTGATTTAAAACCCCAATAGATATTTTACTATTAAATTTAAATCAATACATTCATATCTAAATCCAAAACCAATATAAATAAATTACACATTTAAATTAAACTATTTAAAATAAATAAAATCACCATTTAAATTATCACAATTTAATTCAAATTGTCTTTTTATAATAATAATTATTTAATTTCAAAAATCATCATAAATATTTAAGTATTAATAGGAAAATATCAAAATAGCTTTTTTATTTTAAATTAAGCTAAAATAATTTCAAAAATCATAATTAATATTTAAAATCTTTGAGATAACTTTTTGCTAATAATTAATTCTAAATAAGTTCTATTAATTTTTGAAAATATGTATGAAGTAAATTTCATATACTTCACACAAGTAGAATATTCATAAAATCTAGTTTTTTTTTCTAAATTACCACTAAAATAAAATAAGATAGCATTTTAAATAATAATAATTTTGACAAATCTCGATGCGATACGTTTATGTACTAAAATATTTATTATACGTTATTTTGAAATATTCTCCCATATAAATAAAATTTATATTCCAAACATTTTTCTAAAAGCATGTACCTCGCACATGTTCGCACTCGACGAGAAATTACGAAAAATGCAATTTCGTGCGTGACGTACAATACGATGATACGACGTACAAATAAATAAAAAAAGTACCAATTTATATAAAATAAAAAATATTGTAGAAATTTAGGGGTTTTACACATTTCATCGCTGGAACTGGATCAGAAGATGCAGCATTCACATGACCACCCCGGCACTTGGCCTCGCCATTCGCCTGAAGGGGGTGTGAAAGTGAAACTCTCCCCTCATGATTTGCGTAATGTGATCACTCACAAACGTAGATCGGGAGAGCTGACTATTAAGCATGATGCGCCCCTCGCGGGGCACACTTGTGCCATGGTCACCATCAACTGCTGTTGTTGCAAGACAGTGGCTCCACCACCAAGGCTGTTTGTGCTCCAGCGACTTCAAATCTGCTGCACCTGTCCGATATTATCTCGAAAACATGATGCCAATTGAAGACTTTGTAACAGCCTACTCTCAACTAGGCGCATCACTCTGACGTCTCAGCCCGGCACATTAGTCTGTAGCTCGTCAGAGCGAGTCACTTTTTCGTCAACGTACAGGCGCATCTGCCAGCCTGGGGCTCTTCCATCATGATGAGGCTTGGGTACATCAAACCCAAACCATGCATTCAATTCGGCACTCGATGTCGTCTCGTAGAAGAATAATGCCAACAAGGGGCTCGAACATAAACTGTCGTGTTCATTTTCGGTGCATCTCAGTTGTTTGCAAAAATAAAAGTTTGATTACAAACTAAGAAAAGAGTGCAAAAGTACAATTGATTTATGGGGAAGTACAACTGTAGGAATCTGATCAGAAGATGACCACTTTATCCCTTGGACTATGTGAACTTGAAGACTAGAGCCTCTGGAGAATGCAGCAGCAATTTAGTAAGAGTTCTTGATCTCTGTGATGCTTTGATAATGATTGGAAACTCTATTTATAGAGTTCTGGAAATAATTGTTTTAGCAGTTATTCTGATGTGCGGAGGCTGAACTGTGCCACTTTGGGTTGCGCCAACCTTATGTTGCGTCAACTTCCATTCAATTACACAATCGTGTACTAACTGTATTTAGACGCATGGCATCATGTGATTGAGATGCGCATGGTCGTGTACAGAGTAGTTGACACATTTTGAGAGATTAGTGGCATGTGCGCCATGTCATCCTGCTTTAGAATGTAAGTTGTCTCAACTTTATCAGATTGCGCGAGCTTCAGTCAATAAGTCAAACTACGCATGATTGGGTTGCGCCTAGGCGCAACCCAGTGCATAGGCACGTGGCAGCTCTTAAATGTATGAGAGAAATTTATTCAGATTGTGCCTAAACGCAACTTGTAGGGTGTGTAGGGAATTTATTCGGATTGCGCCTAGGTGCAACTTGCAGGGTGTGCAGGACAGCTGTTAATCAAATCTCCTCGAGCGGCACGCTTTGAGGGATTTGAAGAGATTTTCTTCGTTTATTATGCTGTCACTGTTAGTGCTGTCAGGCAATGATGGCAATAAATATCAGACGCCACGTAGGCTTGGGCACAATATGATTTGGGCGTAGTCTGTTGTCAGGCGCAACCTAATCAGTGGCACAGTTTGATCCTTTAAGCTTTAAAACAGTAGCGCAACTTGATTTCTAGGGCGCAGCTTAATTGCTGGGTAGTAAAAACATGGCGCAACTTGATTTTTAGGCTCTACATGACCCCTTCAAAGTTTTTGAATTTTAAAATTTTACAAAACTTCGAAATACTTTGAATCATAACAATGACTGAGTCAAGTTGTGCCTATCTCGCGCAATCTGTTGCAAGTTGTTACGATTTTTTATGCGCAACTTAAGGTGACTGTTAGGATTCTGTCTTCTAGGCTATAAATAACCCTTGATTAGCCGATTGTAACTCTTTACATTTGCTTCTAATCTTCTTTGAATCCTTGCGACCTTCTTCTCCGAGTATTCTCTCGACATCATAGCCCCCAAGAAGATCGCCGCTGACAAAGAAAAGGGTGTCGCCACCCCTTCGACTCATGCTCCGTCAACTCGCGTGCCTCAGTATGTGCCACCCTCTTCTCGACGAGAGACAGCCAACCCAGTACTGGAAGGTGATCAAGGATGAACACCGAAGAAGGTTTGATTTTTCTATTGACTTGTGCCCCTCTTTTTAGAGTGTAGCGCATCACAAACTTTGCGCCACCCCTTCTTAGGGTGTGGTTGCTTTATTTGAACACTATTTATTCTTACGAACTGTGCTGCGCGTGCTTTTGTGCAACTTAGTTTTTTACGCAATCAAAAATATTACATAACTAAGTTGAGGCACAATCCAGTGTGTGGCGCAACCTGAGATGTTGCACAACTTAAGTTTCGTACAACACAGTATGTTGCGCAACTTAGGTTGTCGCACAACTCAGAATGTTGTGCAACTTAATTGTTGGCGCAACCTAGGATGTTGCGCAACTCAGAATGTCACACAACTCAGGATATTGCACCACTTAATTGTTGGCGCAACTTAGGATGTTTGTGCAACTTAATAGTTTGTACAACTTAATTGTTTTGCTTTTTATAAAGTTGCACACTCTTGTTGGTTCTAATTTTTGTTCATGTACTTTGTTGCAGTTGATCTTAGGGAAGACCCTAATGCTGAAAGATTTGCTTCAACATTCAATATCCCGGAGTACAAGGAGAATTTGTCTCATGTCACATTTCCTCAGTATGATGGTCCTGTAGCACGAAGAGCCCTCCTCATTGCCCAAGAGAATCAAACCCTGCTGAACTTAATGAACGGGGAACCTCTTGAAAGTCTGGATACTGTGGTCCACAAGAAACCTGCCTTTCTATTCGAGGATGCCATCAAGAAGACCTCCCAACCTAAGACTAGAAAAGAAGAGAGAATTTTCACAAAGGAGGATAAAGTCATATACCTCACGAAAATATCAAGGTCTATGGCATTATCCTAATATGCTTTTGCCAGCTATCCCAGAAGAATGTCATGGGATCTGACTCCCATTCAGCAGGCGAGAGTCGGCAAAATCTATTACAGACTGGGTCCGAAGAACATGGACCTCTTTTATAGTACCTCTGAAAAGTACAGTACACATTTAAGAGGTTTAAAGCCAAATTGCATCCCTCCCGAGGATTCCTTCCTGCTCCTTCCGGTTAGAATACCCATTTTTGCAAATACATTTACAAAAGTTGGAGGAAGATATCCAGACCGTGCTATGCGTATGACAGGTCTGGTTAACCCAGAGATGAAGCGCTAGAGCAATTTGTCTATTTGGATTTTGGATCAGTTCAAGGACAAGCTCCTCGATTTGGGTCTCTGCAATGCCATCTGGACTACAGTATATGGCATTCACCCGAACGCTCATATGTTCTTGGCTCTAGTAGAGAGGTACAATGAAAGCACTGGGACTTTTATGACTCCCTATGGAGAAATAGGATTTGCCCTTCACGAGATGGAATATCTCTCTCACTTACCAATGGATGATAATCCATACGAAGAGTATGTGCCCACAAATGACGAACTAGATGCTATGGCAGAGAAGAACCCTCAAATGATCGCCGTCTTTCAAGAGTTACTGTGCCACTATAAGATCTGCTCGCTCTACTACAAAAGTGCCATTGCAGGTACTTGTTACACCACCAAGTGGATGCCATATCCCTTCTTGGGTCATGCATGGGAGGACAAGCCACTTAAAAGTCAAGCCTGTGCTCCTCGTTTCTTTGAACCCTTCAATCAGAGCGACATGCAATATCTGATGGAGCAACATAAACATGGATATGTCACGCTGGATGAGGACTTGCATCCGTTCAAGGCTGGTGACACTCTCCAGAGTTACCTTAGACAGGGTTATAGATCCATGTCTCAAGAGGCCCAGCTAGCGGGTTTTCTATCTTTATGGCTACGGCACTTTATAGTTCCAGGGGCCAGTACAGTCGACAGATTCCATTAGGGCGTCCTGTTTGCTGTAGCACGTCTTGTCTTTGGATATAAGATGGATCTCTTATCGGCCATGACCTGCCGCTTGAACGCAGGATTGCGTTCTTTTGTACAGACCATGCTAAATGACAAAGCGGTGAGGCAAGATTTTCCTCGTACCGAGATGCCATACACCTATCTATTCGGATGGCTATTGCTTCACCATCCCTGTTTGATGAACCCTGACATAGGAACTATTGACGGAGACTTCATCAGACGTTTTTCCAACGCTCACTGACAATATACTGCTCTTTCAGAGTGTAGACTTGCCTTGAACTGTGGATCAGGATGGAGTTTTCAGTGTGTTGTGCCTCCTCATGGATATGAAGCTATGTCTCCACAAATGATGGATTTAACTGCAGAATCACTCCGTTTAAGCCCACCTATCTTTTTGTGGCAGAAGGCGATCCGTCCCTCTCACTTGGTCTACAGATTCGAGGAAGAGTGCTATTTGGAACCGTACTTTGCCAAGTCGATTTGCACGGCAGTTCGGATATGATCAGCTTCATATGGGTAACACCACCACTTGCCTGCAGGCCAAGGGTTATCTCATCGATGGGGCTAGGGCCTGGAGCTATTACAACGCCCGGGGTACAAAAGCTATATTTTTCATGCCCTACAATCTTCCACAAGGCCCGCGTATGATATATACATACGCAAACTTCTATACTTCAGCAAATACATTCGCTGAAAACTTCCATCCTGCACACAGCTTCGTAACTGAAAAGAGATCCAAACAAGGAAAACACACTACTCACTCTTTCCGGGATGTAGAAGATAAAGATCCTGCAGATCCACCACTGGAGGCATCAATTTTAATGAACTATGCTGATCAAGTTCAAGATCCTCTGGACGTATCCATAAAGGTGCGGAAAGAGAGATCCCCTGTTAAAGGTTTGAAGAAAAGAAAGGCTGAGGAGACGATGGCTCATTTTCAACGGAATAATAGACCTGACTCTCCAAGAGCTCCGGATAAGAAGAGAAGGACATCACTGGTTATCAATGAACCAACGACCACGAGAACAACTCGTTCTCAATCAAAATAGATGCTCCTTAGTTCTTCCTCTGGAGAGAAGAAAATCACTCCTTCTTCTATTCATAAGCAAGGGAGAGTCACAGAAGGAGGAACATCTACCTCTTTGATCGATCCGGAGAGTGATCGCACCGGAGCTACTGAAGAGCCGATCGCATCATCTTACAGAGAGTCAGGAAAAAGTTGGTAATCACTGAAGAAATACCATCTCAAGAAGGTAATATCAAGATTGTGATATATCCTAATATATATTTTTCTGTCAAAAATGTATATTAAATTGATCTCTTTCTTTGTATTGGCTATTTCAGCAGATGCCTAGCCTTCTACTACCACTGTAGAAGCTTCAAGATTAGAAGTTATGACAGTAGGTATTCCTGCAAATGTACTTGCTGTTGCGGAGATAACAGTTCCATCCTATGTGTCCGGAAGCCACCTCTCCAGAGAAGGATTTGCCTCCACAAGATCCTCCAAAAGCTCAAGAGTCTATTCATTCTGAAGAGGCGACGATTGATGCCTTAGCCGGTTGCGACTTTGGTGATGAAACATATGATGATGATTGGAATAACATTACTAAAGAAAAACAAACTTTAGTGAATGCACCATCACCTCAGGAACTCTCAGCTGATGAAGATCCTTCAACTACTGAAGATGAGGAGAATGTGGTTATCGATGACGAACATATCAATTCCAAGATCGATGAACCCTTAATCTCTGAGAAACCCGAGACGTCTAGAGCGGCAGCAGAATTAGCAAATCAAACTCCAATAACTCTACCACTTCAGACTGAATCGGGAGCAGGAAGTAGTCAGGCTACTATGTCTGCAGAGACCCTGTCAAAGCTTCAATCAGAGACAGTCAAACCTCTTGAGACTCCTCGTGATATACCCTGCTCAGGTAAATTTCTAAGCATGATCTATTTGTTATAGCACCTTCAGTATTATATGTTACTAATATAAATGACATATGTGATTTGCAGAAGAACCTACAGGGACTGTAGCAGGGGAAGGAAGCTCTTCTCACATTAGCGCCCAAGATGAAGTGCCTCCACCTACTAAAATTGTCAGGACTCCAGCGAACGTAGTAGCCACTCCAGGAGCCATGGCAACCAACAAGTTCGTAATGGCCTCCTTCACAAAAGTTTTCTTTATATCCCTGGAGCCTCTGGTTCATAGAGTAATGGAGAGAGAAGATGTTCCTTTCAGTACCATCAGAACTCCTTCTTCATTTTTGATTGGAGGTATTCGAAGCCAAGGAAACGAGACTCAGGCTACATTTTTGGAACATATTTTGAATGAGCTGGAGGGCTCAATTAAAGCTTACAAGGAGCTAAAAAGAGGAGACATTGAGCAACTAGTAAACACAGAATATGAAGTTATAGCTCGAGAAGCAGAGATTAGTAAAGCCAATTTTGAGGCATTTTTGCTGGCTTTCACTAGACAATCCTCCGAATTAGATATCCAAATCGCTGATGCAGCTGTTATTGCTGAGAGACACATGACTAAGGCTATAGAGGAAGAGAAGAAGGCTGCTGATCTGGAGGCTAAAATTGCCTAGCTTCAAGCAGAACTCCAGACTGTCAAACAGAGCTTAGAACAAGAAAGTCAATTGCATCAAGCTGCTGTAAATCAAATGGAGGCTCTGAAGCATCAGAAGGAGGAATTTGAACATCTACAGAATGAAGAACCAGCACGTCAAACTGCTGCTCTATAACCTTTCAATTCGGAATCAGGAAGAGTTGAAGCCAGGCAGAGAGTGCTAGATTCTTGTGATGAAAGAGTTCAAGTTTTGAAGAAGCAAATTGCAGAACTTATTACTTATCCTTCAGAGTAGAATGAACAAAACTTGTTGCCTTTTTTTATTACAATGTATTTCTTTTTAAAATTAGAAATAAAATGAAAAACTTTTTTATGTGGTTCTATTACTTGTTGCATATCTTGTTTACAGATTTAAGTAATAGAATAGAAAATATATTCAGAGGTACTGGACATGATATATTTCTTGATGTAGAAAATAACAATATTTATTATATCTGCTCAGAGGTAATGTGGACATGGCGGAATATAAAGTTTAGCAATACTGTTATTTCTATAGACAACTTTATCAGAGGTAATAAGGACGTGACAAGTTGCTGATGTAGATAATCGGAATTCAGAGGTATAGGGGACATAAATTCTTGTTATTTACAATAAAGTAAATAAGAAATAATAAATACCAAGATTAATGGATGAATGAATGAGAAGTCAAAGAGAGTGAATGAACGAACAGTCACTTCGATTTTCGAGGAAAGGACATTGAATGAATGAACAGTCATCTCGATTTCTCAAGTAAGAGAATGAATGGATGAACAATTATAAATGAATGAACAGTTGGACTTCTTTTGAAGAGTAAAAGTCACATCGGTTTTCGAAGCCGATTATCTAGTCGTTCTGTCTATAAATAGAGCAAAACTTTCGTAGATATCGTCAATTTCTTTTCTTTTTGTACAAAATATCTTCCAAAGATTTGCTCACTCCGAAGATCGAAGCAATGACCGAAACGCCTCCTGCTGAGCCTCCGGTGCCTCTTCAGAAAGAAGTGGGTGAAGGCTTGACTGTTCCTGCTTCAGAGCAGGACTTGATTGCCAAGCTGGTGGAGCCTGGAAAGACTGCCGAAGAAGAAGTAGTAAGGGTGGCTGCCTGTGAGTTGCTAGTATGTTCAGAAAACGAGATGTTTGAATTACTGGCCAATCATGTATTTAATCAAGAAGGATCGGGTCCTCGTCCCTGTCCTTAATATTATGTAACTCTTTTCTGCTTTTGAATAAAATAAACTTTATTTACATTATTTCTTTAAATGAAGAATATTTTACTTTTATACATAATATTTTTTGAGAAATTTTCCATTGATAGGCATCATAGCAACTCTGTCATCCATATCTGTTAATTAATAGGCTCTATTTGAGAATACCTTATTTATCACATACGGACCTTCCTATTTTGCTTCGAACTTGCCTTTGCCCATATGAGTCATAGTCATAGGACGTCTGACTGTAAGCACTAGCTCGCCTTCTTGAAATGTTCGCACTTTGACTTTGCGATTGAAAGCTTTTGAAATACGGACTTGATAAAGTTTGATATGTTGTTGGGCCAGTAGCCTTTTCTTATCAAGTGCCTCTAATTCTTGAAGTCGGAGACGATCATTATTTTTTGTGGTAAGTTCATTAGCAATAGCAATTCTCAAGGATGGAATTTGAATTTCCAGTGGGAAGACAGCTTCACATCCATATACTAGAGAAAAAGGTGTGCAACCTATGGGAATACGGACTGTAGTACGATAAGCCCATAGACATTCTCCAAGTTTCTCACTCCAATTACGTTTGTTAATAGAATCAAACTTTTTAAGGAGTTTGATAATAGTCTTGTTGAATGCTTCAGCTAACCCGTTAGCTGCAGGATTATAGGCCGTAGAAGCAACATTATTGATTCTGTTGTCATCACAGAACCTGGTCAACTTCTGACTGACGAATTGTGGCCCATTATCATGGATGATTCGATGAGGTACACCAAATCTGTATATCACATGATGTTTGATGAAGTTGATGACACTACTAGTCTTCACTTCTGCTAAGGGTATAACTTCAGCCCATTTAGAGAAATAATCGGTTATAGCCAAGATGAACCGATGTCCTTTAGATGAAGGAGGATTGATTGGACCAATTACATCCATGCCCCAAGCTTCGAAGGGCCAAGAGGCAGCAGTTGGATAAAATTTTTTGACGGTTGGTGAATAAAATCTGTATAAATCTGACATGCATGACATTTCCTTGCATAGTCAATAGCATCTGATACCATAGAGGGCCAATAGTAGCCTATACATCGGATACGATCCTGTAGTTTAGGACCAGGCTGATGTGCTCCACAAACGCCATCATGAGCTTCACGTAATATCTGCTTTACCTTATCACCAGCAAGACATCTCAAAAGTAATCCATCAAAAGTCCTTCGAATGAGAGTTTTGGTAGTATGATTATAATAGAATCGAAGCGATCGTCGATGAATACTTGTAGCTTCTTTAGGATCTTCAGGTAGTATGTCATATACTGTAAAGTCGATGAAAGGTGCTCTCCAGTTTTCACTGATCACATTGACTTCAGTTGAATTACTAAATTCAATATTATGGTTGTTTTCAATACAAAATAGTTCTCTATTGGAAATAACAACTATTTGTTGTCTTTTGACTGGAATTCCCAATACTGCAGCTAAGTTAGCTAAGGCATCAGCTTCTGTGTTACATGCTCGACGTACATGTTCAATGAAGAACCCTTTGAACGAAGAAGCTATTCGGACCGCTGCTTCGTGGTATAGTACCAGATCTTGATGTCGGACTTTATATGTGCCTCTAACCTGATTAACAATCAGCTTAAAATCACCATATACTTTGAGGTATTCAATATCCAGTTGTTTAGCTAATTGGAGTCCAATAAGCAAAGTATTATATTCTGCTACATTATCAGAGCACGACTCATCTAAGGAATAAGCCCTCTGAATGGCTAATCCATCTGGTGAAACAAGAACAATTCCTACTCCAGCAACAAGGGTGCCTCTAGGTCCAATTCTAGAAGCTCCGTCGAAGAACAAACGCCAAGTAGGAAGTTCTTCTGAGATCATATTTGATTCCAATGTCTCGTCTGGAATTTCGTCATAGAGCTTAGATGTTTCAGGGACAGGATGAGCTGCAAAGAAGTCAGCAAGTGTTTGGCCTTTTACAGACTTTTGAAGAACATACACCATATCATATTGTGCTAATAATATGGCCCATGTAGCAAGCCTAGAATTGAGTGTACTGGACTTCTTTATTAAAACTCGAAGAGAATTGAATCGAGAAATAACATAAATAGTTTGGCCGATAATGTAATGTCTTGTCTTTTGAACAACAAATATTAAGGCTAAACAATCCTTCTCCACCGGACTATAACGATGTTCAGCTCCAATTATCGTCCGACTAAGGTAGTAGATGGCTTGTTCATGACCTTCTTTGTTCTTCTGAGCCAGCAACGCTCCCAATGAATGGTCCATTGCACGGACATACATTAAGAAGGGTATTCCTGAGATCGATGGCATAAGGACCCGTGGATTCATCAAATACCGCTTTATGTCATCAAATGCTCGTTGACATTTTTCCGTCCAAATGAAAGATATACCTTTCTTCATTAACTGGGTAAATGGTCTGCAACATCCAGATAAATTCGAAATGAACCGCCTGATGTACGCAAGTCGACCTTGGAATCCTCGTAGCTCTTTTAGGTTGCGTGGAGGACGCATCTCTTGAATGGCTTTGATCTTTTTGGGATCAACGTGTATACCTTTAGAGGTAATTACAAATCCGAGAAATTTGCCACTAGAGACACCCAAGAAAGACTTGGTAGGGTTCATTTTGAGTTGATTCTGGCGCATTAGATTAAAGATAGTTCTTAAATCTTGGATGTGATCTTCCTTTAGACGACTTTTGACAGCAATATCGTCAACGTAGCATTCAACAGTCTTTCGCAAATGATCTCGAAAGATAGTACTCATAGTCCGCTGGTAAGTTGCACCTGCGTTCTTAAGACCGAATTGCATGACTGTATAACAGTATACCCCGCGAGGAGTACAGAATGAAGTGTATTTTTTATCTTCAGGATTCATCCGGATTTAATTATATCCAGAAAACCTATCCATAAAAAAAATTCGTTCGAATCCACAAGTATTGTCGATAATGACATCAGTAATTGGGAGAGGGAATTTATCTTTAGGACAAGCATCATTAAGATCTCGAAAGTCTATGCACACTCGAACTTTCCTAATCTTCTTCAAAACTGGTAAGACGTTGGCTACCCTGTCAGGATGCTGTTCTTCTCTGATAAAACAGTAAGCTATAAGCTTTTTGACTTCATCATAAATCGTATCCATCATTTCAGGCTTGAATCGCCATTGCTGTTGTTTGACTGGCTTAGCATTAGGCAAGATGTTAAGTTTATGAGTTACGACCTAAGGATCTAATCCCGGCATCTCTTCATAGCTCTAGGTGAAGACATCGATATATTCACGAATGAGGTGAATTAATTCTTGTTTATCATCCTCTGGGAGATTTTTGCTAATGAAGATTGGTCGTGGTACATCCTTCTCTCCAATATCGATCTGGACTAGTTGATCCTCAGTAGGTGTCTCTCGTTGTTCAAAATGGAGTTCCCACTGATTGTCCATCCTTTGTGCCCAAGGGTCTACTTCAGGAGCTTCTTCAATATCATCTTCGTCATCTTCTGAGAATTCGACAGACACCATGTTAGAAGATACTGTTATTCGATGAACATGACCAATACTGGTATCAGAATCCCATGAAATGGAATCAGAAGAGTTAGATCGTTCATCTTCATCGAATTCGGAAGGTTCTGGAGTTGGAAGTGGTGAAGTATAGCCTAATCCCCGCTTTACCTTACTGTAATATTGTTGTGATTTTCCTTTTAGAATAGAAATACGAAGAGGAGTTCGTCTTCCTTTACCGCTATTGAGACCAGTTCTGAAATCATTGCCTATTTTACGGATGATTGCTTTGGATTGTGGACTATAGCGACGTAATTGTAGCCTTCCTGTATCGTCCTTATCATCGTTGTCAGGCACGATTTTTTGTTCTTCTCATTTATTAAAAAGTATAGGCATTTCGCCTTTCTTTCGAGATGGTACTAAGAAATACGATTCTTGTATTGAATCTAGTGATACCACGTTTTGTAGGGATGATACGACTCCTATTGTAAGTGGTTTAAAACTATCTAGTATATCCAAATAACATTGAGTATAATAAGAAACACCAGTATACTGCAAAGGAGATGCTTTATTGATTTTTATACCATCATTTACAACAGGACCTTTAGCCTTAACAGGCTTAGTTAGATTGATAACTAGAGGGGAAGAAGAAGAGCGAGAAGAAGGAGGGGGCTTCTTACGACGAAGGTCGATTACAAGTGGCTCAGAAGAGGTGAGCTCCCTTTGTTCCTGACTAACACCAGGAGGCTGCTTCTTGTGAGAAGGAAGGTAGATAGTCAATAGTTTAGAAGACTGAGGACAGGAAGTATGTCTTTTGATAGGAATTACCAGAGTATCATTCGACACGGCTTTCTGTTCTTCATCCGTATCCATTGCTAACACCACCTTCATGAATTCCTCTTTGTACATGCGAGAATCGTTGCAGTTCGCTTCAACCCCCTTGAAAGGATTAAGGTCTGCGACTTTTTTTTGTACTTCTCCATTGCCATCTACTTATTTGAAACATTGGTGGAGATTAGAAGGTACAATGTTGTGTTCGTGGATGAATGGTCTTCCAAGAAAAGCATTGTATGAGCCATGATTATCAATCACATAAAAAGTCACCATTGTACGAAGATTGCCAATTTGAAGTTTCAGGCGTATCTTCCCCAAAGGTTCACTTCTTCCTTGATTGAACCCCAAGATGGTAGTGATATTTGTAGAAAGATTATGCACTGGAATCTTCAAAGCATCTAGCAAAGATTTTAGCATAATACTAAGAGCAGACCCTGGGTCAATCAGAATGCGATCGACTTTTATGGTTTCCACATGTCCCGTAAAATAGAGAGGACGATCATGACGATTGTCTTCTAAAAGCATGTCATCTTATGTAAAAGTAATATTGGGCATTAATTCAAATACACTATGACAATATGTACAACTGACAGGCTCATTTTCAGGCTTCTTGAGGAGAGCAAGACGAGCATCAGCCTGCATCAAAGCTTCACTTAACGTCTCTCGAGTTTCTTTTGAGAGACGTAAGAGTTCGAAGATTGACAATCTTGCTGGAGTGTTAGCCAATTGAGCCAATATGTCAAAATTATATGGCTTTTCAAGTCTGAGAGATGAGGACTTTTTTAATGCTTTATCAAAGCGGACAGGTTGTATTCTCTTGTCTACTGATGTCGGTTTGGGAGGAGTTGGTTCTACTACCGGCGAGGATGTAGATGGTATATTCTCAACAGGAGAAGATGTTGTAGGAGGAGCATCAGAAGATGGGGCAGGATTCTCTTAAGTTTCAGGATACTCTCTGAGGTAAGGTTTCCCAAATCTGGTGTCGATTAGAATTTTTCTTCTGCTACAGGTTCAAAGGATACCATGTTACAGCTCTTGGTTTTAGTTTTGGAGCACTTCTTTTGATTGAAAGAGGAAGGCGCTTCAAAGTCTGCTACCAGATCTGGGTGAATCCACATGATTTCTTCTTTATCAGTGGATAAGGGAACAAGTCCTTCATATTGGGGACGTAGGAGGTTCACGATTTCGAGAGTAGCCCTTGGAATGGGGACAACACCATCTTGTACTAGTTGTGGTAGAAAATCACCAAATTGTACATAGACAACTTTGGCCGTCACAGTCTTCTTATCTTGCAGGAGGGTAACTGCTCCAGAATTGACCATCTCCTGGATTTTGCCTTTGAGCACGTAGCATGCTCTTGTTGGATGCCCTATAAATCTGTGATAAACACAATATTTATGGTGGTCATTTTTACCTACTTCTTCTGGCCATTTTGCTTCCGGCAATTGAAGTTTATTGCTTTTTATTAAGCAATCGAAGATGCTCATAATATCATCTTCATCAAAAGAATACTCTTCTTTTGGACGAAGGGCTTTCTGTGGTGGTGCTGATGGAGTGGGTGCCGTTTGAGCAACATTAACAACCAATGACTCCTTTCCTTTGAGATTGATAGCCAATATTTCTTTACCCTTACGGTTGTTCTGGCGATTATTACCACTGGGTGTGGAATGTTCATCTTGGTTAGGATGATTCATTTGAACACCTAACTGCTTGAACTTCTTAGCGCTAACTTCCGTCGCCTTGGCATTCACAATAAAAGAAGGCCAATCTTGGAATTGTGTTGATCCCGTCCATATGCTGATATTAGGCAACAAGTTTGTTTTACAAGTGTCTATTGTTACAGCAGATGGAGTTCCTAAAGGCATTTTAAGTGCCTCTCGGCAGAATCTTTCAATGAAACTCTCCATAGATTCATTGTGTCTTTGTTTAATTTTGATAAGGGCAGATATCGTCATATCATTGACTCCCTCATAGAATTGTTCCAAGAATTTGCTTGAAACCAGTAGAAGAAGTTATACAGCCATCAGGCAAGCTACGGTACCAGTCGTATGATGTACCGGCTAAACAACCGACGAACACTCTGGTAAGGAGAGCATCATTTGGCTGCATTTGGTCAGTCATCACTTCAAAGTGATTGATGTACTGACTTGGGGAAGTGCTGCCATCAAACAGCATAATAGTAGGAAGCTTGTACTTAGGAGAAAATTGAACCTCCTTCCATTCAGCAGGATAAGGTTGTTTTATCCCAAGTCTTTGTAGACTATCCTTCTGCTTGAAGGCCTCAAACTGAGTACGTAAGAGTTTCACAGCCTCATTAGCATCTCCTGATGTTTAGGAATTGGTAGGCTGATTTAAGTTATTTGGAGGAGGAACAGTATGATAATTACCACCCCAGCACCAGACTGACTGAGAGCAGCTTGGATTGGTACAGAAGCAACCTGGGGAGGAGGTACCCCCTGACCAACATTAATAGGTACAGAAAATGCTATAAGCTCAGGATTTATAGCAAGATTTATAACCGGTGGCACTGCATGTTGGGCCACGATTATAGTGTGCATACTTGCGACCATTTCAGCCATGGTCTTCAGTTTGTCTTCCAGTATAGCAATTCGTTGCTCTTGACTGGCTGAACTAGAAGCGTCTTGGTCTTCTGTAGTGGCATATGCTGTAACCTCTCTTGCCATTATTAATGAGATAGTTTGTTCAGAACTTTCATTATCTGTATCAAAATTGGACAAATAATCCTCTCCTAGATGAGTAATGGGAAGATCTTCCTGATTGAAGACATCCTGATCCGAATTCTGATCTTTCGATCTGGTATGTTGAAAGACCCCTTCACTGGATTCACGGAGTTGTCTCAAGTATTGTTGACTCGGATTACGAGACGAGCCACGCTTTAAGGATTTTCTACCCCAGTGTCTCAGGAAGTCATGTTGACAGAAGCATATAACAGCTCGTCTTCATCTCCCGTCATAGGTTCAGGAGTTGAAGTATAGTTTAGACGATCGAAGACGAATCGTTTAGCTGATTGGCAACAACACTTGATGACCACTTCATGAAGGCAGTGGCATTCTGATGAGTGATTTAGAGGTGAGTGAGACATCTTTGTGATCTCCCGTCTTTGTGTAAGACGTTCCCGGAGATCAGTCACCACTACAGGACGAGAAGAAGTTGGAGGAACATATTCCTTAATGATGTTAGGAATATGATTTTGGTTCTTAAAATGCTTAGTCCCGTGAGTGTACAAAGAAGTACTCAACTCATTGGCATAAGTGATTGGGTCCTTCTTTTCAAACTTTGGTTTCTGGTGCAAATTGGCCCTTGGCATAGGATTCTTGAGTTTCACCGAGGTTGATACTGATTGACGCCTATTGAGATAAGCGCATAAATCAGAGAATTATGCTCCTGGTGTATCAGTTTGAGATACCAGCAACTTTTCTTGCTTGGATCTTGAAATATGCAAGGTTGGAAGATCTTGAGCAGTTGCCATAGGGGTTGGCAAAATGCCTCTTTGATCAGTATTCTTTCCTTTGGCAGAGATTTGAAGACCTCTGTTTAAAGGAATATAATCTGATGTATCTTCCTCAGAGTCATAGACTAGGGAAGATTGAGAAAAGACCAAAGGGTGTTTTCTTTTATTTTGTGAAGGGTTAGCTAAAAAGTATTTCCCACTATTTTATTGTGGAACCACCTTAGGCATACGTTGCGCTAATTGAGGAAGCGTCAAAGGACCCTTCCTTTTGTTTTGTCTAGTTTTGGCAATAGAACATTGTTTCTCCAAGTTTAGAACTAGAGAAGAAGAGGTAATAGACAAGAAACTAATTCCCTTAGGTTTGTGCCAGGGCAACATGTTGAGCAGACTGCGCCTGGACAACTGAGTGTTTAGGCTGCGCCATAGCCAAATGGGCTACTGGTTGCGCCTTTGCAACAGGATGCGCCTTGGCAGCAAGAAGAGTGGACTGCGTCTTGGCAGCAAGAAGAGTAGACTTCACACGGGCAGTAGGAGTAGTGGACTGTGCCTTGGCAGCAGAAAGAGTGGACTGCGCACGGACAGCAGGAAGAGTGGACTGCGCCTTGGCAGCAGAAAGAGTGGACTGCACACGGGCAGCAGGAGCCGGCTGCACCTGAGCCACAGAGACAAATTGCGCCTGGGCAATAGAAGCAGGTTGCGCCTGGGCAACAACAACTGTGGAAGACTTAGGAGTCCACACAGCTTTGTTCTTGGTGATAGCCACAGCGTGTTTGTTGCTCTTCTTGTTGATCATATCCTCGTAGGCTATCTGGTTGACTTGAACAACCAGAGTCTTCTGCGTCTTGTCGATAGACGCAGCATCACATTGAGTTGTCACTTTCTCGTCGGAGGAGAAAGTCGTCCCTAGCAGAGTCGCCATTTTGTTTGCAAAAATAAAAATTTGATTACAAACTAAGAAAAGAGTATAAAAGTACAATTAATTTATGGGGAAGTACAACTGTTGGAATCTGATCAGAAGACGATCACTTTATCCCTTGGACTATGTGTACTTGAAGACTAGAGCCTCTGGAGAATACAGTAGCAATTTAGTAAGAGTTCTTGATCTCTTTGATGCTTTGATAATGATTGGAAACTCTATTTATAGAGTTCTGGAAATAACTGTTTTAGCAGTTATTCTGATGTGCGCGAGACGGAACTGCGCCACTTTGGGTTGCGCCAACCTTATGTTGTGCCAACTTCCATTCAGTTACACAATCGTGTACTAACTGTATTTAGACGCGTGGCATCATGTGATTGAGATACGCATGGTCGTGTACAGAGTAGTTGACACGTTTTGAGAGACTAGTGGCATGTACGCCACGTCATCCTGCTTTAGAATGTAAGTTTTCTCAACTTTATCAGGTTACGCGAGCTTCAGTCAACAAGTCAAACTGCGCCTGATTGGGTTGCGCCTAGGCGCAACCCAGTGCATAGGCACGTGGCAGCTCTTAAAAGTATGAGAGGAATTTATTCAGATTGTGCCTAGACGCAACTTGCAGGGTATGCAGGGAATTTATTCGGATTGCACCTAGGCGCAACTTGCAGGGTGTGCAGGACAGTTGTCAATCAAATCTCCTCGAGCGGCACGCTTTAAGGGATTCGAAGAGATTTTCTTCGTTTATTGTGCTGTCAACTGTCAGTGCTGTCAGGCAATGATGACAATAAATATTGGACGCCACGTAGGATTGGGCTCAATATGATTTGGGCGCAGTCTGTTGTCAGGTGCAACCTAATCAGTGGTGCAGTTTGATCCTTTAAGCTTCAAAATAGTGGCACAACTTGATTTCTAGGGCGCAACTTGATTGCTGGGTAGTAAAATATGGCGCAACTTGATTTTTAGGCTCTACATCAGTCTCCTGAAGGAGTTTATCGTCAAAGCTTCTTCGAACAAGGGAATCCACAACCCACATTGCAACGTCTTGCCACCGAGAAGGATCAGTCAAATTCATCTTCGTCGAGAAGTCTAGAAAAAGACAAACAAAACTCTCTCTCAACTGTTGCTATTTATAGGCCGGGCAAATCAAACCCATGCGCCAAGTGGCAACCTTCCCGTAGTCACTGCAACGAACTTGCATTTATGGTGATGAATCTGTCTCTTAAAATTCAGTCAAGTCAAATAGCCATCAATGCCTCGAAGAACTCAACAGACGGACAAATAAGGATGCGCCATGAGGTAGATGTGCCGTCAGCACCATGCGCTCTGTACTGATGTGCCCAGTGGGACATAGACCCATACGCCCAGATCGAAATCAACCGATGCGCCCCTTTCAAATTTGTCATCATCAAGCATTTAATGCTGAGTGACAAAGGCGACAACACATCTTTCAAAGCGCCGTCCAATCAGCTGTCCTTTGCAGAAAATAAAGAGCCGCTGACATCAGCACCATCATTACACTTTTGGTCGGCTACAGTTGTCCTTGCCACGTGTCTAATCGTTCATTCGCATGCGCCTCGCAGCCATGCTCCCAGAAGACTCCATGCGCCTCTAAAGCCATGCGCCCCCCAGACTTACTCCTGATATCAAGACAAAAGCCAAGTCTCTGCATGCGCTTCCACAGTCATGCACCCAAATTCTCTGCATGTTCCTTAAAAGCGATGCGCCTAGACTTACCTATGACTCCTAGAAGTCATAGACCTAGTCACCCCATGCGCCTGATCCTAAGCGCATCCTGATGTGAAGCCCTGCATGCGCCTCAAAAGCCATGCGCCCGAACTCGCTCATGATTCCTAAAGATAGCAGCTCAGTCCTCTCCATGCGCCTGATCCTAGGCCAATCAAGATAGATCACTCTTCCCAAATTCGAGATCTTTGAGCCATGAACACGTGCCACGTGTCATTTGACTCCGTTCTTCCTACAAATCGGTGCTAACCACCCATGATCTCAGCAACAACATGTCACGACCCGATCCCAAACTATTGGGTCGAACCATATCATGCCCAGCCTGTACCGTTGTGAGACGGCAACAGTAAGCTGTTCTATATGTAGGTATTCACAACAACATTAATATTTGTCACAACTTGAATATACGAAAATTTTTAAAACATTTAATATTCAACAAAGAGAAGTACAACTGGAAGTGAAAGTACTGAAATAAAGTACTGAATTCAAAATCTACAAACTCTAATACAATAAAACTAGATAACTGGAAAACAACTAGCTAAACGGTCGGCTCATCGGTCTCAGGTTCTGCATCCTCCAAGGGGGACTCTGGCAACACCACAGGATATAATACTGGGACATAGTAGCTATTGAACAATAGCTCAGCATCATCAACATCACCTATGGGGGGGATCCAGTCAGGAAAGGAGCAAGTACGAGTACATAATCCGACATTCTAAATAATAATGGAAAGATGCAATTTTAAACAGTTGAAATTCTTTGAACAATATTTTCCAGCAATTATCAGCAATTCATTATTTGAAACAATGTGATTTGAATAGGTAACGTCTATGACCGGTATGGGTTGTACAATAGCATCCTAGCGATGCGATACGGCCTATCCCCGTGTGTAAGAGGGGTAAGCTCGCACAATAATACAATATGAGGGTATTGGTCATAAACGCTACACTACTCCCCCAATATCTCCATAATCAATAATTGAACTCAAGGAGAGAGTTCCGTGTAGCAATGTGGTTTAAGCATGCAATCATGACAATTTCTAAATAAAATGCAAGAAAACATAACCGTAACTTTTCTTTGTTTAATGACTGGAATATGATGTCGGTACCGGGGATGAAGTCAAATACGTCCTCGAAACCCTACAGTTGAGAACCCTGACTTAGAAACATAGATGGGCCAAATCTAGGTGTGCTAGTTGTAATTTCTAGGAGCAGGTCCTAGTCCAGTTTTTAAATTGTTAATTAAGCTATCAACCTACTCTACTGTCGCAGGATACAAATATTAACTAACAAAAAAGGAACCGATTTATTGATTTATTGGGTAAAGATCATATTTTCCAATTCATTTAACAAAACTTTGTACTTTAATATTATATACATAAAATTAGGTTTTTTCTATTAATGCGAAAAATATGAATTTGTTTAAATAATACAAACTTGGATTTTATCTTTTTATTTAGAAGTGAGAAAACTCTAATAATTTTTTATATAAAAATAATACCCATTTTAAGTACGCGTCTAATTATGCAAAGCAGCAACCAAAAGAACAGAAAATCCTAAACTACACAAATACAGGGCCACAGAAAAACAAAAGAAAAATTGGGCTTATGCCCTTACAACAAATTAATTAATTTAATTTAAAATGCTGAGGCGAGCTCTGAGTGCCGTGAAGCGGTCCAAAAAGATGGCCGAGGCCCTGTACTCAAAATACTAAAGGCCAGTAACCAGTTCTAAAATAAAATATAATTAAATATAATTAATAGAAAACGGGCGTCTCAGACTTGGTCATGCAATCTCACGTTGCTGGCTTACGCCTCAACGTACAGGAAATCCTGTAGCGTTTGCGTTTCGCCGAGGCTCATCCGACCGATACGGTCGTCGCCTAACCTGGGATACAAAACTCACAAAATCCACAAAACCAAACCAACAAAAACCAATTTTGGAAATCATTTGCAAAGACCGGTATGAAAATAGATTTCAATTTACCAACTTACTAAACTTAATTAAATACTTCTATTTTGAAAACTTTTTCGAAAATTTGGGCAGCATCTCCTCTGTAACTAGGACAACCTAGCCACTTTGGCGGTATGACAAATTTCCAGAACGTATTTACAATTACTCTCCCAGCTTCCAAAATCCAACTAAGCCACGAACCACATCAAAATAGCTAAAGAAAAGTATAGCCACATAACCATTCAAAATAGCCAAAGCTAAGGAGAAAAAACACAGAATTAAGCAAATATCCATAAAAGACCCAAGCTAGAAATAGCTAAGCCACAGAACCATTTCGAATGGAGTTCGGAAAGTCCGAAACCAAATAATAATTACTAACCCAAAGGAAAATATTAGCCAAGCATACCAACCAGGAACACAATCCCACAGAACTAATCCGAGCCAAACTCGGGAAAATTGTATCCCCTAGCGCAACTAGTAAAACCGATCCCCGTGTCGGGGTCTGGACCTCGTCATCATCGACTAAGCTACGGAAGGGACACAGGGACACGGGATTACCTCAGTTGCTCGGCTAGAGCCCTCAAATGGAAGAAATAGAAAAAGAATCCGTGCGGACAGCGGAATCGGCTCGGGACAGCGCTGGAAAGCACGGGAAAGCAACGTGATCTCTGGACAGCGTCTCGACGAAGTCGGAAACGGCGGCGATGGCCGCGTACGGCACGGGCACAGCTCGGGGCAGCGATGGAAAGTGCGGATCGGGACCCGAGGGTCGGGCGGACGCGGTTGGGCGACGCTGGAGGGGCGGCTTGCTGCGGACGGGTGAGACGGTCCGGCACGGGGCTGCGGATCAGATGGTGCGGAGAGCCGCCCGGGGAGGCGCTGGCCGGGACAGAACTCGGCGGAGCCGAGCGGTCGTGGCGGAGGCTCGGGGCCGAGCGGGGCTCGGGCGAAGGCGGTCTGCCGGGAGGTCGCGGGCGGGCGGAGGTCGCGGACGGGCGGAGGCCGCTGGGGGTCGGTCGGGCACGGGAGGCGGCCGACGGCTGGCTTGGGTCTGCGGTGGGCGTGGCCTCGGGAAACGGCACACGGCTTGGGTGGAGAGGGGTTCTGGAGAACGTGAAGAATGGGGATTGAGAGAGAGTGTGAGAGTAAATGAGAGGGGAGTGCTGGTGTTGGTGTTGTGAGAGTGATGGTGGTGGGTTATATTTTTAAATTGAGATGGTGGGAAGTGTTTTCAGAAGAGAGGAGTGAGGAGAACGAGTAGGGAAGAGTCGTGGGGAGCTGGGAATAAGTCGTAGGGAGCAAAATAGTGGGAAAAAATAGAATGGGTGTAGGATTTCTTTTTTTATTATTATTCCCTGCCATTATATATATATATTTAAAAATCAGGATTTTTTTAAAAAAGAAAAAGATCAAAGTTGGGTTTAGGAAATGGAAGTCGGGTTCGAGTTCGGGGTCGGACCCCAAACACTGGATCGGGACAGGCCACAATCAAAAATCCAATAATTAATTTTAAAAAATAATGTTTTCCTGATCCGACAATAATAATAATAATAATAATAATAATAATAATAATAATAATAATAATAATAATAATAACCAAACTAATTATCTAACTACAGAACACTACTGTAACAGAAACTCAACAATTGACGAAAATCCAATAATTCCAAAAATTAGGGTTTTACACAACCGAATCCTCGCAACTGCCATGTGTCAGCTCCACCGTAGCCCAACGCAGTAGTTCAAACACATTCGAGGTGCATCATCCATGCGTCTCCGCCAGCATCAGCCACGTGGCATTCCCACACCTAGGCGCATCCTACATATGCGCGCAGAGGAAGCTCAGCCTGCTGCCTATAAATAGAAGGATCATTCCTTCATTCACACACACAAACAGAGATATATACACGGAGATATATCCACAAATCATATCCAGGGAGCAGGAGACACTTCGCGTCTTCTTCCCCTCAAAATGCTCCGGCATCCAGAGCAATCCTGACCTTCAGAGAATTCAAGATCGTCATCAGATCGTCAACGGAGTCAACGCATTACCACTTGCTCCATCAATACAGTTCCCAAATAAAAACAAAAGTATACTCAAAGAACTACATCTAAGTCCTACATTGTATACTATTCTGTTTGTAATTGAAATACAAAAGTTGTAATAAAAAACCTTTTGTGTCCCCCCTTTTTCGATGGAGAACACACATCTACTTCTAACACAACAACAAACCATATATTTTAACAGTACAAGAAAAATAGCAAGGTATCTTGCCAGGATTATCGACAAAAGAATAAAGCATCGGTCCGTCTCCAACTTTCGTAGACAAATGATCACGAACACCTAAAAAATATAAATAAACTAAATAAATATCACAATAATACTTACCATATATATACTTACCTTATATAGACTAAACTAGTCACCAAAATAGTCAACTAGCCTATACTATTTATAAATGCAATAATCTATATATGACAACCCATTATATAATATTACATACTAAAAATATATACTTTTTATTTTTGGAAAATATTATAATAAATTCTGAATATAGTTTATATAGATATCTTTTTAGAAAAATATACTAAATTACTTTATTAAAGTATCAACACAATATGCTACATAGAAATTCAATTCGGAAGTGATAAATTATAAAAAAAAATATGAAAAATATTTATTTTGGAATAAATCAGAATAGTTAGTGTTAAATATAATTTTTATCTAAATTTATTAGATTTATATTATATTAAATCCTACAAAATTTGGAATCAAAAATATTAATTTTGAACGGTGTGTCGGTGTCCAAAATTTGATAGAAGCAAAGTGATAGCATATCCACATAAAATCCTTCAAAATAATCATAAACAATGATTACAGATAATAGATATAGATATTTGAGACCTTACTATGGAAGCATGAAAAATCTCAGCTGAAGACATCCCTTCGCCAAAGCACAGAAGATGCGAAAGACTGAGGCTCAGTGCTAAAAAGACAAAACAGAAGATATGGAGAGAAGTCCCTTCATTGTCATGTCTACCAAAGTCTAGTACAGACACATCAAGACTATACATAAGGGACTAATTTTGTTCGTCTACAAAGGATCTAGTACAGATTCGACAGAAGCCTAGAGGGATCTACAAGGGATGCAGTCTTCATTGAAGCGCAGCCTTCCTTCTTCTCGATACACACGCTAGAGGATTGACCTCCACCGAAGCATGTTTTGATATTTTTGTGGGTGCAGCCTCTTAGAAGCATACAGTAACTTAGCACTTGAAGAAGCCAGAGCCTTCAAACCAGAGGCGCAGCTACCTCCCTACGCTAACCTTAGAAACAAGATGGTGGAAGGCCCCCCTCCCCTTATTTTGTTCCAGAAGCCAGTGTCTGCACTCCAGAGGCACAACTATCTACCTGCGCCAATCTCAGACTCGCAAGGGTGTCATACCCTTCATTTCGAAGCCAACGCCTTCACTGTTCAGAGGTACAGCTACTTACTTGTGTCCGCATGAGGCGCAGGATGGTGATATGCTCACACCATCTCCATTCCTACGGTGCAGTCATCTACTTTGGATCAGAAGCTTAAGTAACTTCTCTACAAGATACTTGGGAACTCCTATTGCAACCAATACAAGTCAACCTGTCGCTCCAAAAGCACAGTAACCTCATCAACCTGAAGCACAAGCCTACTTGTCGCCTATATCACAGTGACTCTGGTAGCCCGAAACACAACTTCATAAGTTGCTCTACATGCATAGAAGTCTCGTCGTCATTTGAAGCCAAGTCCACTCGTAGCCTGAAAGTACAAAGGTTTCGTCGTCTCCAGAAGCATGGTCTACTCATCGCCCCAGAAGTGCAGCAGCACTTAGTCCTCACCAGAGGCACAGGAAGCATAGGTCCACCCTAATTGGTTTGTTTAAACCATCTCTTGCAGAGAAGATTGGGATTAAATCAGGATTGATATTATATCATATTGATTTAAATCTTAGATTAGGATCAATTAGACTCCAAATCTAGGATGGAATCTCATGATTTACTCGGCTGTATCCGAGCAAGCAAATCGACATGCACCACGTGTCACCTCCTTCGGTTATGTTTATAACCACCAGAGATCTCGTTTAAGGGGAATATCGATGTCCGCCACGTGTCAGCGCCGCAAAAGCCCGCACCGTACAATGACGGCAGATTCTTTCATATCTCAGAAATCCTAATGCACATCGCATATGTACTCGGTTCTCTATAAATAGAAGAATTTCTTCTTCTACCGAGAAAAAAAAGAGAGAAGGAACATTGACAATTGACAATCTTCAAAGGAGCAGCGATCTCTATCTACGAAGAGTCGACCAGCCTCATCCACCTATTAACCAAAGAACCAACCAACCAACCATCTTCAAAGGATTTTCTCATCCTGACAGCCTCTTGATTGGTGACCCCCAGAGTTCCATCAAAGGCGCCAGAGGGCCATAGCAAGTTTGATTCGTCGTCAGATCGTCAACGGAGTAAAGGAGCCACTACAGCGCTCGATCTCTATTGTCATACTTTTTCAGAAACCTTTTCTTCCTGTACTTAGAATATCCTGTGTAGGACTTCCTTCTTTGTGCACATATACCTTATACGTTCAAAAAAGCAAAAGTTTGTTCAACCGTTTGTTACGTCGAACAAAATGGCGACTCTGCTGGAAACTACCTTCTTCTCCAACGAGAAGGCGGTGACGCAATCTGATGACAACTTGCTGAGAGCTTCTCAAGACATGCTGGTCGTACGCTTCAACCTTCAGGATTTTAAAGATCTCCTCTCGATGAAAATTCGAAGACTTTGAAGCGGTTCGTACAACCAAAGAAGACTCGACGTGTCTGGAGGCCTGAGGTGGCTGCAGCCGGCAGCACGATAGCGGGAACTGCGTCTCAGGCCCCCTCATTGTTAAGGCCACAGAAAAGATCTCGGCTGCTATAGCCTTATCCCCTCGCCCGATTCCCGTCCTAGGAAAGCATATCCAAGAAGATGGTGGTTCCATGGGGAACGATGCCAAAGGAAGCGCACACCGGTCCAACCTCTCACGACGGAAGTATTGCCGGCAAGGAGATCTGTCTTCGACAGAATCGCTTTCCCTTTAGGTAATCCTTCGGCGGACTCTGAATACTACTCGCCCGCTGGGAGTAGTAGGAAGAGATCCCAGGTGGCTCGTGCTTCGTACAATAAGCGTGCGACACCAACGGCAGACCAGAGGCTCTTGTTGACAGTAACACGCTCAGCCGACGAAAAGCTATACAAGACTGGCTCTTGCGCTCTTATGCCTCAACCAGTCTAATCTCCTTCCCACTGGGGTACTCCTGTGTATAAGCCAAGCCAGGGGGTAAGTCCCACGGAGAGGGAGCCACGCGAGCGATGTTTCCGCAGGAGCGACATGAGGCTTCCTCGCCAGACTCGTTCTGACCGTGCTTACATACAGCGTCCCTGCAAGTACAATGGGAGTGCTATGACAGAAGATCCAACCCTCTCCTAAGTGAAAAAAGAATCTGGAGTGCAAGACGTGCTTAAATCAAGGCACTCTTGTACCTAGATTACCATCAACTGCTATTGTCAGCAGACGGCTTCGCCATCGCCAAGCAGGCGCTCCGTCTTCCAGAGACTCTACTCTACGGCAGAGGCCTAACAGGGGGTCGGTGAGCCATAGAGAAGACAAGCCCCGCATCATCACATGCTACGCGGTGCAAGGTTCCAGAGCTTTCAAGGAGCCCTCCAGAATCCTCCCATATCAGTTGCTAAACCGAATAGGAGGTCAGAGAACATTAAAGCTAAGGTACCCGATATAGGTGTGTTCCAAGGCACTCGTTCCAAATCTGTATTGGATACCTTGTCAAAAACTGGGGGTAGCCAGCCTCCTACCATGCACAACAACCCTGTGTTATAATCTGACGAGGTACAATACGACACGGATATCTCCATTGGCACAGCCTGTCACCAGACCGGGGGTAGCAACCATACTGAGTTCGAAGAAGATCATAATCTTATGGTATATTCTCGGGACAACAAGCCTCAGGCATCAGAGCCAAAAAGTGAAGGATCTACGGCTCCCTCGAGTCACCCTCACACTCGGTCTGTGTTCATGGTCGATGGCAATAGGGAAGACAATAATGAAGCTCTCAGACGTATCGAAGTCCTCGAGGCGAAGTTAGATATGCTGACAGACACCATTAAGACCCTGTCCTCGGTCATAATCGACCTCAAGAGTAGCGTGGCCCCCGCTACCTCTACACCTGCGCGTGATCCGCCAACCAATGACGAATCCATCAGGTTGCCTACTGCCAATTAGGTAGGACCATCCTCGTCTACTCCATCGGCTACCGGCTCCGCAATGCTGGTCGAGATACAGCAGGCCATCAAGGAGCCGTATGCCCATCATAATGCCGAGAAGAAGTAAGCAACGCTCCGAAAGATGGGGATCCGGCAGCCATACCCTGCCGAGTGGGACAACGTCGTCTATCCTCCCAAATACAATCCGCAGACGCTTACACCTTATGAAGGGAAGGGGTCTCCCCGACAATACTTGAGGTACTTTACCTCAGTAACGGGGCACCTGCCAAAGGAAGATGCCCTCCTATCCAATATATTCATAGGATTCCTGCAGATGGTAGCCTATGAGTGGTCCTGCAGTCTTCCGGATGACTGCATCTCGTCATATGAAGCCCTGAAGACTCGATTCGTGGACTGATTCTACGAAGGAGGTATGGATATGACCATGTCGACCCTCATAGAAATTGTCCAGAGGGAGTAAGAGCCGGTCCATGCATACATCGAGCGCTTCCGCCAGGCAGCCCTCAGATTACCACCCGACATGCCTGAGCCCATGCTCATGGACTCTTATCGCAAGAACATGCTGCCCGCTATAAAATTGTGGCACCGTGCTCCCTGCACGGAGTGGACGTCATTCAATACAGAGGCGGATGCCGCACAAAGGAAAGCCCAAGATGTGCAGCTCCTGGGGCTACACTTTTCTACACCCAAATACAAGGGGAGACGCTAGTACAGCAACAACCCTAAAGGCAAGCAAGCCATGACCGTCAACATCTCCAAAGGTTCAGCAGCTGTGAACCCCAAGTCTGTGGAAGCGTAGAGGCCGAAGGAGACTCACTCCTTCGATGATGAGGATACGCTGGAGCTCTTCGAGATGTTTACGAAGAGTGGCAAACTGTCCATACCGGCACCCAGGTATCCTGATGAAGTGGGAAAGGTGGACCATCCCAAGTACTGCCATTATCACCAGTACGTCCATCACTCAACACAGGACTAATATGTGTTAAAGGGGCAAATTCAGTGCCTCATTAACGCTAACGTCATATCGTTGGATTACAAAGAGAAGACCGTTACAGCCAATATAGTTACTCTCCAATTCGGGAGTTTTCCAGCCACAGAGGTACAAGATGGCATCATCCCTACTCCATAGGCGACGATGGAAGTAGTCGACCTTCTACCAGCATGAGACAATGCTCAAGGGCTCATCCCGTTCTCCACGCCTCAAGACGGAGTCATGAAAGTCCATTCGGACCAGGCTTTCAACACGGTGAACCAGTAATCATCGTGAATCTCTCGGGAAACATTTCATGACCTCGCTTCTGAAATATTATCCTAAGACGTGTCTACCATGTACTCTCTACCTCTGAGTAGTCACCTCCTCCACAATAGCTGTAAGCTGTTATAATCCTTAGAAAATATTTTACGTCTATATTACCTTTAAAGTGTTATTCTACATCGTGTCTACCATGTCCATATTACCTCTGAGTAGTTATCCTGTTATGATAACCCCAAAGTTGTCATAACTCCCTAAGAAAAAAATAGTCACGTCCATATTACCTCTGAAGTGTTACTCTAGGAAGAAGGATGCTTGCCATGTCCATATAACCTCTGAGCAACGCACCCTTTCCCTGACAATTCTCCACAATTTTTATCTATAGAACCCTTTACGTCCATATTACCTCTGAGTCGTTCTATACCCCAGGAGTGTCAATCCTTACCATGTTCATATTACATCTGAGTAAGGAAAATGTCTCTAAAAAAAACTCCCGTGACTACCATGTCCACATTACCTTTGAGTAGCTGTTCTTCTCGCATCAGTTCTATGATTATTCCGGCGGTCTAGAAAATAGTTCACATCCAAATTACCTCTAGATTATTGTTCTATACCCCGACAAAGATCAAGCCTACCACGTCCATATTACCTCTGGTCAGGCAAATCTATTATGAAGATTCTTTCTTTATTCTGGAGACAAAAGCAAAGGGAACAAGAAAGCTTCTACATATAAAAACATGTGGCCACAAAGACCTATTATAAACTCTTCGTAGTTACATACATAGAAGCAACAAAAAAGCTAAAATTACGGTACAAGCTCTCAATAGCGCGGGCGAAGAGGTGACAGAGCCAATCACTTCCTGGTCAAAAGGAAGCTACCGCTCGAAGCTGCTACTGGCCCGAGCCAGGGATGAAGACCAGCACAAGGCTCTCCTATCTCCCCAGCTGGCCGACGAGAGCAACCACAGCAACAGGCCTTGATATTCCTCGGTCAGGATGGCAAGCAATCCTAACCTAGGAAGTAGAGGTCCGAGACGCTATTGACGCCCACGACATCCAGGGTACAGGACGTCTCGATATCCAATGGTAGTTCTACTACAGCTTCTTTGCATAAAAAGATTTGCCACCGACGGCCGCCTCAAGCAAACTCGAGGGTCGTAAGGAGTTGAATATCGGGCAAGCAAGGCCATTGTTTAAGCAGTGAGTCTTCTCTTGAAGAAGGACAATCTTTTATGTAGGCTGTTCACGTGGTCCAAGCACGAGCCAGGCATCGGTCAGAAAGAAGCTTACAAGTTAAGCTAAAGCTCCACTCTATGACAGATGGCGGTACTGCGAGTGACCAAAGGAGAGTGACTGTGAACCTCCTTTGCTAAAACGATTCGCGATCCTAGCAAATACGCGAGATGCTCTAATATCAAGAAGCCATCAGGAGCCCATGCTCTGAAATGATGACTCAGGACCATTAAAGCTAAAAGCTAGGCGTGACACCAGCCATCACCCAGCTCGCACAGTCCTGACACATGTTCATGCTTCTGCTCAAAGTATCTCGAGCTTGACTCAAGTTCAGGACACTTTGAAGGGTGTCTTGTAGAAGCATAAAAAATCTCAGCTGAAGGCATCCCTTCGCCAAAGCGCAGAAGATGCAAAAGACTAAGGCTCAGTGCTAAAAGACAAAATAAAAGATATGGAGAGAAATCCCTTCATTGTCATGTCTACCAAAGTCTAGTACAAATACATCAAGACTATACATAAGGGACTAATTCTGTTCTTCTACAAAAGATCTGGTACAGATTCGACAGAAGCCTAGAGGGAACTATAAGGGATGCAGTCTTCATTGAAGTGCAGCCTTCCTTCTTCTCGATACACATGTTGGAGGATTGACCTCCACTGAAGCATGTTCTGATATTCTTATGGGTGCAGCTTCTTAGAAGCATATCAATAACTCAGCACTTGAAGAAGCCAGAGCCTTCAAACCAGAGGCGCAGCAACCTCCCTGCGCCAACCTCAGAAACAAGATGGTGGTAGGCCCCCCTCCCCCTCTTTTATTCCAGAAGCCAGTGTCTGTACTCCAGAGGGCAGCTATCTGCCTGTGCCAATCTCAGACGCGCAAGGGTGTCATCCCCTTCCTGGAGTACAGTAACCTCGTCAACCTGAAGCATGGAAGTTTCCAAGTTTGAGATTGGCACAGGCAGATGGGAGTTTCTAAGTCTGAGATTGCCAATCTCAGACACGCAAGGGTGTCATACCCTTCCTGGAGTACAGTAACCTCGTCAACCTTCACTTCTCTACAAGAGACTTGGAAACTCCCATCGCAACCAATACAAGTCAACCTGTCACTCCAAAAGCACAGTAACCTCATCAACCTGAAGCATAAGCCTACTTGTCACCTATAGCACAGTACTCTGGTAGTCCGAAACACAGTTTCATAAGTTGCTCTACATGTAAAGAAGTCTCATCATCATTCGAAGCTAATTCCACTCGTAGCCTGAAAGCACAGAGGTTCCGTCGTCTCCAGAAGCATGGTCTACTCGTCTTCCCAGAAGCGCAACAGTACTTAGACCTCACCAGAGGCACAAGAAGCATGGATCCACCCCAATTGGTTTATTTAAACTACCTCTTGTAGAGAAGATTGGAATTAAATCATGATTGATATCATATCATATTGATTTAAATCTTAGATGAGGATCAATTAGACTCCAAATCTAGGATGGAATCCCAAGATTTACTCGGCTGTATCTGAGTAAGCAAATCGGCACACGCCATGTGTCACCTCCTTCGGTTATGTTTATAACCACCAGAGATCTCGTTTGAAGAGAATCTCGATGTTCTCCACGTGTCAGTGCCGCAGAAGCCCGTACCGTACATTGACGACAGATGCTTTCATATCTCAGGAACCCTAATGCACATCGCATATGTGCTCGGTTCTCTATAAATAGAAGGAGTTCTTCTTACACCGAGGAAGAAAAGAGATGAAACATTAAAAATCGACAATCTTCAAAGGAGCATCGATCTCTATCTACGAAGAGTCAACCACCCTCATCCACCTATCAACCAAAGAACCAACCAACCAACCACCTTCAAGGGATTTTCTCATCCAGACAGCCTCTTGATCGGTGACCCCAGAGTCCCATCAAAGGCGCCAGAGAGCCATAGCAAAGTTGATTCGTCGTCAGATTGTCAATAGAGTAAAGGAGCCACGACAGTGCTCGATCTCCATCGTCACACTTTCCCAGAAATCTGTTCTCCCTGTACATAGAATATCATGTTTAGGACTTCCTTCTTTGTACACAGATACCTTATACGTTCAATAAAGAAAAAAGTTTGTTCAACCGTTTGTTATGTCGGACACTTACCAAGATATTCTTTGAGATTAAATATGGTTCAAAGTCGTCGAGAAAGTCTCCGTACGAAAATTCGTCAGTTTCGGACACATTTCGGTGTAACGGACGCCACGGACAAACAGAGTGGAACGGTGTGAGTTAGCGATTGAAAATGAAATAAGACATGTAGGGTTTTCCATTACACTTTGTTTGAGGCAAAATAGATGAGAAAAATTATTTAAAACCTATTTTAGAAGATGACAAACCTGGGTTCAGAATTTTTATTATGGCTAAAAATAACCATCAATTTCGGTCTCTAAACGTTCACATAAGTTGACAAAACTCCTCCGAGGCTTGATAGGGTTAAAGAGGGGTCTCTTGGAGTCATTCTGGAGGTGGTGGAGTGCACAAAAGTCGAGTAGAAGGGGCTTTGGAGTGGTCGGCCTTGGGATGTAGTGGGCGGCGGCCAAGGAAATATAGGGGTCGGATTTGGTAATGGGGAGAAGGGGTGGGCAGCTATGGAGGGGTTCTATATATAAAGGTTTGATACCTTATGAGTTATGGAAATATAGATTTTGGTTTGGATTGAATTGGAGTTTATTTGGTCTTTAAATCAATCAATTTAAATTGGAGTAGTAATGGGTTTCCATATTTGAATAGGTTATTTGACTTTGGTCAAAGTAGTAGAGATTTGAGCACATTGCTGCTCATAAATTGATTTAAATTAATTTAATAGTGTTATTCCATGAGTTGGCACCTTAGAGTGGTCTCCACTATGTTGAGTTGACTAGTGTTAAGTCCCAGAATTATTTCTAAGAAAATTAAACACCAAAATGACTAAAAATGGGTCTTATGTGTCATTTGAAAATAAGTAGCTCATAGAAACTCAATTGAGTGGGACACTATAGGCATGTGTGTAGTACGCTAAAAATAAATCGAAATCATATAGTGGATCATTTTGGTTGGAACGATGTCGAGTCCCGAAATAAAGTTGAAAAATACAACAAGTTTTACGTTAGATAACCTTTTTGACCTAAGTTGACCCAAAAGTTGCGCGACAAAAATAGAATACGAGAGAATATATTTGAGTGGGACATGATATATCAAAGTGAAGATAAACGTGTCTAGATCAAAACTCATAAATGAAGTTTCTAGATATTGGTATTTCTTGTGCTCCAAAAATCAAAGCTACAAAAAAATATATGTTATGATCATAAATAATAGTAGAAAAATATCTATTAGTAACTATACTAAATAAAAATAAATTTAAATAATAACTCTAAAATCTAGGGGGTTACAACCTACCCACCTTAGGAAGTTTCGGCCTTGAAATTAGACATACCATAACACATAATAGTAATAATAACGTCTAATCAATGGCATAGTCCCAGCTTCTTCTTGTAATCCTTCTGAACATGTACCTTCTTGCCGCCAAAGTGACTAATCGAGCGCTCCTTTGTCTAGCATGGGGCGACCCTCTGCTGAAGATGTACTCCTGGATGTCTGATCGATCCTCCATGCTATCCTCAAAATTACATTAAAGCATGGATAAAAGAAATTATTTAAACATGATTTCTAGAGGACCCTTATACCAATAGGATTCTAATAAAACTAAAGCACACACAAATCTAGATACTTCCTAACTAATATGGTGACAACACAAAAATCAAGGTCAGGGACGGTAGAACTTCCTATAAAGAATAAAAAGCTTAGGTATTGCAGTATAAAATTCAAGGGCTTCTAAGGAGTCATAATTACCATCATGGCGCTATTGGTTAATGACTCTATGAGAGAAAGTTTTACTAATTCAACACTCTTCCTATATAGGCCAGGTCTTCTACAAGCTAGGAGAAAAATATTACTCTACTCCTTTAAACTATCAACATGCTAGATATTTCTTACAAGTATCCCTAACCATCTTATACCTATCTGCTATGTATAGGTCAAGGCTGAGCTAAACAGAGACACAAATATAGGTAAAAAAATTAGCCTCGATCTTTTCTAAGTCAACTTAAGGCTACATTTACTATGTTTAGGGATAGTCATCTAATCTAACTCGGATTTTTCTACTCTGTCTCATACTATTAGGTCCATATCATCCTAATATTATCATTTGATAATAAGTTCTCTAGCGGCTATCTTAAGCATAGGTAGAACGACCTTCGATTTTCGGAAGATCCATCCATCTAAGGGACGAACTCCGACTCATACCAAAGTATAGGCTATCAATCAAGGTTTCCTAAGAAGGGGACTAATTATTCTTGAAAGTCATGTTGTAACTTATGCGACTTTAAAGATCCCAACTCCAAGCAGTTCACCCACATCGGTGGCCTGGTTTTCCTTCAATCATTGATTTTACCAACATGGTATTACCATTTAGAATCACTACACCTAAATAGGTGATTGCCAACGGTTATTACCATGATAAATAATTTTTGTCACGGTAATAACCGTGATGAATAGGCCGTGACAAATAATTGTAACGCATTTCCTCACGGTTATTACTGTTACGAAAATAAATTCTTGTAACACTTTTTGTCACGGTTATTATGGTGACTAATTTAATTTTTGTAACAGTTATTACCGTTACAAAAATGTGCTATTGTGTTACTTTTTTTTCACTTTTGTAATAGTTATAACCATTTCCAATATATTTTTTTCTGGAAAAAAAAAATATAATTTCACTATATTATCCATTAACCTATATTCAACAGACTTCAGAGAAATATATAACCGAAGATGAACTCTTATCAATATATAAATTTAAATTTATATTGCAATAGTTGAATACAACTCATAATATTACAAGATTTAACCCTCAGGATGGACACAAAGGAGAACAACCATTCTCTTCTCAACACAAACGTAATACCATTATCTTCTCACCACAAACGTAAGAGAGAAAAAACATTCCTCTATCATAGATACTCTAACTACTCCTAGTTTTTATGATGAGCATGCAGACATGGTACCTCCACAGAGAAATAGCAGACCATTTAGAAGATATGCCTATATCCCAACAGCTGAGCTGGAATGGAGATATTTCAGCCCCTTGCCGCTCCAAGTGCTAGTTTGAGTCTCAAAGGCCAATCCATCTTTATTTCAGTAATTCCTACATTTTTAAGAAGTCAAAAATGTAGTAATATAGAAAACAGGTTTGGTTATATACTGAAATTATTTTAAAGGACTAGTCAACCATTTAGAAGATTATGTAGAGTCTTGCTTTCACCTCCATTACCACTGTATTTCTGTAGGCCCTCCTTGGTTGCAAATATCGGCAGGCCAACCAAGAGGGCCTACAGAAATTTATGTTTTCTGCAAGCCCCCATCAGTCGAATAAGCACAAGGATCCCAACCAAGTAAGCATGAGGTGCTATCAAATTGAGGCATCAAGCAAAAAAAACACCAACGACATATGTTGCATATAAAATTTTCACCAGGAAACCAAAACAAAGCTTCAAACTAACGGATGGAAGAGACTTCACTAGGAAGAACAAACCTGGGATAACAGGATAGGTTCAGTAACCAGCACCTGGGGTGCTCCTGTTTTGCATGAATCATCAACGTCTTGTACCGGGCTGAGAAAGAGAAGAAACAAATGTCACATAAGATGCAACATTGACCAGCAAGCAATGGTGGCTAAACCGATGATATAGGACGAGTCACTCACCTATATGCGTTGTATGTGTAATATTCAGCAACAAACCCAATAACCAAGCCAGACCATAAACCAATAGCAACACAGAAGAAAAGTTCCCAAAAAATTCCCACTCAAAGCAGTTAGTTATGTTATTTTAGAGTTTAGATAACAGAACCTTTACCTTCAAAATATTGTATTTTGCTTACCAGTTCTTCACTTCCTTCTGCGCACCAAAATTGAAGATAGTGAAAGATGAGGGAAGGGCAACCCAACTAACAACCGCAATACCAACAGTCAAAAGAGCAGTGGAGGTAACGAGTTGCTTCTTTAGTGCAGGCTTGATCTCCTTCACTGCCTTAATTTCAAAGAAGTCTGTTGCAAACAAGGTAGTGATCAAGCAGACAATGATGCCCATTGAGCTATATATGCATATGTCAATAGTGATTTTTTGCCCCCACTAATTCTTTTTATGATAACGGATGGAAAGAAAACTAGCCAGAGTCATTGAGATAAGGCTCATGTGACTGCACACAATGGACATTGTAAGTTGCAATATGAAGGACACTAAGCACATGAAAAAAAGGATTTCGAAAAATCATAAGTCACTCGGGCTATATGAGTAATCAATCGCTAGTCCAGTACAGGATTTCATATCCCTTTACGTTAGGACAGGGAAGAATAAGAACTATATCAGTAACTAAACAACAATGGAAACTTGGGAAAGCCAGTTACAGAATCAAACATGCAATTAGCAGCTCAATTTACTCGCTAGTATTGCAAGGAGTAAACTGTTTGCCAAAAAACTGTCAAAAACTGAACCTCATGTTTCTTGCCATTGGTTCGATAATGTTTAAGCGACTTAGCAATAGTAGTTTTAGACAACAAAAAGGTTTAATAAAGTGTCATAATATATTGATTCTGATATCTGATCATTTTTATATTGCTATGTATGCATCAATTGATGATCCAAGCACACAATGCACACAAGATTGTATCTGGCAAAGAATCTAGGAATTATCACAGATAAAGATGATGTGTGTACAATGATTGTGGAAGCCTTAGGTTCATAGTAATTTTACTACAAATTTTAAGAAGAGGGTTATAATTACCTTGTCAGTGAAGTGGTGATTATCAGTACATACAATCAAATAAGTACAGAAAAATATTAAACTTTGCAAAAATGATTAAAACTAGTTCAAATGATTTAATTATCAATATCAATAATGTGGGGATCTTAGGAATGGTCAGTATGCATCCAGTCTTAAGAGTTTGTTTCTAGAAATATTTGATCTTGGGAATTTACCAGGCCAAACATTAAATGATCAGACAAGTGCATTTTATTCTGATACGAACAAGTTATACAAATACAATTATCATAGATAAGATGTGCTTAGGTCTCAAAAACCATGCTCTCAGCTCCCCTCTTTACAGACTTGAAGCGTATAGAGGAACTGTAGTACTTCTGAAGCTAGAAAAACCACATGTATCACAAATGATAAGAATATGTTGAAACAATATGAATAATAGCACCGATATATGGATAGTAATGTACTGTTAGGCCCTATAAAAAACTGAAGTATATTGTCATTTGTCAACATATGATATCAGAACAGATTTCTCCTTTGTATGCGGCTCATGCCTATTTTTCTTGCATAGACTAGCATATAAACCGAATAAACCGAACGCTCACCCCTAGGCAATAACATTAAATAGATGGAAGAAAGAATTTCAGCTAAGAGTATAATTATTAATATTAAAGGAAGAGAAGGCTACCACCTGAAGATCCTCCCTGATACTTAGATTCTGTCCTGCTGATTTAGTAAGTCATTAACAACTGAATAGTGAAAGTTTTCAGTAATTGGGATAGTTATGAACTTTTTATTATTGTAGGTTAACAAAAATACAAAAATGTCAAATATAGGGGCGCTTAGTGGATGAGAGAATTTGTGTTTGGGAAATGTCCTGGGTTCAAAACCTTGGGCAACAAGTGTTGAGTGATTACCCTTAAAAATTAGTGATAAGAATTCTTAAATTTGCCTTATTAAGATACAAAAACATAAATCAATTATGAATATTTTTTGTTGTTAAAGACTTGTAACAGTTTAATTTAGCATTGTCCTTCTAAATGTATTAACGTGTAGCCCATCCAATACCTTTACCTTAAGAAGTACTAACACTCCAAAAATCAATGATGAGTCCCTGTTATGTTGAGTCAGATACATGTATTGGGAGGGACACTCCAAAATACAAATGGGTATCGAATCCCTAGTTGTTGTGTCTGAGATGTGTCATGTCAAATCCGTGTCCATATAACATAGTCTTTACTTAACAAATGTCTGCTTATAGTCCCTTCAATTTAAACATGCACTAGGTCGAGTTTCTATTTTGCACATACCTTCTAGATCCACATCCTTTAGAGTTGATGTTTGTACTGAATGTCATTTTGTTTTGGCTATATTAGTTTAAACAATGTTATTTTTTACAATAATACCTTTCCACCCTACAAACCAATATATGTGGCCATGAGCATTGTGGAGAGCAGGACAAAAGATTAATCTCTTTCCAACTATTATATTAATAGTAATTTCCAAACAATACTTTAAACTAAACTTCTTTCCATTTAAGAAAATATGTTGCATATTGTAAGAAGAACAATGGGAAGATAATTCTAGCTCTTTACTCCAACAAGCCAATATGGAGTTTATTATGAAATACCATCAACTGATATCAGAAAGAGAAGAAAAAATAATCTTGCAACCAGCAGTAATTATACCAATATAGAAAAATATACCAAGCACACAAGGATAAACAATTACCAAACTGGTGTTGACATACAACTTTGGACCCAGGAAGCTGAACTGTAGAGACGCATTGCTGTGTTTTTTTTTGCTAAGGGCCGAGGGGAAGGTCATTGGAACATGGGACCCATTGTCTTAGTAATTGAAACTCCAAAAACTGGTGAAGTTCTTCAGTTGGTGGTTTATCTGTAATATTGAAACATGATGCAGTATGAAGTCAGAGTAAATATAATGACATCATCTTTATTAGCAACTTCTGGAACATCCAGTTAGCACCAAGATGAAAAAACGAGTTGAAAACACAAGTACAGGTATCCAAAAAAACACAAGTTCATCAATACAACAGTAGAGGACTAACTATACAAGTTATCGTCTAAAACACTAAATTCAGTAAGCAGATAGAAGTAGATCTTCATTCAGTAACACCTGGTCTTACTAGAAGCACAAAGAATTTTGGCTCACAAGAAACTGAGAAGAAGGTTCTGAGAAAGAAATCATAGCTTACAATCACCTGATAGATTCTCCTATTTATAGAGGTTAATTTCATAGATATGAAATATAATCTACACCGATTGTCGGCTACCTAAAGTGACCTCTCCTTTATCTGGGCTTATGACTAGCAGTAAAAAAGATAAGAAATCAAGTATAGGCATATCACAATTTCTCCTGTACTATGTCTCAAGCCCAGTCCTTTCCTCCACACAGTAGTTTTTTATTACTTTTGGAAATATGGAAAAATATCTCTATACAGCACCAGTACAGCAGCACCAGGAAGATCTCGCGGCACTTGAGAGTTGATTCCATGTTTGTATGTTTATAAATATCTCTACCATTTTTCTATATTGGATATGCTGAGGGCGTAGCCAATAGAAATCACCCCTATATAATAGTATTCATTATGGCTCGTACTGGATACAGGTATGTCTCTATTTTCTCTTGGTTAATTTTAGATTTAGCTCGACAGTGACTAAAACACTAGCATAATTTTGCAAGATATGCAATCTTCAATGATCAAGTTTATATGGTATTAGTTACGACGATGAATCCAATTAGGATTTGGTTTATAGCTAAAATAATATGTAGTTCCTAAATATTTCTGAAGAAAATAAAAATGATCCAAAATGACATAAACCCAAATATTGCTGAAAAAAGGATATGAGAAGAAAGGAGCTACAGATGACAATTTCTTGATGAAAAAAGAATAAAGCCTAAAATTAAAAAACTCTCAAATCAACAAAACCCTTAACTCAACAAAACTAAACTAGTTTTTCATGGAAAACAACATGGTATATTGGTAATATCTAAAACCTTAAAATCAACTAAACACTAAAATCAAAGAAAAAATATAAGGAGAGAAGGAATCGGAATTGTCCATTCCACATCAACGGTAGTGGATGTGTGGTGGTGGTAGCCCTTCTCGAAATCAAAATTATGAGAGAGAAGGAGAGTGAAGGAAACTCTCAAACCCTAATCGAACCAAAATAAAAAGGACATACCATCGTCGCTTCGCCGGTAATAGAGAGACCGGGCCTCTTCGCTTCGTCAGTGATGGAGTAGTGCAGTACTGTTTTTGGCAGACGGCTGCTTGTCAAAGGAAGCTTGAGAAAGGGGAAGGGGAAGGAACCACGAAAAAATGAGTGCAGGAAAATTTAGGGGCTCATGTTTTCCTTTATAACATTTGTTGACACTTTTTTGGGTTATAACCTATGTAACACTTTATTTCCAATCACAGCAAATGCATGTGACCTTTTGTAATAAATTTATCACGATTTATACTGTCACAAACAATATAAAAATAAAAAATTTATTGAATTTGAATTTTAGTAACAGTTTTTCAATTATCGTAATGGCTATAACCGTTACAAGCTTGTAACGGTAATAACTGTTACAAAAGATGAAAAATTTGTGTTACAAATTTTATGTTTTGGTGTTGTGAATGCAATCTTACAAGGTCCTAGTCATCCTCGATCCTCTTTTATTATTCCCCCTATACGTTGTATTGCTCCCACGGTTTCTCTCTTTATAACCCGATGTATATCTTATTCCTACAAATTTTTTAAACTACAAGTCATTCGAAATCCCCAACTAACCTGTATCGATAAAGGGACTAACATATCTATGACTTACTAGTCTTCTTAAGCTAAGATTTTATACTCTACTATCAAGTTCTTAACTATGACTAACCACAAAAGATCACAACCGATCCTTAAACTCAAACAACCCTTAACTTTATACTATACTTCCATAAGCTATATATCAAATCTCTTAGCAGCATAATCAATGAACTATTCTTTCTAACTATAAACATGCTATACAATTCTTACCAGCACGCCTAACCCTCTTACGCTTTCCTTCCCTGTAAAGACCGAGGCTGTAATGCCCCATCTTACTCAGTTCAATCGGAGGAATCAAAATGCAATGTCGTTTGGACTAAGCTATGCAACAACTTGCTTGAAGTCCCGTACGGTCGAGGCGACTCCTCGTTCAGGTGGGCGGCTTCGATGAGCTTGCCTTTACTTGGCCTTCATACTAATAAAGTATTATTTTCATATACTGAGTAGGCTTGATAATAAAAATGATGAACCCACATAGCTAAGGAAATAATCTCGTGGTTTTGAGTCGGTGACATAGAACTAGAAATGGTTGAGTTGATGCTTAGAAATCACTCCACGATGGCTTTCCAAGTTGGTATTGGATCTTTTGACCAAACACGAATTGGGTTAAGTTGAGTTATGCCACGGGCTATCGACTCAATGTCATAGAAGGCACATTCCATGATCTCATTACTTGTCATAGCAAAATGTTCCACGATCTCACAGTTAATCCCATAGAAGATGCCACGGGTTAAGGCGCTCAATGAACACGGTTGTTCAAGTTAAGCATGTGTACGGTCTCGTGGTTCTACGGCTTGATGTAGCTACATGTTCCCACGATCTCAAGGCTTGTCATATAGAGTATGACTTGGGCGGTAGTGTCGCAATGAATACGATTGGGTTAAGGCATGAAATATGGTGGTTTTGATGATAAGTATGCCATGATTTATGGCACATAATGGAACATGTTTTCTTTAAGTTAAGTCGGAAGGCTATACGGTAGCCGTTTCTTGGGTTTCAAAGAATATAAAGTTTATACAGCTATTTTTTGCTGAGGCAGTCCCTCGTTTAGGAGTCTCATGGTTTTGATGCACATTTTGCAAAGTATGAGGCGGTCCCTCATTTGGGAGTCTCATGGTTCCTATACGCAGTTTGCTAAGTATGGTTCGAGTCGTACAACAAATTCGGCCATGCATTTACGTGAGTCTAGATGTTCTCGTAGGTGCGTGATCATGGACAACTTGTGCACAAAAATTTTTTTCTCGACCAGTATTACGCCGGGGCTCCGAGGCCATGTCGACCTAGAGAGAAGATATTATATCAGTGCTGGATTGTACAATACCAGGATAGTCGAGAGCTTTCTCTGGGATCGCCACCTTGCATTGAATGACCCGATGTCTATCCGAGCTATGTCCATGATGGCTTATCATACCAGTGGCCATTCATATAGATAAGTGGTGTGCTGAGCGGCAATTCGCATGCATGGTGTTGGTTGTGTCGCAAGGAGTATAACCACGACACGTATGAGTCGAGAAATGTGTACATGATCTGCAACATAAGTATTATGAAGATTTGGCTATACGTAAAGATACATGCTTCGGCATGAGATGTGGCATCGTGCTTGAGTCGTCAACACAAGTTCTACAAGTTGGGTAAGTCATTTTCGAGTTTAGTCTGGAAGGGCCATAAAGGCAAGTTTGGTTAAGTCACATAGAGTTGTGAGGAACGGCCTTAATGTTTGAAGCACGAACAAAGTTTATGGCACGACCATATTGTTGCGTCTTATGTATGAGCCATAAAGGCAAGCACAAGTCGACATGTTGATGTTGTTGGCACAAGAATGGTCTAGAGACACAAAGATAAGTAATTTATCGGTGCGAGGCACAGTGATGGTCTAGAGACACAAAATAGGCCTGGTTTATGTCCTAAAATAGATCCTAAGGCAAGATTAGAAAGACAATAAAAGGGATAAAAGTTGCACATAGTAAATGAATGTGTTAGCTTTTGTTTGGGCTTGCGAGATGCTAGTCCACCAGTACGGTTGTGTACTGACAACCCACCAGTTTTCATGTGAAAGTGACAGGTACCTGCTCGCTCGAGGCGGAGCTCGCTTGGATGTGCTGAGGCATGGAATTCCTTGGTGTTTTGAGGCGTACCGCCGCGTGAAAGTCTTCACCTATATGGGATATAATATATAGACATCGCCTATCTGAAGCACCTTTAAGTTGCAAGCCAAAGGGGCACCTATAGTTCATTGTATTGAGAGATGAGAGAGAGCAAATGGACTTGTATCGTGAGGGAGAGTGAACCGAGCGTTGTAACCTTAGCTTCGTGCCATATTTTTAATCTTTATTCAATATTAACAAAAGAGCTATTTGCATGACTTGTGTTGTTTTAACTTTTCGCTGGCAACTTACAGATTATTCAACTTCTCTGCTTGGGACTTCTGTGCGACGACCCCGTCGCAAGTTGCTGTAATCGACCGTTATGGAATTATCTTGCACGGGCACAACCTAGGCTTGTGTGGCATCACGCACTAGCGAGGAAGAACAGTCCTCCGGGACCGGGGAGTGACATAGTGGTATCAGAGCACGGCTTTACGTCCTTGGACTTCCGATTGAATTCTTTAACTCTGATGGCTTCGTACTAAATATCATTTTCGCAAATCGATATCATTGGTGCACTCTCTCTCAACGTTCCGGGGGACGTCCATACAATAAGTCTATGTAATTTGTAAGTCATACGAGAATAGTTTTGATAGAAACAAAAGATAGTTTTACGAAAGACATGGCTGGCTAAGTCGGGCTGGACATATACACCAATAATTGCGTTGATAATAGCAAGTTGTGTGATCAAATGTTTTCAATTGGGATGATTTTGACTGGATTCATAGAATGCAGGATGACTATCGATAGGGGTGCCAACGGATGATATTATCGTCGATGCGATATAGATAAACGTGCCTAGAATTTGAGGAATGGTTCGAACGAAGATTCGAAGGGATCGGTTGTGATTCAAAATTTGTTTCGAGGATTTATCGAGTACCTTTATCCCTGAGTGGTGTATGGGACAACCTTAGGGATGTTGATCGACTAAGGATCGGGGTGCCAATGAGTCTATCAGCAAGCGTCGTGGTATGCAAGCCTTAGATTGAGTGTCCTTGAGTAAGTCATAATCTTAAAGTTTATAATGAGTTGATTCGAACAAACTAAAAATGACGCACACCGGATTGGGATTGCAAGTACAAAATGCAGAAATGATTGAGTAGATATAATGAATCAAAAAAAAGTTAAGGTGTAACGAACGGACGACTCAGTCTAGAAATCGATATGTATCATATACGAAAAAATTAGCACGATTAGAAGTAGCGTACATGAAAATAACTCGAATATATGAGAAATGACTCTAAGGATTTGGGAGATATGTCACTTGATGACTTAAGATAGACAGTTAAACATGCATGATTTTTTGTTTGAACGAATTGACCATGTAACTAATTTGTGGGATAATGATCGAATTTGATCTTAAATGTCAAGGATATTGTGGTATATCCAGTTAGGATGACAGCATCAGCTACATAACTCGAAGTTCATTGCGAAGAAAGATCGTCAGGTTATGTATATCATCAATGGTATTGAGCCGTATCAAAGATCGATGTGCGATAACTTGGGGGTACTCTGATTCGATGAGTGACTATCGTGTAAAATGTTATTGTTCAAATGGATGCTATACTTGGGATTTTTATAATAATGAATGTTTGGATTACTTGATTAGATTAACTTGAAGCATACATGAATAAATGATAGTCGAACTTTGCGAAACAAAAATGTTGAAAAAGTTGATAATCATGATGTGAGAATTGTTATGACTTGAGGAAAGGTTTGAGAATGGATTGATATATTACTTGGATGAAAACGAAAGTGTCTTGATGGTTTCGATGATACCCACAACGTTGAAATTCTTATCTTGTGTGAGTGCAACCCCAGCCTCATACACGCGTCACGTCAGATTAGGGTGATCATTCGAGAGCACTGACATAGTGATTCATGTCCAACGGGGATGATCTTACTTGCGGGAGATCAGGGCGTGTCAATTTGATTACTTTGACTTGTGGTTTGATACGAATGTGAATTCAAGGATTGCTTGAACTTGTGATTGACGATAAAGTAAGTTTGAGGATTGAGCAAATCCAATGTACGTATCGAGAATAAATTAGTCTAGACTCAAAGCAATAGTTACGCCCCAATGAGAAAGATTATCCTGCAGGAATGTTGGCATAGTGAGATCATGTCTAGTATGGATAATCGGACGTACGGGAGATTAGGGCATGACATATTGTTATGCTAGACGACCTTGTGATCGAATACATGAATTATGATAAATGACTTAGGGAACATGGTATGAGAATTTTGGTTTAGTGACAAATTGTGTCATGGTTTACTTGACTTGGATATTATACATAGGTGGATTATATCAAACATGTTTGAATAGATAGACTATGTAAATTGCTAGTTTGGACGTGTGATATTGATATGCCGAGGAATTAGTTGAACAGAACTTACCGTAGGATGGCTTTGCTTAACGACTCGGACCCCTTGGACTGAACACTACGAATGCGGATAAGATAAATCTATGCTCAAAGTTAAAAAATCGGAGTCATGCGAGCTTTTGGTAGGAAGGCCCTGTACGGTCGACTTTGGTTTGACCTTATGATTGGGGTCAGTGTTGATATTATTGTTCAGAAACGGTGATTCCAATATTGACGTTGACTTTAGCCTGGAGAGACAGCCTAGCGGTTGGGCAAAACATCCATGTTTCGAGAGGTAGCATCCGTATGATTGATTTTAGTATTGATATGATGAATCAAATATGTGGAATTGGATTCACTATCACGAGACTTTGCTAAAATGCATATATTTTGGGGACGCCTTAAATATGTACACGATCCAACTAAGTGATACGTTGAATTCAAGTAAGACTAAAGGAACGAAACGGTGTCGAGGATTTTGAGACCGTGTGTTTCAAAAGAAAATATTGATGGTAGTATAATCATTGGATTTGAAATAAACTCGAAATATTGATCGAGGCATTGATGCAAGTCATATTTCAAAAATTGGTTAAGGATGGGTAATACTGGGTTTCGACTAGAAGATATCGAATGATCGGTTGGGTTATATTGGATTCAAAATGTACTACGAATACCTCTCGGGTGGTTAGCCCTAGAACTAAGTTGTCCATGTGCACGACGAGCACTACTTACCCATGTTTGAGATAAGTCGATGAGTGTGTACTCAGTAAGTTTTGAGGACGAAATTTTTTCTGAGTGGTGTATAATGTAATGTCCCGTTCCGCTCAGTTCAACCGGAGGAATAAAAACGCAATGGCATTTGGACTTAGCCATGCAATGCCTTGTTCGAAGTCCCGCACGGCCGATGAGACTCCTCGTTCAGGTGGACGGCTTCGGTGAACTTGCCTTTGCTTGGCCTTGATACTAATAAAATGTTGTTTTCATACACTGAGTAAGCTTGATAATAAAAGAGATGAACCCACATAACTAAGAAAATAATCTCGTAGTTTTGAGTCGGTGACATAGAACTTGAAATGGTTGAGTTGATGCTTAGAAATCACTCCACGATGCTTTCAAAGTTGGCACTGGGTCTTTTGACCAATCACGAACTGGGTTAAGTTGAGTTATGCCATGGGCTATCGACTCGATGTCATAGTAGGAACGTTCCATGATCTCATTGCTTATCATAGCAAAAATGCCCCACGGTCTCACAGTTAGTGTAGTGCCCCGTCCCTACATCGTGCCCCGTTCTCCGTCCACGGGGTGCGCGAGAAAGGAACACTGTCGCTATCGACTCGGTCGGGACCGATAGGTCAGGATCGATCGAATCTATCGAACGGGAACGGTTGAATTAAGATCCATTCCACGTTATGGAATGGCTTCTTCAGAACCAAGTCCCATATTCAGCGGGTAGCACCTTGAGGATTGGCTCTGCGGCTGAGTCGGGAGAGACCTCCCGTTGCTCTGTTTTTCATGCCGCTTGCGTTGGTTTTGGCTTTGGTTTTCTGAATGCATTTTCGTAAATGTTTTCGATAGTTTTTATGGCTTACATTTCGAACTCACATTTCCTATCGAATTTCTTGCCTAATACAGTGTTCTAATCGGTTGCTTGTGCAATTTCAGGTAATCGTGTAGGCGACGTCTAGCACGGCCAACCAGTCTCTCGCCTCAAGCAAAAACTCAAGTGAGTGGCTGACCTCCTTCATCTCGACCCTCTATTTCAAAAATGAGAACTTGGGTAATGGTAATGAAATTGAATGATTCGCTTGAAAAACACAAGTCCTATGTTTGAGAAGAGAAAAGATGAGTTGTGTAGAAAAGAGATAAAAAAATTTAGGCCTGTAAAACAACCAAGTAAACGAATCGATTACATAACAAGCCCCAACGGTACCCCAAATATACCTTGTTAACCTATCAAGGTCATGGACAACTTGTCGACAAGGGCGATGGTTTCTTCGAGCGGTAACCCGGGACCACGGGACCGACTCGGCCTAGGAAGAAACAAGTTATAGCCGAGCTGGGTAATAGGCAATCGATAAGACGGGAACTTGCATCAGAGCTTGCTACTTGCGTTGCAAGGGTCCCGTATTACCAGGCTATGTCCAAGATAGCTAGTTAATGCCAGTGACTTCCACATCAAACACTTGATATAAATTGTTATCAACTAACAGGGAAGGTGATGGTAAGTTTTATGTCGCACGGCGCGCTCTGCCGAGGGAAATTCTGGTGTAACTTGCTTGGTTTATGTTTCGTCAAAATGCTTCGTATAAAAATGCCTATGATGGTTAGAAAGATCACAAAAAGCAAGTTGTGTAAATTTTATCTAAATTCTTGAACCAAATGAGAGCCTAGAAATTAATTAGCCACTCGCCAGTATATGTTGATTGTACTAATCCTCGCTCTCTCTACAGGTACGATATATTGGAAGGAGCATGCCGCGTGAAGGGAGGCGACGCTCGTGTGTTTTGAAGCTTTGTCCGTGCGGTCGAAGCTCCAATCTCTTTTAAAGACTCCGCTGTTGAAGGCCAAAAGACAGATGGAGCGACTTCCCTCCATCCCAGGTGGTTTTGTAATGTTGGTAGTAATCAAGGGGTGAAATGTATGGAATGGCTATCTCGTCGACGTTCATTTTGTAATGGAGTCAGTTTGTAAAAAGCCCGTACGGTGCCCTTGTATCGAGTCTGTAAAATAATATTCATTATCAATAAAGCTTAAGTTTCCTCCTTTATAATGTGTGTTCAATTTTACTCTGCGCATTCTCTTGTTGTTGTGTTTCGGATAACCTTATGACCTTGCCTTGTGCGAGCGCAAATTAGGTTCGCACGGCATCACGCCCGGGGGACGACTATCGATTCTACGGAATCGGGGCGTGACAGTTAGTCCCATAGAAGATGCTACGGGTTAATGCGCTTAATGAACACGATTGTTCAATTTAAGCACGTGTACGGTCCCATAGTTCTTCGGCTTGATGTAGCCACATGTTCCCACAATCTCAAGGCTCGTAATATATAGTATGACTTGGGCGGTAGTGTATGATGGTTTCAATTATAAGTATGCCACAGTTTATGGCACATAATGGAACACGTTTTGTTCAAGTTAAGTCAGAAGGCTATATGGTAGCCATTTCCTGGGTTTCAAAGAATAGAAAGTTCAAGCAACCATTTGTTGCTGAGGCCATCCCTCGTTTGGGTGTCTCATGGTTTCGATGCACATTTTACAAAGTATGAGGCAGTCCCTCATTTGGGAGTCTCATGGTTCCCAAGTGTATTTTGTTAAGTATGGTTCGTGTCGTACCACAAATTAGGCTATGTATTTACGTGAGTCTAGATGTTCTCGTAGGTACGTGGTCATAGACAACTTGTGCACAAGAATTTTTTCCTCGATCGGTATTATACCAGAACACCGGGGCTAGTTCGACCTACGGGAAAGACGTTATAGCAGTGCTGGATTGTATCATACCAGGATAGTCGGAGGCTTTCTCTGGGGCTCGCTACATTGCATTGAAGGATCCGCTGTCTATCTGAGCTATGTCCACGATGGCTTGTCATGCGAATGGTCTTTCATATAGATAAGTGGTGTGCTGAGCGGCAATCCACATGCACGGTGTTGGTTGAGTCACAAGGATTATAACCACGGCAGGAATGAGTAGAGAAATATGTGCACAATTTGCACCATAAGTATTATGAAGCCTAAGATTTGGCTATGCGTAAAGACACATGCTTCGGCATGAGATGTGGCGTCGTGCTTGAGTCGTCAACACAAGTTCCATAAGTTAGGTTAGTCATTTTCGAGTTAAGTCTGGAAGGGCCGTAAAGACAAGTTTAGTTAAGTTACATTGAGTTGTGAGGCATGGCCTCAATATTTGAAGCACAAACAAAGTTTATGGCATGGCCATGTTGTTGCATCTGGAGTATAAGCCAAAAAGCCAAGCACAAGTCGACATATTGATATTGTTGGCACAAGAATAGTCTAGAGGCACAAAGATAAGTAATTTATCGGTGCGAGGCACGGTGATGGTCCAGAGACACAAAATAGGCCAGGTCTATGTCCTAAAACTGATCCTAAGACAAGATTAGAAAGACAAACGAACGAATAAAATTTGCACGCAGTAAATAAACGTGTTAGCTTTTGTTTGGGCTTGCGAGAATCTAGTCCACCAGTACGGTTGTGTACTGACAACCCACCAGTTTTTATGTACAGGTGACAAGTACCTACTCGCTCGAGGCAGAGCTCGCTTGGATGTGTTGAGGCATGGAGTGCCTTGGTGTTTCGAGTGTGCGGCCACGTAGAAGTGTTCACCTATACGGGGCATAATGTATGGATATCGTCTATCTGAAACACCTTCAAGTTGCAAGCCGAAGGGGCTCCTATGGTTCATTGTATTGAAAGATGGGAGAGAGCAGAGGGATTTGTATCGTAAGGAAGAGTGAACTAAGTATTGTAATCTTGGCCTCGCGCCACATTTGTAATCTTTGGTCAATATCAATAAAAGAGTTATTTGCATGACTTGTGTTGTTTCAACTTTCCGCTGGTAACTTATTAATCATTCAACTTCTGTGCTTGGGACTTCTGTGAGACGATCTCGTGACAAGTTGTTGTAATCGATCGTTATGGAATTGCCTTGCACGGGCACAACCTAGGCTCGTACGGCATCATGCCCTAGCGAAGACGAACGGTCCTCCGGGACCGGGGTGTGATATATCATTGAGCGCCTAAACCCGTAGCGTCTTCTATCGGACCAACTGTGAGACCGTGTGACATTTTTGCTATAACAAGCAATGAGATCATGGAATGTGCCTGCTATGACATCGTGTCGATAGCCCGTGGCATAACTCAACTTAACCAAATTTGTGTTTGGCCAAAAGATCCAGTACCAACTTTGAAAGCCATCGTGGAGTGATTTCTAAGCATCAACTCAACCATTGTAAGTTCTATATCACCGATTCAAAACCCACGAGATTATTCCCTTAACTATATGGGTTCATATCTTTTATTATCAAGCCTACTCGGTGCATGAAAATATCATTTTATTAGTGTGAAGGCCAAGTAAAGGAAAATTTATCGATGCCGCCCACCTGAACGAGGAGTCGCCTCGACCGTGCGGGACCTGGAGCAAATTATTGCATGGCTAAGTCCAAACGCCGTTGCATTTTGATTCCTCCAGTTGAACTGAACGGGATAGGACATTACAGAGGCCGAGTTAAACAAATTCTTAGATCTAATAATATCCTTGACATAATATGCCCTATTGGTCAATCCTCTAATCTAGGTTCCTAATAGGTTGCTTTAAGGCTAGTCTCAATAATTATAGAGGTGGATATCCAATCTATCTCAACCCTACCTACTCTATTCTATACCCCTAGATCACATATCATTTTAATATTTTCAATCTATGTTAATCTCTCTATAGTAGATCCTTTAGGCTACTTATCCAAGAAAATTTCTTTTCCCTAACCTATACATTATATTCATGATTCCTATATCTTTTACGTTAAATTTCTCAAAATCTAGTACAATAAACTTCAATAATAAGTTTTGATCTAGCCATGAACATCACTCTTCAGCAAATCGTTTTATCCTTATAGAATCCTCGGGATCTATTTGTTATTGTCCTTCAAGTTGGCACTCCTAATTGATTAACAACTGCAACTTAATCTAAAATCGAACTGTATCTTCTTCTAAGTTGAATTCCTACTCACTTTAATCTTGATGGTCGAGGAATCTTTCGTACCTTCCTATAAACATCTACGAATCACGTAAACTTCCATTCAAGACTCTAGGCAAGCATAACATGACTTGGTCTAATGGTTCTAAGGTCTCTTGTTATGGTTAAGTCCTTTACTGCACTCTATTCTAACTTTTATTTAGAAAAATGTCTATAAATTCTACCAACCTTAGCTTCTTACCTAGTCCCGTCAAACATGGCTTCGTATATCCTCCAAGTAAGAATTTTTATAACAGAAGATGGTCACTTCTACCTATTCGGTCCATCTAGTAACGGTTTCTATCTCTACCACTCTCATATCTAGACAATCACTTCTTAAATATTCTATCCAACTTACTCATATCACACAGTAGAGTTGAAATAGTTCATCAAGCATAGATATTCATCTTTCCGAAACAAGAAAAGACGGGAATACGATACAAGGAGTTCAATAGAGTTTTCTTCGATTACAAATACGAAATTCAAGGGCGATAGTAGAAATCAATAAAAATTTAATAGCAGTTGTCGATTGAGATCCTAATATATTCTCCTATTGTAGGCTTGGCTGGTAATATAACGTAACCAAAACGATTTATTTTGACCTGCATGGGCCACCACAAAAATATGTTACGCCCCAGTTCCAAAAATACTTAGGAACCCAAGACATGAGCATGCTAGCTGTACGGCTAGAATAAGTATCCCAATTTAGTAGACTTATCCTAATCGTAGTATGATGTAAAGTAAACTAAATCTACTCTGACTCAACTATATCTCAATCCACATATAGGTAAATAAAACAAGAATTAACAATATATAATATAGTCTATCACCTATAATACACATGTTCGAGCAAACTCGAGAATAACATAAGTTTGCAAAACTAGGCTAATGAGCAAGATATAACAGCAAAGGAAATAGAAAGCATAAAAAAATGATAAACTAACACTACAAGCGATACCTGAACCCTATAGTCAAAATTATACTATCCACCTGTCTATATTATAAGCTCAGCATTAACCTGAAGAGATCATCAGGTCCTCAGATGGACGTAACAAGATACAAAATAGCAAGCTATAATATGAACTAAAATAAATACAAGAAATAAACTAGGTAAACTATCCATCTATGTGTATGCATGTCGAAGACGACTTTTGAGCGTATGGGTAGGTAAGGGAGTAGCATTGTCACTCCCTAATCCTGGAATACGTATTTTAATACGTAAACCGATAAATTGTATTTACCTTGAATTTATACGATATTTATTATGCAGTATTTCTTCATGCATTTCCCAAAAATATTCGACAAAATATTATTTTCTAATTTATTTTCTGCATTTGGGGCCTACAGTTTTGGCTCATTTGGGTATCCTATTCTTGGTTCACCCATGGTTCATCATGAACCCTTTGGTTCATCATGAACCCATGGGTTCAAGATTCTATATAATAACTCATCTCCTTCTCTCTCCTCTCATTTTACTTCTTCTCATTTACTTCCTCCACCAACCAAGGCAAGTACCAACTTGCTCAAGAGAAGGATCCATAATTTTGTTAATGATTCTTACAAAACTATTTGCCAAAACATGTTCTTCTCCTCAATCTATACTAGTTTAGAACTTGGAAATTTCTATTTTGAAGCTTTGATTTTTGTAGATCTAAGTTTTAATCATTTTCGGATTTCCTTAGTTTTGATCTATTTTCGTTGAAGTTTTGTGGGTTTTGATGCTTCCATATGGAAGAGAATTCCATTTCACTCAAGTTGGAACTTTGGAAATCCGGATTTAGAGTTCGGATGACCAAGTTATGTTGTTTTTGAAGTTTTGGGTTCTGCCATAGTGTTCTTGCTGTTTGGAGAAGACAGTGAGCAGTGTGCAGAGCTTCTTAGCTCACGCATACTGAGCTACGTGCGCTATTTAGTGCTGCGTATGCAGACTTAGGTACGTTTCCTGTTGGAAGCGTGTCTTCCGTAGCGTGCGTGACTTTTCACCTACGCTGCTCCCTGTAGCGTGCGTGACTTTTCACGCTGCTCTTTCCCTTGAGCCTGCGTGACTTTTCACACAGCTCTTCCCTTGAGTCTGCGTGACTTTTCACGCAGCACTCTCCCTGTAGCGTGCGTGACTTTTTACGCTGCTCTTTTCCTTGAGCCTACGTGACTTTTCATACAGCTCTTCCCTTGAGTCTGCGTGACTTTTCATGCAGCACTCTCCCTTGAGCTTGCGTGACTTTTCACGCTGCTCTTTCCCTTGAGCCTGCGTGACTTTTCACACAGCTCTTCCCTTGAGTCTGCGTGACTTTTCACGCAGCACTCTCCCTTGAGCTTGCGTGACTTTTCACGCTGCTCTTTTCCTTGAGCCTGCGTGACTTTTCACGCAGCTCTCTCCTTGAGCCTGCGTGACTTTTTACACACGCTACCTTGTGTAAGCTTGCGTGACTTTTCATCCACGCTGCCTTGTTGTGCGTATGCTTTTGATATTTTATTAGATATTATATGCCCATTTTATATCCTTACGCCTTTTGTCCCGAGCATGATATGAGCATTGATGTGACCCCGAAGAACAAAGTGTTCCTTCCTGATACATGTACCTGAATGTCCCAGTTCTTGTTCATGCTCGACAAATGACTCGTAACTCCACGTGGCGTATTTGTAATGATGCATTACACTAAGGAGGGTAGCACATGTTGACATACTGATTGACATGGATCCTTACTTAGGGTACTCATACTAAAGTACGACTTTAGGAGGATAATCATGCAGGCCACAGCATGAGAGTCCAAGATTTCACATAGGGTTAAACTAGGCAACTGAATATACTAGATGCATGGGGAGGGCAGAGTCCCGAGATCGTGTTACACCAGTCGCCCTGAGATATTGTCTTGGCGTGCCGGCTGGTCTCCACGGATACTGTGTCATCCGCAACGAGTGGATGACTGTATCCGATTAATTTCTGCTATATATTACATGTCTTGGCAAGGTGGCCTCACGAGGGACCTGTGCTCCATGGCACCTGTCTACGCGAACCCCTTGGTTGGCTAGCCTTGCTGGAAAGATACGATCTGAGGATTTTTCTAATAACATGACGCGAGGATAATCTCGTCCCACTAGAAACTTATAGACTTGATTGGCCGTGAAAACGACTTGCTTGTATCCTATTACCTTTCGCGAATAATCGAGGGAAGCGGACTGTTGTGGTACGTGATCCAACCCATGTTCTTGTTTGATTGTTGGGTTGGTTATCGTACTATGACAGGCTGTGGATCGAAGTTATGAACGGAAGACTTATTCTGGTTGTGAAGTACTACTTCTGTGAATGACTGAGGAACATGGTCTATCATGGTACATGATCCAACCCATGTTCTTGTTTGATTGTTGGGTTGGTTATTGTGCTGCGATAGGCTATCGACCGAAGTCACGATCAGGAGATTTTATGGTTTATACCTTTTTAACTTATGTGAAAGTTATAGAGTACGACACGTCCCGACTCCATGCGGCACCTTTTGTCCTTGTTTGGTCGTAAGGGTGCCATATGGGTTCGAGGATGTTGCGCTACCCTATAATAGTAGCATAAGTATTACTATTATCAGTCATTCTATTAGTTGGATTTTTAATCTTAACTCTTTTGCCCCTTTGGCGGTACTTGCTATTCGGGGCTGACCCCGCTGGTTTTGTTTGGCCAGATCTCGTAGCAGAGCCAGAGGACACGATCTTCCTCCCTGACATCCATGGTGCATACTAGGAGCATGGCGGTTCGGGGACTCGAGTGGGTTTCTTCTCCACCACTCCTGCTTATACTTTTGCGGCGTTTAGCCACCGGCACCTGTTAGCCGGATTACTTGATATTTTGTGTCAGTACATAATTGTAATTAAACAGACTACAGCTGTGTATAATTTTGTACTCCTGACTCTCTGAGATAGCTAAATTATAAAGCTAGTCTCTCATGATCATTTTAATGAAGCGTCAGGGACGCCTTACTGCTTTATCTTTAATGTTCATTTAATTGCTGATTTGACTTAATTGATTGAGACATAGAACTCTGTGGGACCATAGGAGACTTGATTATAGCATGTACCCCCTAGTCTCTCGACAGCCACGATCGCCGTATGACGTTACGTACCTCATATAGAGTAGCTGGCCTAGTCCGTCCCCGTATTTCGGTACTGGGCGTGACAAGGTTTTAGTGGTGGCCCATGCAGGTCTAATTTCCAGACTTGTGGGGTATTGCAAATTATTATGAGTCTCAATCACAACTTGTTCCCCTTGAAATTCTGTTTCGAATTCTCTGTCCTTGCCTTGATCTCTAACCTGACTTGCATCCTCAAAATCTTCCTTGTCCGGACTTGATAATCTTATATCTTTCTCTATAGGGGTGCTTCATTCTCAGTAGCGGGTGAGGCCCATGAGGAAGAGCAGCAAGAGCATGGCTCGACTGGGCAGCAATAGGGGAGAGAACCTTCTCCAGTGCAGGCACGAGCAGAAGTGGGACCAGAGGCAGTACAGCCGCAGGTTATTGGAACTCCTGCAGCACCAGCAGCGACGGCAGTACCAGATGCCGTAGCACTCCTGGAGATCGTCCGAGGGATTCTTGTCACTCACCAACAGCAACAGACTCGGCAGCAGGAGCAGAACGTGTTGCTGAACCAGGGGATTCAGTTAGCTCTTGAGAGGAGTGCCGGGGTTGACTCGAAAGCATCAGGAAGGTTCCGTCGTTTGAACCCGAGGTATTTTGATGGCACGGAGGATGCCATCACTGCGGATGCCTGGATTCAAGACATTGAAGCCATTCTTGTGGCGGCCAAGGTTCCAGATGATGTGAAGGTTGATCAGGTCAAATTAGTACTTCAGGATCTTGCCCGCGACTGGTGGGCATCAGAAGAAGTTGGTATAAGATGTCCTGTTCGTTGGACCACCTTCAGTGACAGATTCAAGGCCAAGTATTTTGGCGTAGTAGCTCGATATGAGCTCCAGCAGAAGTTTATCAGTCTCAAGCAAGTAGACAAGACCGTAGATGGGTATGCCGCAGAGTTCCGCAGATTGTGCCGTTTCGTACCAGCAATGGTGGCAACGGAGCCAGAGAAAGCTATGAGGTTCCAGCAGGGACTTCATTTGGAACTATTGCAACTTGTGGAAGGACACGACTACTAGACGTTTGACGCTGTTTTGACGGCAGCTCGTAGGGACGAGCTTATCCAGCAGAGGTTAGCATCGAGGATAGGAGGTCAGAAGAGATCTCATTCCCAGGTTGGAGGAGGAGCAATGCAGCAAACATCGGCACCAGCACCCGGTGTACGTATTCATGATGCAGGAGCGCCGCGGAGGACGGCCGTGTCAACTAATACAGTGCCAGTTCGGCATCAGCAGCCGAGGAACCAGCAGCAGCGTCAAGGAGCACCCCAGGGCTGTACCTTCTATGGGAAGGCAGGGCACACGAGGAAGGTGTGCCGTTCAGCGAATGGCTTATGCTTGAGGTGTGGTCATGCAGACCACCGTATTTCCACTTGTGCTATGATGCAGAGGCCAGGAGGGCCAGCTCAGCAGTTTCCAGTATTGCCAGCTCTGGTGGCAACCCCGAGTGGAGGGCCAGTATTAGCAGTAAGGCCCCTAGTCCAGCATCTACCAACGCAGGCTCAGATGTTCCGCCAGGCACAGGAAGCCGAAGGCCCTCAGGGGCAGCAACAACATGGTCGAGGAAGGCCGCAACAAGGAGCTCAGCGGGGCCAGGGACAGGCTCTCACATTATCCTTGGGAGAGGCTCTAGCGTCTAGTGACGTGGTGGCAGGTAAAATTCTCGTCACCTTATTTTCCGCTGTAGCATTATTTGATTCAGGCGCTACTCACTCATTCATCTCTGCACAATATGCTACACGGATTGGATTAGAGTTTGAGGCATTGCCGGAGAGGATGGATATACTCACCGGCAATGGGCTCGTAGAAGTTAGCAGAGTGCGCTTTTCATGTCCGGTGGAAGTATGTGGGCATTTATTGCCCGCATCATTGATTGAATTCCCTATGGGGAATTTTGATGTCGTTCTTGGCATGGACTGGTTGAGAGACAGTCATGCGACAATTGATTGTAGAGGAGGTAGGGTCATATTCAGTGTTCCTGGGATAGAGCAGTTCATCTTTACTCGAACCTTGAAGAATCAGGCCCGAGGCGTCATCTCAGCAGCAGTGTCAAAGCCAGGACAGATTCCGAGAGTGGTTGAAGATTTTCTTGACGTCTTCCCCGATGAGCTCCCAGGGATACCCCCAGTCAGAGAGGTAGAATTTAGCATTGAGTTGAACCCTGGAATGAGGCCTATTGCAGATAGAGTTTACAGAATGTCACCGTCAGAGCAGGATAAGTTGTATCAACATGAAGAAGAGTTGAAGTCTAAGGGATTCATCCGAGACAGTAAATCACCCTAGGCCACGCCAGTGATTCTAGTTCCTAAGAAGGATGGGTCGACGAGGATGTGCATCGACTACCGCAAGCTGAATGCAGTAACAGTGAAGAATAAGTACCCACTACCAAGGATTGATGACCTGTTCGACCAGTTGAGCAAGGCCAGCGTCTTTTCCAAGATCGATCTTCGGTCAGGATACTATCAAGTAAGAGTCCGGGAGCAAGACATACCGAAGACAGCATTCAGATCTAGATATGGGCATTATGAGTTTTTAGTAATGCCCTTTGGACTAACTAACGCCCCCGTAGTATTCATAGATTTAATGAACCGCATCTTTCTACCGTACTTGGATAAATTTGTGGTGGTGTTCATAGATGACATTCTTGTCTATTCCAGCAGAGAAGATAAGCATGAGAAACATCTTAGGACTGTCTTACAGACATTGAGGGAGCATCAACTTTATGCGAAGCTCGACAAGTGTGAATTCTGGTTAGATCACATTTCGTTCCTGGGGCATATAATTTCTGGAGAAGGAGTGTCAGTAGATCCGAAGAAGATTGAGGCCGTAGAGCATTGGCCAGTCCCGAGAACGGTTGCAGAAGTGCGAAGTTTCTTAGGATTAGCTGGTTACTACAGAAGGTTCGTGGCAGACTTTGCCAAGATCTCTGCGCCCTTAACGCGTTTGACGCACAAGGACGTAGAGTTTGTTTGGTCAGCTAGCTGTCAGGCATTATTTGAAGAATTGAAGAAGAGATTGATCTCAGCCCCGATCTTGACGCTTCCAGTAGGAGCTGGAGGCTTTACAGTATATTGTGACGCATCTGGGAAGGGTCTTGGATGTGTATTGATGCAGCACGGAAAGGTGATAGCATATGCGTCTCGACAGCTTCGAGACCATGAGAAGAATTACCCGACTCACGATTTGGAGTTAGCAGCTGTGGTGTTTTCACTCAAGTTGTGGAGGCATTATTTATACGGAGATCGGGTAGAGATCTATACTGATCATAAGAGTTTGAAATACGTGTTCACGCAGCGAGATTTGAACATGAGGCAAAGAAGATGGTTAGAACTGCTGAAGGATTTTGATTTAGATCTTCAGTATCATCCAGGTAAGGCGAATGTAGTTGCAGATGCACTGAGTAGGAGAGACAGTACCTTTATCTTGACCTCACAGAAGCATATTTTAGATGACCTTCAGAGTATGGGAATCGAAGTAGTTTTGCCAAGGGATATAGGAAGAATGACCAGTATGCAGATTCAGTCAACCTTAGTAGAGAGGATAAGGGCGGCACAAGCAAGAGATCCACAGATTCAGAAGTTGCGATCAGAGTGTGAATCAGGCCATAGAAAGGAGTTAGTGATTCATGAAGATGGTACGCTCAGGTTTGGAAACAGACTCTGTGTACCGAGTGGAGACCTTCGGCAAGAAGTTATGTCCGAAGCTCATAGTTCTATTTACTCCATTCATCCTGGAGGGACGAAGATGTATCGAGATATCAGGCAGTACTTTTGGTGGAATGGCATAAAAAAGAGATAGCGAGATTTGTATCCAAGTGTCTGGTATGTCAGTAGGTGAAAGCCGAGCAGCAGAGACCAGCAGGGTTGCTACAGCTGCTTCCTATCCCAGAATGGAAATGGGAGCACATCACGATAGATTTTATGACCGATTTACCTAGATCCCCGACTGGTAAGATTGCAGTCTGGGTAATAGTAGATCGATTCACGAAGGTCGCTCATTTTCTTCCCTTCCGAGTTGGACAGACTACTGAGCAGTTAGCGGAAATGTACATGAAGCAGATAGTAAGGCAGCACGGTATTCCAGTTAGTATAGCATCAGATCGGGATACGCGGTTTACTTCCTATTTTTGGCGGAGCTTGCACCAAAGTTTGGGAACCAAGTTAAGATTCAGTACTGCTTATCATCCACAAACCGACGGGCAATCAGAAAGAACTATTCAGACATTAGAAGATATGCTACGGGCGTGTACCTTGGATTTTGGCGGATCTTGGAGGATCACCTTCATCTAGTGGAGTTCTCCTATAACAACAGCTATCAGGATAGCATCAGATGGCCCCGTTCGAAGCATTGTATGGAAGGAAGTGCAGGTCCCCTTTGGCATGGGACGACGTCGGAGAACGGAAGCTGTTGGGGCCAGAAATGATCACGCAGACTGTGGAGATAGTTAAGTTGGTCAGAGAGTGCCTTCGAGTTGTACAGGACCGACATCGTCATTGGGCAGATCAGCATCGTAGGCCTCTAGAGTTCAGAGTTGGCGACCAAGTGTTTCTGCGGATTTCGCCTACTCGGGGTATCATCAGATTTGGAACCCGGGGAAAGCTTAGTCCAAGATACGTTGGTCCTTTTAAGATTCTCGCTCGGGTAGGCGATGTGGCTTATCGACTTGCCCTTCCGCCTTCGTTAACTGGCATACATGATGTGTTTCATGTATCCCAATTACGTGGGTATGTCCCGGATCCGAGTCATGTCCTCGATCATTCTGAGTTAGTCGTTGGTACCGACCTAACTTACGAGGAACAACCCATATCTATTTTAGACCGGCGAGAGAAGGTACTCAAGAATCGGACGATAAGCCTTGTCCGTGTTTCTTGGAACCATCACTCTCCGGAAGAGTCAACCTGGGAGCGTGAGGACGAGATCAGATCTCGTTATCCGTATTTGTTTGACTAATAAGGTATATTTATGCACCTTGACACGATTCCATACTTTTCTGTACCTGCTTATTTTGCACTTTGTGATGTATGATAATAACTGCTATGATAGTTAACTTATATATATGATTGTGCCTTGCTTGTCCTGATTTCACTATCCTGTCTTGGCTGGAATTCCGAGGACAGAATTTTTCTAAGAAGGGTAGAGATGTCACTCCCCAATCCTGGAATACGTATTTTAATACGTAAACCGATAAATTGTATTTACCTTGAATTTATACGATATTTATTATGCAGTATTTCATCATGCATTTCCCAAAAATATTCGACAAAATATTATTTCCTAATTTATTTTCTGCATTTGGGGCCTACAGTTTTGGCTCATTTGGGTAACCTATTCTTGGTTCACCCATGGTTCATCATGAACCCTTTGGTTCATCATGAACCCATGGGTTCAAGATTCTATATAATAACTCATCTCCTTCTCCCTCCTCTCATTTTACTTCTTCTCATTTACTTCCTCCACCAACCAAGGCAAGTACCAACTTGCTCAAGAGAAGGATCCATAATTTTGTTAATGATTCTTACAAAACTATTTGCCAAAATATGTTCTTCTCCTCAATCTATACTAGTTTAGAACTTGGAAATTTTTATTTTGAAGCTTTGATTTTTGTAGATCTATGTTTTAATCATTTTTAGATTTCCTTAGTTTTGATCTATTTTGTTGAAGTTTTGTGGGTTTTGATGCTTCCATGTGGAAGAGAATTCCATTTCACCCAAGTTGAAACTTTGGAAATCCGGATTTGGAGTTCGGATGACCAAGTTATGTTGTTTTTGAAGTTTTGGGTTCTGCCATAGTGTTCTTGCTGTTTGGAGAAGACAGTGAGCAGTGTGCAGAGCTTCTTAGCTCACGCATACTGAGCTACGCGCGCTCTTTAGCGCTGCGTACGCAGACTTAGGTACGTTTCCTGTTGGAAGCGTGTCTCCCGTAGCGTGCGTGACTTTTCACCTACGCTGCTCCCTGTAGCGTGCGTGACTTTTCACGCTGCTCTTTCCCTTGAGCCTGCGTGACTTTTCACACAGCTCTTCCCTTGAGTCTGCGTGATTTTTCACGCAGCACTCTCCCTGTAGCGTGCGTGACTTTTCACGCTGCTCTTTTCCTTGAGCCTGCGTGACTTTTCACACAGCTCTTCCCTTGAGTCTGCGTAACTTTTCACGCAGCACTCTTCCTTGAGCTTGCGTGACTTTTCACGCTGCTCTTTCCCTTGAGCCTGCGTGCTTTTCACACAGCTCTTTCCTTGAGTCTGCGTGACTTTTCACGCAGCACTCTCCCTTGAGCTTGCGTGACTTTTCACTCTGCTCTTTCCCTTGAGCCTGCGTGACTTTTCACGCAGCTCTCTCCTTGATCCTGTGTGACTTTTTACGCACGCTGCCTTGTGTAAGCTTGTGTGACTTTTCACCCACACTGCCTTGTTGTGCGTATGCTTTTGATATTTTATTAGATATTATATGCCCATTTTATATCCTTACGCCTTTTGTCCCGAGCATGATATGAGCACTGATGTGACCCCAAAGAACACAGTGTTCCTTCCTGATACATGTACCTGAATGTTCCAGTTCTTGTTCATGCTCGACAAATGACTCGTAACTCCACGTGGCATATTTGTAATGATGCATTACACTAAGGAGGGTAGCACATGTTGACATACTGATTGACATGGATCCTCACTTAGGGTACTCATACTAAAGTACGACTTTAGGAGGATAATCATGCATGCCACAGCATGAGAGTCCAAGATTTCACCTAGGGTTAAACTAGGCAACTGAATATACTAGATGCATGGAGAGGGCAGAGTCCCGAGATCGTGTTACACCAGTCGCCCTGAGATATTGTCTTGGCGCGCCGGCTGGTCTCCACGGATACTGTGTCATCCGCAACGAGTGGATGACTGTATCTGATTAATTCCTGCTATATATTACATGTCTTGGCAAGGTGGCCTCACGAGGGACCTGTGCTCCATGATACCTGTCTACGCGAACCCCTGGGTTGGCTAGCCTTGCTGGAAAGATACGATCTGAGGATTTTTCTAATAACATGACGCGAGGATAACCTCGTCCCACTAGAAACTCGTAGACTTGATTGGCCGTGAAAATGACTTGCTTGTATCCTATTACCTTCCACGAATAACCGAGGGAAGCGGACTGTTGTGGTACGTGATCCAACCCATGTTCTTGTTTGATTGTTGGGTTGGTTATCGTACTATGACAGGCTGTGGACCGAAGTTATGAACGGAAGACTTATTCTGGTTGTGAAGTGCTACTTCTGTGAATGACTGAGGAACATGGTCTATCATAGTACATGATCCAACCCATGTTCTTGTTTGATTGTTGGGTTGGTTATTGTGCTGCGATAGGCTATCGACCGAAGTCACGATCAGGAGATTTTATGGTTTATACCTTTTTAACTTATGTGAAAGTTATAGAGTACGACACGTCCCGACTCCATGCGGCACCTTTTGTCCTTGTTTGGTTGTAAGGGTGCCATATGGGTTCGAGGATGTTGCGCTACCATATAATAGTAGCATAAGTATTACTATTATCAGTCATTCTATTAGTTGGGTTTTTAATCTTAACTCTTGTGCCCCTTTGGCAGTACTTGCTATTCGGGACTGACCCCGCTGGTTTTGTTTGGCCAGATCTCGTAACAGAGCCAGAGGACACGATCTTCCTCCATGACATCCATGGTGCATACTAGGAGCATGGCGGTTCGGGGACTCGAGTGGGTTTTTTCTCCACCACTCCTGCTTATACTTTTGCGGCGTTTAGCCACCGGCACCTGTTAGCCGGATTACTTGATATTTTGTGTCAGTACATAATTGTAATTAAACAGACTGCAGCTGTGTATAATTTTGTACTCCTGACTCTCTGAGATAGCTAAATTATAAAGCTAGTCTCTCATGATCATTTTGATGAAGCGTCAGGGACGCCTTACTGCTTTATCTTTAATGTTCATTTAATTTCTGATTTGACTTAATTGATTGAGACATAGAACTCTGTGGGACCATAGGAGACTTGATTGTAGCATGTCCCCCCTAGTCTCTCGACAGCCACGATCGCCGTATGACGTTACGTACCTCATATGGAGTAGCTGGCCTAGTCCGTCCCCGTATTTCGGTACTGGGGCGTGACAAGCATTAGCGTCAACTAATATTGAAATATATACTAGCATACCTCCCGACCGTACCAGAGACTAGTCCATGGCCGCTGTCGGACAAATCCACTAGTATAGCTCACAACATGGCACACTAAGGCTTATGTCTATTGTCTATCCCATACGCCTACTAATAGTCTTCCCCTCCCATGTCCTGCTCGAATAACATCCATGACTCGGGCAATCCGCATCTCTATACGAGTTACTAACTAGACTCAATCTAATCAATATATGAACCGTCACATGAACCGCTCGTACTGATGATCAGTCAAGTATGTAAGTCCATGCCATCACCACGTAATCTCACTCACTGTGCCGTATATGATATGTGACAAGGCATAGAAGTTATTTAGAAACAACTTCACACAATCGGATTTGTCTCCTACACACGTAAGCCAAACACACACACACGAACATCGATAACTACATCGATGGCACCCAAGTCATACTTGGACACACTCTACTTCTAACACAACAACAAACCATGTATTTTAACAGTACAAAAAAAGGTATCTTGCCTGGATTATCGGCAAAAGAATAAAGTATCAGTCCATCTCCAACCTCCGTAAAAAATGATCACGAACTCCTAAAAAATATAAAGAAACTAAATAAATGTCATCACAATACTTATCATATATATACTTACCTTATATAGACTAAACTAGTCACCAAAATAGTCAACTAGCCTAGACTATTTATAAATACAATAATCTATATATGGCAACCCAGTATATAATATTATATACTAAAAGTATATACTTTTAATTTTTGGAAAATATCATAGTAAATTCTGAATATAGTTTATATAAATATCATTTTAGAAAATACACTAAATTGCTTTATTGAAGTATCAATACAGCATGCCACATAGAAATTCAATTCGGAAGCGATAAATCATGAAAAAAATATGAAAAATATTTATTCTGGAATAAATTAGACTAATTACAGTTAAATATAACTTTTTATCTAAATTTATTAGATTTATATTATATTTAAATCCTACAAAAGTTTGGAATAAAAAAGATTGTTTTTGAGTGGTATGTCTGTGTCCGAAATTTGATAGAAGCAAAGTGATAGCATATCCATATGAAATCATTGCAAATAATCATGAAAAATGATTATAGATGTTAGAGACGATATCAAGGTTTTTGTTTGAGATTAAACGGGGTTCGTAATCGCCTGGAAAGTCTCCGTACCGAAATTCATCAATTCTGGACACGTTTCGGTATAACGGACGTCACTGGCAAACAAAGTAGAACAGTGTGAGTTAGCGATTGGACATGAAAGAAGACATGTAAGGCTATCCAATAAACTTATTTTGAGGCAAAATAGATGAGAAAAAGTATTTAAAACCTATTTTAGAAGATGACAAACCTGGATTTAGAATTTTTGTTATGGCTAGAAATAACCATCATGTTCGGCCTCTAAATGATCAAATAAGTTGACAAAACTCCTCCGGGACTTGATAGGGTTGAATAGGGGTCTCTTGGAGTCGTCGTGGAGGTGGTGGAGTGCACAAAAGTCGAGTAGAAGGGGATTTGGGGTGGTCGGCCTTGGGATGTAGTGGGCGGCGACCAAGGAAATATGGGGGTCGGGTTTGGTGATGGGGAGAAAAGGTGGGCGGCTATAGAGGGATCCTATATATAAAGGTTTGATCCCTTATGAGTTATGGAAATATAGGTTTTGGTTTGGATTGAAATGGAGTTGATTTGGTCTTCCAATTAAACAATTTAAATTGGAGTAGGAAGGGGTTTCCATATTTGAATAGGATATTTGACTTTGGTCAAAGTAGTAGAAATTTAAGCACGTGGCTGCTCATCAATTGATTTAAATTAATCTAATAGTGTTCTTCCATGAGTTGGCACCCTAAAGTGGTCTCCACTAGGTTAAGTTGACTAGGGTTAAGTCCCAGAATTCTTTCTAAGAAAATTAAACACCAAAATGACTAAAAATGGGTCTTATGTGCCATTTAAAAAGAAGTAGCATATGGGAACTCAATTGAGTGGAACATCATAGGCATGTGTGTAGTAGGCTAAAAATAATCAAAATCATATATTGGGTCGTTTAGGATAGATTGATGTCGAGTCCCGAAATGAAGTTGGAAAGGATGACAAGTTTTACGGTAGATAACTTTTAGCCTAAATTGACCCACAAGTTGTGTGAATATGATAGAACATATTTAAGTGAGACATGATATATCAAAGTGAAGATAATCGTGTCTAGATCAAAGCTCATGAAAGAAGTTTATAGAGATTAGAATTTCTTGTGCTCCAAAAATCAAAGCTACGAAAAAGTATATGCTATGATCATAAGTAATAGTAGGAAAAAATATATTAATAACTATACTAAATAAAAACAATAAAAATAAATTAAAAAATAACTCTAAAAATCTATGGGGCTTACAACATAAGATAAGGAGCAGACTAGGGATTCGAGGTCGGTGACGGCGGGATCATGTACTCTGTTATAGGACATCAAGCGTAGAGTTCGATCGAGGAGCTACGGGGGCAATACTCTCTCATCAGACTGGAGGACAAGTTTGTTGTAATTCCAACCTTGTTTTGAGGTGGATGATAGTCTTTTGTGTCATGGAGTCGTCGGCGAAAGTTGTGACGAAAATAACAAATTAGTTGTGGCGAGACTGAGGCTCATTTGAAGCATAAAGATCTACATCAGTATACCATATACTACCAAAAAAATTCCTATAGATTTTTGTGTATAATTTGTGCTTATTAAGCATACCGACGATAAGACATTCCTGTATAGTTATGTGCAATTCGAGATTCTAGCATGTTTGGACAGTTGGATCTACGTTTGGATTAGATTGTCCGGATGCACACTGACTAGCATAAGGCCTCTAAGCTAGGTTATGTTGGCTTTATTAAGTTGATGAGTTGGTTCTTTCTTTGAAATGCTCATTGAGGAGATTCGCGGAATATCCATCACCACTTTTACGAGGAGATCAATGCTCTCTTTCTCTTAGATTCTTGTTCTTCGTGATAGGAGGAGGTTCTGATCAAAGTTTTGTGGACTTTGCTAGGGAGATTGTCCCTTTCAAATTGTGGACAACCATTACTATGTATGATGTTCTTGTTAGGGTTTGGGGTTGTGTGATCTCATTATAATTTTTTTCTCTTTCGTGAGAAGTTGTAAGGGGACAAATCTTGAGGCAAATGATTCAACAACATAATGTAAATAAAGAGTTGGGATTTGTCCAAGTGGGGACGCCACCACATATATTTTTGTTTGATCCACACTTGGCCCTCGCGTTGCAGGATCAGGCTCGTGTCTTTGTTGGTTTCCGTGGTCGACGTCCGTACATCTGTTGCACACATCCTCGAATTCCAGCAATATGCATAATTTTATATTATTTAAATATTACTTTAAAAACTTTCTTTAATTATTTTTACTTTTTTTAATTATATCTTATAAAAATCCATTCTGGATCCACGTTCCATTTCATATCTGATTTACTTAAAATAGATTTGGCACACGAGTTTCTTATTTGCATATTCAAGTAGATCATATAGTAATTCTCTTAGGACTTCTCCAACATGGGCTTTTAAAAAAAATCTATAATAGAACATTTTTATAGTAAAAAAAAATCTCCGATGGGAGGTATTTATATCTAAGGCTCTATTCTAGGTATATAAAAAAAATTAAAGGGCTCTATAGGAAACTATACATGTAGAATTTTTGATAAAAAAATTTCTATGTTCATGTGTGGCATATGAAAATAGATCTCACATAAATATTTATTTACCATATTACAATGAAAAATTATATATTTTTGTTTAATGTCATGTAGGATATAAATAAATATATAAACTATGACATATTTTTTATAATTGAATTTATATATATATAAATGTCACGTATACGTAGACAAAGAATTTGACATAGAAAAAAAAAAGAATAAAGAAGACCTTAAGTTCATATTATAATATATTTTCTCAGTTGACTTGATCAGCAGAATAAAAGTAAAGGTTGAGTATATGTACTATCATTTTCAGACGAAGTGTCTCAGCGCTAACATTGGATCTTAAGGCTGTCATCCCTCATAAACCAAAGTCAAACTTGCCATTAACTTGCCAGTAACCATTATTTTATCATGTTCATACCCTTTATTTTCTTAATTCCCCTGATTCAGTAAGGTCAAACTTTAATGTTGTCAATCCAGATTCCTATAGGATAGTCAGATTGGATCCACTGGCAATCATAAGATCGGAATAAAACCTCAACTTGGTCCTCAAGAAATTATTCAGTGGTCCAGACACATCACATGACAGTGACAATGATGAATTTTAACTTCCCATCAATAATATCATGACACAATAGACCTCCTTTGGTTCGCAGAATTATGAGATTGGAAAAAAAAAAGTCATTACTTTCCTATGTTTGGGTGTCAAAGGAATTGAAGAGGAAAGAAAATTGATTCCTAAGAAAAATTAGAAAGAAAAATGATTTCATCAATGCAAATAAGAAATCACTTTCCCACATTGAAATATTCACTTTCCTCTCCAATTTTATTGGCTTTTCGAAACATTGGAAATGAAAATCACTGAGAATTATAATTTGAAATTTTTTGACTTGCCCTCCACTTTATCGACCATAATTCAAGGTGCATCCCACACAATTTCCATAATGTAAGAATTCCTCCATTTTTAACGAAAACCGTCCAGGACTAATGGTCAACTGCTTTGACCCAAATTTTTTGACAAAAATATTCTATATTGTTTTCTTTCCAACCCTACTTGCCTCCCCCCGCCGTAGGTAGCCAGCGCAGCCTCGCTCGTCCGTCCCTCCGTGCTGACCCCCCTCCCTACCGTGCCTACTGACCCACCGTCTACCCCCTACTCGCCGTCCTGCCCCGCTGACCCCTATCCCCGCTTCGCCGCCGACGTCGCTGCTGCTGCTGCTACGAGCACCGTTGCAGCTACTCACCATCGTTGCTGCTGCTGCACGCCACCAGTCGCTGCCTCACCGCCGTCGTTGTTTCTGTAGTGTCCCGTCCCTACATCGTGCCCCGTACTCCGTCCACGGGGTGCGCGAGAAAGGAACAATGTCGCTATCGATTCGGTCGGGACCGATAGGTCGGGATCGATCGAGTCGATCGAACGGGAACGGTTGAATTAAGATCCATTTCCCGTTATGGAATGGCTTCTTCGGAACCAAGTCCCATATTCAGCAGGTTGCGCCTCAAGGATTGACTCTGCGGCTGAGTCGGGAGAGACCTCCCGTTGCTCTGCTTTTCACGCCGCTTGCGTTGGTTTTGGCTTTGTTTTCTGAATGTGTTTTCGTGAATGTTTTCGATGGTTTCATGGCTTGCATTTCGAACTCGCATTTTCTATCGAACTTCTTGAATAATGCAGTGTTCTAATCGGTTGCTTGTGCGATTTCAGGGAATCGCGTAGGCGATGTCTAGCACGACCAACAAGTTCTCTCGCCTGAAGTAAACTCAAGGTGAGTGGCTGACCCTTCTCTTCTCGACCCCCTTCTTAGGCAAAATCGATAGTGTTGTTGCGAATGAAAAGATAAATGCAAGTGCACGAATACGAATGAATGAGCAAGTTTTCAAAGAAAAGGTAGGCTATGTCTTAACAACTAAAAACATGTCTTTGCACGGTCATTGGACAACTTGTCGACAAGGTGAGCGTTTTCTCGCACGGCAACCCGAGGCCACGGGACCGTTGCGGGCAATAAGGGAAACAAATAATTAGCTGTATTGGGCACGGGTTAGGCGAGGACTTGCAGCGGGGATCGCTACTCACGCTGAAAGGACCCCGTCTAACAAAAGCTAGAGGAGTTCACGATGGCTCTGGGAGCCAGTGACCAACCACACGAAATATTGCACTTGGTATGAAAATGATAACAATTGACAGGGAAGGACATGGTAAGTTTCATAAGGCGCGGCGCGGTCCGCCGTGGGTAAGTTCAACGTAAATTTTATTATGCTTGTCATTGCTCGCTTGAAATTCATTAGGATGGTTAGAAACATTCATGAACTAAGTCATATAAACTCTTCAACCAAATGAGAGCTTGGAACTTAATTTGCCACGCACCAGTACAAAGTGTAATGTACTGATCCTCGCTCTCCACGCAGGTACCCCGAACCACGAAGGGCGTGCCACTTGAAACTCAAGGCGAAGTGAACCCTTTTGAAGCCTCGTCCGTGTGTTAAAGGCTTGTTTCTGGATTCCTTTTGAAGAAGACCCCACATTCAGTCCAAAAGAAAAGATGGCGACTCGACTTCCCGCGATAACAAGTAGAAAATGTGTATTAGTTTTTACTTGTAAAAAGGGGATGTAATGTATGGAACGACTATCTCATCAGCATTCATTTTGTAAGTCGAGTCATGTTGTAGCCCGCGCGGCAATGATTGTAAAGGAGTCAATGTAAATGAAATATTAATATCAATGAAAAAGTCTACTTCTATTTCAAAGGTGTCAATCGATTTCTCTGCGTACTCTAACTTGATGTTGTGTTTCGGATGACCTTATGACTACGCCTTGTGCGATCGCAACTTAGGTTCGCACGGCATCACGCCCGGGTGACGACTATCGATTCTACGGAATCGGGACGTGACATAATGGTATCAGAGCACGTCTTTACATCCTTTGGCCTCGCGTCTAGAGTTCAAACCTTTGACCTCGCATCGATGAGATAAGTTGTTCCATACAATGAGTCCGTAATAATTTGAGACTGATGTGTTTGCCTTCAGTATCGCAGAGGTGTCGGAACCCACGGCCGAGCAAGAACAGAGCGCTTCTAGCGGCTCTAGTAGTTCACATCGTTCGCGGGCCGGACCTTCTAACGATACCATCAAAAGGATGCTGCGCATGATGGAGGCAGCAGCAGAACCAGTCCGAGAACCGACATCAACAGACAGAGGAACGACAGGCCCAGTTCGAAGCTCGCTTCGACGCATATTCCAAACTTCAACAAAAGCAGCTGGATATCCTGCAGCAGATTGTACAGACAATGGCGGCCAACGAAAATTTTGCGACTGCGGTTACCGTCACCGCACCTACTGTCACCGTGCCGACGATCCAACCCATTGAAGTCGATATGGAGGAGCCCGAGAGTCAACCAGCGGCACCGAAAAAGTACAACTTTGAAGTGTCAGAATTCAAGAAGGCGTGCCGTACTTCCTTCAGCGGTACCGAAGGCCCTTCCATGGCGATCGACTGGTTGGAAGAGCTGGAAGATCACTTCGAGCTTCTCGGCATTGAAGAATCAAAGCAAGTCACCTGCGCACAACTTCAACTACGGTTGAACTGCGCACGACTGGTGGGCCGTGCGCAAGCGAGCGATCCGACTGGACAACACCACTGTGCCGATCTCTTGGGCCACGTTCCGCAAAGCTTTTGAAGTCGAGTACCTTCCGTCAACCGTTCGTCAAGCGAAGGAAAATGAATTCATGCAGTTGAAGCAAGGGAATCGGACAGTAGAACAGTATGCCGCAGAATTCAACAAGTTGTCAAAGTTTGCTAGTCAGTTTCTGCCTAATAAAGAGTGCCGTGTACGACGGTTCGAAGTGGGCCTGCAAACTCTATCGGTGCGTATGTCGGGGTCCCGGAGTACAAGACCACGAGCGAGGCTCTGAATCACGCTCTCCGTCTTGAGAGCCTGCATCCTTCCGGTGCTGACGACGTTATGCGCCACTCCAATCACAAACGTCCTAGCTATACGAGAGGCAACAATTACGCAGTAAAAGCGTCCAAACAACGGCGGCTATAGAGGGCATAACCCACTACCCCGATGCACCAAGTGCAACAATCTCGGACACGATGCCAACCACTGCTTCACCGGGGGAGCATGTTTCGTTTGTGGAGAAAGGGGCCACCGAGCTCGAGACTGCATGGGCCGAAGACCTAAATCGTCCCAACGCACCACCACAACAACACCGCCAAGAGAATCGAGGGCAGGCGCCCCGACCTCCTCTCCCCACTCAACCTGTACCGCAAAATGGCCAAGATCGTCGCCCCAACACTCAGGGCCGCGTCTATGCCATGACTCGAGACGAAGCGCTGGCATCAGATACAGTAGTGTCAAGTATACTAAAATTCAATAATGTGCCTGCTCGTGTGTTATTTGATTCAGGGCAGCTTCACATAGTTTTATATCGACGGACTTTGCCGCCGAGTACAAATTTTCTGTAATATCATTAGATATCGACCTTAGCGTAAGTACACCATCGGGTACACCAATTCTCACAAACTTAGCCTGCGCCAGCGGGATTATCTATATCGGCGGTCAAAAGATCGGTCTGGACGTGATAGTTCTAGACATGAAGGACTTTGACATCATTCTGGAAATGGATTGGCTCGGGCCGTACAACGCAACCATAGACTGCGCCGGAAAGACGGTCACCTTCCGCATACCAGGAGTGCCTGAATTTAGCTTTTCGTGTGGTGAGGCGTCGTCGACCTGCATGCTGATCTCGGTAATTTTCGCTCGGAGGATGCTGCATTCTGGGTGCGAAGGCTATTTGGCGTCCGTCCGAGACATGCGACAGGATGGGGCAAACGCGGGTCAGATCGACGTTGTGGCAGAATTCTCGATGTATTTCCGGACGAGCTACTCGGCATGCCCCCCGACCGAGAAGTCGAGTTCAGCATCGATACATTCCCCGATACTCGACCGATTTTTAAGTTCCCGTAAAGAATGGCCCCCGCCGAGCTGAAGGAACTCAAGATCCAGTTACAAGAGTTACTCGACAGAGGATTTATTCGGCCTAGTGTTTCACCGTCGGGAGCGCCCGTATTGTTCGTGAAGAAGAAGGATGGGTCCATGCGTATGTGCGTCGATTACCGAGAGCTGAACAAAGCCACCATCGGAACAAGTACCCATTGCCCCGTATAGACGACTTATTCGATCAACTGCAAGGCGCCTCGGTATTTTCGAAGATTGATCTCCGCTCGGGCTATCGTCAACTCAAGATCAAGTCAGACGACGTGCAAAAGTCAGTCTTTCGTACTCGGTACGGCCACTACGAGTTCCTGGTGATGCCATTCGGCTGACGAATGCTCCCCGCCGCCTTCATGGATCTAATGAATCAGGTATTTCGACCCTTCCTTGATAAATTTATGGTAGTCGTTATTGACGATATTCTCGTCTACTCGAAAGACAGGGTGCAGCATGCAGAACATCTACGGGCCGTGCTCCAGACACTTCGAGAGAATGAGTTGTATGCGAAGCAGAGTAAGTACAAATTTTGGCTAAGCAGCGTATCCTTTCTTGGTCACATTATTTCGTCCGAAGGCAATGCAGTCGACCCAAAGAAAGTGGAAGCTGTTGCTGATTGGAAACGGCCTGCGTCTGCTAGTGAGATTCGAAGCTTTCTTGGTTTGGCGGGATACTATCGACGCTTCGTGAAAGACTTCGCGAAGATTGCATCGCCATTGACTCGCCTCACTCAAAAGGGAGTCGTGTATGAGTGGTCGGATGACTGTGAAGCTTCCTTCCAGGAGCTAAAATAGCGACTAATTTTGGCCCCAGCTATACTTGTACTTCCGGATGGGCCAGAAGGTTTTCAGATATTCAGCGATGCTTCAGGCCATGGCTTGGGATGTGTGCTCATACAGCAAAACAAGGTGATATCCTTCGCCTCCAGACAGTTAAAGTCGCACAAGAAAAACTATCCTATGCACGACTTGGAGTTAGCAGCGATTGTGTTCACGTTGAAATTGTAGCGTTACTATCTATATGGCGTGGCGTAGCGCGATCTATACCGACCATAAGAGCCTCAAGTATCTCTTCACCCAGAAGGAGTTGAACTTGCGACAGAGGCGCTGGCTCGAACTGATCAAAGACTATGACTTGACGATCGACTACACTCTGGGTAAGAGAAATATTGTGGCGGACGCTCTGAGTCGAAAATATCTTGCCTCGCTATCCATCAATCGCAGACTACTACAAGATCTAGAAGAAATGGACATCGATCTCCGGGTTCGATTCAGGAATGTACGGTTGGCGCAGCTGCAGTTAGAGCCGAGTTTGCTGGAAAAGATCATGACCGCTCAGAAGGATGATCCATAACTGAAGAAAATATGCGAGCGAATTTCAATAAGTAGTGCGACCGACTTTACGAAAGATAAGACCGGTGTGCTGAGATTGAATGGCCGACTATGTGTTCCGGATGATTCAGAACTACGAAAGTAGATAATGTCGGAGGCGCATTATGCGAAATATACCTTGCATCCAGGCAGTACCAAGATGTATAAGGACCTGCGCACGACCTTCTGGTGGCATGGGATGAAGAGAGATGTGGCGCTCTTCGTGTCATAATGCATGGCCTGTCAGCAGGTGAAAGCTGAGCATCAGCGACCGGGCGGGGAGATGCAGAACCTCTCTATTCCAGAGTGGAAATGGGATCACGTCACTATGGACTTTATCGTTGGACTGCCGAAGACACCGCGGGGGAGCGACGCCATCTGGGTCATCGTCGATCGATTAACCAAGTCAGCGTACTTTATTGCCATCAAAGTTACTTGGAGCGTTGATCGCCTGGTGCAGATTTACCTTGACGAGATAGTACGGCTATACGGAGTTCCAGTATCCATCAGTCTCTGATCGGGATTCACGGTTCATGTCACAATTCTGGAGTAGCCTTCAGTCGGCGTTGGGTACCAAGTTGCAGTTCAGCTCAGCTTATCCATTCTCAGACCGACGGCCAAACGGAGCACGTTAATTAGATTCTCGAAGACATGCTACGACTCTGCACAAATGACTTCAAATTAAGCTGGGACGTCCACCTACCGCTAGCGAAATTTGCATACAATAATAGCTACCAGTCCAGCATCCAAATGGTGCCGTATGAAGCTTTGTACGGTCGGAAGTGCAGATCGCCCATTTGTTGGGATGAAGTCGAGGAACGGCAGGTACTCGGCCTGGAGCTGGTGGAGCAGACCGTGCAGAAGGTCAAGCTAATTCGGGAAAGACTGAAGATTGCACAGAGTCGGAAAAAGAGCTACGTCGACACCCGTCGAAGACCGCTTGAGTTCCAGGTAGGCGATCACGTCTTCCTGAAGGTGTCACCCATGCGAGGAGTTACTCGATTCGGCGCAAAAAGAAAGCTGAGTCCAAGATTCGTTGGGCCGTTCGAGATACTCGAGCGGGTCATCCCAGTGGCCTATAAAATTGCCCTACCACCGGGCTGGAGCTGAAGTCTGACTTATCCTACGTTGAAGAGCCAGTTCAAATCTTAGAACGCAAGGATAAGATACTGCAGAATCGAGTGATCCCTCTCGTTCGCGTCCTCTGGAGAAATCATTCGGTCGAGGAGTCGACGTGGGAGCTTGAGTCAGAAATGAAGGAGAAGTTCCCTTCATTGTTCTCGTAGAGGTAGGTTCTATTCTTAAGTTTCGAGGACGAAACTTTTTCTTAGTTGGTTATGGTATAGTGCCCCGTCCCCACATCATGCCCCGTACTCCGTCCACGGGGTGTGCGAGAAAGGAACACTGTCGCTATCGATTCGGTCGGGACCGATAGGTCGGGATCGATCGAGTCGATCGAACGGGAACGGTTGAATTAAGATCCATTCTCCGTTATGGAATGGCTTCTTCGGAACCAAGTCCCATATTCAGCGGATTGCGTCTCAAGAATTGACTCTGCGGCTGAGTCGGGAGAGACCTCCCATTGCTCTGCTTTTCACGCCGCTTGCGTTGGTTTTGGCTTTGTTTTCTGAATGTGTTTTCGTGAATGTTTTCGATGGTTTCATGGCTTGCATTTCAAACTCACATTTCCTATCGAACTTCTTGAATAATGCAGTGTTCTAATCGGTTGCTTGTGCGATTTCAGGTAATCGCGTAGGCGACGTCTAGCTGCGACCAACAAGTTCTCTCGCCTGAAGTAAACTCAAGGTGAGTGGATGACCCTTCTCTTCTCGACCCCCTTCTTAGGCAAAATCGATAGTGTTGTTGCGAATGAAAAGATAAATGCAAGTGCACGAACACGAATGAATGAGCAAGTTTTAAAAAAAATGTAGGCTATGTCTTAACAACTAAAAATATGTCTTTGCACAGGTCATTGGACAACTTGTCGTCAAGGTGAGCGTTTCCCCGTACGGCAACCCGAGGCCACGGGACCGTTGCGGGCAATAAGGGAAACAAATAATTAGCTGTGCTGGGCACGGGTTAGACGAGGACTTGCAGCGGGGCTCGCTACTCACGCTGAAAGGACCCCGTCTAACAAAAGCTAGAGGAGTCCACGATGGCTCTGGGAGCCAGTGACCAACCACACGAAATATTGCACTTGGTATGAAAATGATAACAATTGACAGGAAAGAACGTGGTAAGTTTCATAAGGCGCGACGCGGTCCGCCGCGGTCCGCCGCGGGTAAGTTCAACATAAATTTCATTATGCTTGTCATTGCTCGCTTGAAATTCATTAGGATGGTTAGAAACATTCATGAATCAAGTCATATCAACTCTTCAACCAAATGAGAGCTTGGAACTTAATTTGCCACGCACCAGTACAAAGTGTAATGTACTGATCCTCGCTCTCCACGCAGGTATCCCAAACCACGAAGGGCGTGCCACTTGAAACTCAAGGCGAAGTGAACCCTTTTGAAGCCTCGTCCGGGTGTTAAAGGCTTGTTTCTGGATTCCTTTTGAAGAAGATCCCGCATTCAGTCCAAAAGAAATGATGGCGACTCGACTTCCCGCGATAGCAGGTGGAAAATGTGTAATAGTTTTTGCTTGTAAAAAGGGGATGTAATGTATGGAACGACTATCTCATCAGCGTTAATTTTGTAAGTCGAGTCATGTTGTAGCCCGTGCGGCAATGATTGTAAAGGAGTCAATGTAAATAAAATGTTAATATCAATGAAAAGTCTACTTCTATTTCAAAGGTGTCAATCAATTTCTCGGCGTACTCTAACTTGATGTTATGTTTCGGATGACCTTATGACTACGCCTTGTGCGATCGTAACTTAGGTTCGTACGGCATCACGTTCCGGGGGACGACTATCGATTCTACGGAATCGAGACGTGACAGTTTCTGTCGCACGTTGTCACCGTTGCATGTTGCTGCTGCGCTATTTGTTGCTGTGCACCTCCTTACCGGCACCGTAGAAGAGGTGGGGTGTTGCCGGAGGCAGAGCGGGAAGCGCCGGGGGGGGGGGGGGGGGGGGGGGGGCTGCAGCGGGGAGGGGGGCAACAGGGGGTGAGGCGGAGAAGAAGACAATTGAAAATGGTATTTTTGTCAAAAAAATTGGGTCAAAGAAGTTGACCGGCAATCCTAGACGATTTCCGTCAAAAGTGAGAGATTTTTACATTATGATAATTGTATAGAGTATACCTTGAATTGTGGTAAATAAAGTGGAAGGGAAGTAAAAAAATTTCTTATAATTTTCCAAATCAAAGAAAATACCAAGGAATTTGTTTCTTTCCTTTCCTTTCCGCAAACCAAAGATTGTGACAATGAAAGAGTGAAGGTGGGTAATGTGTCAGGACACTAATGATAGAAAGTTAAGATTTTTTACCGCCACGTGATGAATCCGAACTACTGAATAATTTATCTTGGTTATGACACATTACATGAAAAATTATTCGAACTAGTTTGAATTGTAGTTAAGACGTAATGAAATAGTTGTTTGACTAGTCTTCTATCTCCATCTCCACGAAATGACATTCAGGGATTCCAAACACCAACTTTAGAAATGTATCAAACGAACGCTTTGAAAATAGACGTTTAAGCAAACATTAAAACCGGTATTCAATATGAGCTCTGAAAATTATCTGAATGAAGCTCAAAATTATTTTGTCCAGGACCAATCTCAAAACTATGGAACTTAGATTGAGCTCAAATTCCTGAGTTTCAAAGCATTAAAGCTTGAATTTAATAGGCTAACACAAGCGGGCCACTTGAACTTGTTCACGATTTTTCTTCCTATTTTTTTCATGCTCAATTTTTTTTGATATTCAAGCACATAAAATAAATATTTTTTTTCAATATACTGATTCTGCGAAACAAACGTGGCCCAAGTATATGAACTTGAAAGAAACACGTGATGTAGATCTCTTACTTTGCAACTTCATGTACATTAATGTGTGGATCTCATCTAGCCATTTGTCCAATCAGAATTAAACATCAAAAATTGTTTTTTATTTTTATTTTTATTTTTATTTTTATTATCATTTAGCAATACATGGGCCAAGAACAAAGTATCACTTGTTCAACACATCTCTACCATTATAATGAGACTGAAAACGGCTCGAGAGTGAGCCGTCTAAGTCTTATATATATGTATATCACCACTTACTAATTTTAAAAAAAATTACATAACAAATTTATTGAAAAAAGTTTAAATTTGTTGCATATAACAATACGGAAAATCAAACTCAACAAACTAAGAAGAATACCACCCACTTCAACAATATGAATCAGAAAAAATATTTGACTATATTAAATAATATTATTATTTTACGTGTAATGCGTGTGTATTTATTAGTTTATATAACCGACAAGTGAAAATTATGGACTGTTGTTAGGTAGACGTAATATTTACCAACCCTATGTACATCATATCATTTCGAAAATAAGGGGTATAAAAAATACAGTAGGACATCTCGCATCCCACTTCTCATCTCTGCCTATGAAGTAAATTTATTGATAATGTAAAGCCCAGCAAGTAAGGCCCTCCGAGCTAATAGATCGATACCCACAAATCCTATAAAAATGGCCCAGCTTAGAAATACGTCGGGTCCGGACTAAGTTGAGCTATAAATCTATTAATTTGTACTAACCCTAGTTCTATTGGTTGTCAAAGCTAAAAGAAGTAATAAAAATAAATTACACACAATTGTAAAGTCACAATGTGATTGTAAGATGATTAATAGGATTTGAAATGGAAATTTATTGTTTTCATTATCAACTCGGTTTAAACAAAACGACAATCAAAATTTATTTAATTCTGAATATTTATTAATTTTATAAAAATAAATTAACACAATAAATACTCTAATATAAATTGCTCTGTAATGTTTTGGAGTCCCATGATAATTGTCCCCTACACAGTCCTTCTTAGGCCATCTCTGATTAACAGAAATCCTTTTTTTTTAAGTTCTTCCAACAGTGATTTATATTCCAATTTTTATGGCATTTTGATGTAGGATGAAAAATTTCTATAAGGGTCATAGAAATTCCCCATCTTAATATGGGTCCCACTTTCAAACTTCAAAACTAAATCATAAAATTTGTTGGAGTTGGGTGGGGGGTTCCCAACATATGGAGAAAACTCCAAAGTAGACATGTCAATTGGGCCGGACCGGCCGAGCCCGGCCAGAAAAATTAGCACATGTGTCGGCCCGACCCATTATAATGGGTCATGTTGGGCCACATATATAGGCCCATAAAATAGGTCTGGCCCAGCCCGGCCCACCCAAATATATAAAAATGAAATATTTTCTATATAAAAAAAATGATTGTAATTAATATTTAGAAAACTTAATCATGTTATTATGTTATGTTAATCCATGTAAATGCATGTAATTGTTGAAAAGCATATATGGAAACATGTTGGATGTTCAATCTTCTGTGTTTATAAAATGATTGTAATTAATATACATTTTTTATTTGAGGAGAATGACCAAAAGGAATGCTCAAATCTGTCATGTACCAGTCAAGATCTGCCCGGCCCGGCACGACCCGACTCGGCCAAACCCGAAGCCCACCATGTCATGGATCATGTGCCGGGCTGGGCTGAGATTTTCCACCCTTAGCTCGGCCCAACCCGGCTTGGCCCGCTACAGTTCATGGGCCCGAGAGGTCGGGCCTGGGCCCGGCCTACTTGAAAGCTCTAGCCCGGAGTGCGACGAGTGCCATCCGTGTGTCGGAGAAGTTCGGGGAGTGCGTCGAGCGCCATTTATTTGTTGAATCATATATGGTAAGCCTATATATGATTGTATTTTCGGACTTTGACCATATATGTATATGATTAAATATATTGGACTTCCATATATATATTGGTCTTCCCTTTATATATTTTTATTATATGGTAACCCTAACATTCAAGGGTTTATAAAAGGTTGATGCAAGTTGAGGTTACAAATTTTGGGAGAGAGAAAGAGGGATTGACGGCTACTTCAAAGAGGTGATCGTTTTCGGGTGATTCTTTTTCGTCGTCTTCGTGAGTCAGTAATCAATTTTCTATTTCAAGGAGTTGTGGGGATCCTTTTGGATCGTGAGAAGCTTGTAAGGAGCTAGTCGGTGTATTTCTTACTCCATTAGAGTATGCTTTTCAGGGTTGGACTCCGATCATCTTGTAATTTTTTTCGTAAGAATTTTTCACGTAAAATTCGCTCGTATTTGCATTTGGTTCTTTTGTGATTATTGGCAATTTGGTTTTGTGTATTTATTCTGTCCTCTCACACCTTCTTGGTTTGGGAGAACGATTTTTGCATTCCATTACCAACATAGTGGTATTAGAGCTTTGGTTTCAAATGAGGTATCAGAGTTGACAATCAAGCCAAGGATAAGAGATGGTCGCGAAGCCGGTGCGTATGGTAAACCTAAATGGTACCAATTATAATTATTGGCGGAGCAAGATGAATGATTTGTTGTTCGTCAGAAGCTTCATCTTTCGGTATTTGCTTCCGAGAGGTCCAATGATAAATCCGAGAAGGACTGAAAGTTCGAGCATATACAAGTGTGTGGGTATATTCGACAGTTCGTTGATGAAAATGTGTATAATCATGTTGCTAATATAGAGCACTCAAGAATACTTTAGGAGAAGCTTGAATCTTTATACATGAAGAAGACTGGGATAAACAAGTTATTCCTGATCCAACAAATGATGGGTCTGCGGTACAAATAAGGTACGTCTATTACGAATCACCTTAGTGTGTTCCAAGGCATGGTTAACCAGTTATCCTATATTTGAGTGAAGTTCAACGACGAAGTTCAGGGGTTATGGTTGCTGTGTACGTTGCCAGACTCGTGGGAGATCGTACGAATATCCATGATTGCTTTTGCTCCAAAAGGCGTGGTCGGTTTGGAATTTACCAAGAGCGGATACTGAATGAGAAGATGTGGAAAAGATTCAGGGAACTTCATCCTTGCAAGCCCTCTTATTTTTGGTATTTATTATTCATTTAATATGATTATTTATTATTGAACAATATTTTAATTTCAATTATGACTATAAATACACTTACCCTAGCTTTGATTTTTGTAGCAAAACAATTGCCAATTCTTCAAAACCAATTTCATATTCGTGTTCTAGACGAGTCCACTTTGTTTAATCATATCATGTCCCACACAAACATGTTTTTTTTGTGTTATATTTTTTTGTGCAATTTTTGGGTCAAAATTGTCAATTTTGCTCTCTACCATAAAGTCGTCGTATTTTTCAAATGGAATTGGAGACCCAAACCCAATCCAAACTTTTCAATCCAATATATGGTTTTGACCTATTTTGATCCTACTATACACATGTCAATAGTGTCCGACTCAATTGAGTTCCCATATGCTACTTATATTCAAATGGCACACAAGACCCATTTAACTAGACTTTGGAGTCTATTTCGGTTCGATAAATTGTATCGATCCAAAACTAGTCCAACAAGCTTTGGTAGAGCCTAAGTTAGGTTGCCCTAACCAAATAGATTTATTTTAGATTGATTTTTATCCGTTAATATGCATCCAATATTGATTGGATCCAATACGCAAAGAATCTAATATTCACTTCCTATTTTGGAAATCCACTCAATCTTTTAGAAATACACCTATGCATACCTTTTGATTAGGCCACCAAAACCTTACAAAATTTCACCAAACCAGATCCTATTGAACCCTAACCCATATTCCCTAAAAACATTATATATATATATATATATATATATATATATATATATATATATATATATATATATTGTTGGTTGAAAAATATATATATATATATATATATATATATATATATTTTTTTTTTTATAAAAATATATATATATATATATATATATATATATATATATATATATATATATATATATATATATATATATATATTTCAACCAACAAAGCTTTATTCATATATAAGGCGCAAAATGCCGAAGCCTTTACAAGTAAGCGCAAAAAGAAACTTAAAAAAGGAAACTATCAGGGAGGCAGCCATCCGCTCACCGGCCAAAAGCAAGTCAGCTGAACAAAGAGTGCCAGAGCCCCTCCTGGCCGTGCTTGCAGTGTCTGCTGACTTTATAGATCTGTCGAAGAACCTCCCGGATTAGTTGCTTATGAGAATATTGGTGGCCCTTATATCTAAATTTGTTACGGTTCTTCCAAATGATCCACGTGATGGCGGCCGCAACGATCTGGTGGCCGTGCGAGGCACTACCCTATGTGACAAGAAGATCATTGAAGCTCCCACCAATCTGGACCTGATTGCAATGATGGAAGATTGCGATCCAAACCAGAGTGTCTAGGAATCATGAGTTGAGGATGTGCTCCACAGTTTCAGACTGTCGTTCCGAGCAGCAATGGCACACAGATGCTAAGTTGAAGCCAATGGTGTTGAGAGCATCGTCAGTGGGAAGCTTCTTGCAAGACGCTCTCTAGAGCAAAAAGGACCATTTTTTGGGAATGTAAGAATGCCAGAAAGGACCAATGATGGGAGATGGCACTCAAATTCCATGAGCAACTCTTCTAGCCGACGCTAAAGAGAAAGATTCGTTGGCTGAGAGGGACCACCTCAGAGAGTCATGGTCCTTCCTCACCTTCAGCCCAGATTCGAGTAGCGCGTCTGCAGTCTCCTTCCCGATCCATTCCCGGGCCCTTTTCCAGTTCCAGTCGCCCGAGCTATCCCACAGATCACTGATCATGCTATTGGGAGAAGCATTCAGGTAATAAGTGAGGAGGTCATCCCCAAACCAACATTTTTGAAATAGGGATGATTCGCTCGAGCCCAGTTGGAGGCGTATCAAAGGCTTTGCAAGACGCCGACCGTGTAGGATGCGACGCCAAGACGCAGAGGATCTGTATTTGAAATCGGCGACCGATGGATGAGTGTGCCTGTAATATCTGGCCTTCATGAACCGAGTCCAAATAGTACTACTCTCATGGAGCTTCCACCATAGCATCATCGAGCAAGCATCAACGACATGCGATATCCTGCAAAAACCTAGCCTGCCCTCTTCTGTGGGTCTGGCCATGGAGTCCAAGCTGGCCCAATGATGCTTATCCTTGCCGTCGTAGTACCCCAGAAGAAGTTGGCGAAGAGGTTTTCAATGGTAGTGAGAACCTTCTTAGGGGAAGAGCGAACGGCAAGGATATAAATGGGGATGGAGGAAAGTACGTGCTGGATCAGAATCGTCATCCCACCAGGCGATAATATAGTGTTGTGCCATCCCTCAAGTTTTTTCCTAATTTTGCCCACCAGTCCTTTAAAATTACATGTGTTGGATCTGTCGTACACCAACGGACACCCTAAGTAAGAGAAAGGAGGATATGCTACTGAGAAGAAAGTGATGTTAGTAAGAGTGGCAGAGTGGTCTCTATTGGTCTTGTGGTGGACATAGATGACACTCTTGTTGGGGTTGATGCACTGACCAGAACATTTGGCGTATCTCTGCAGCATTTTGTTAATCACTTCGATGGACCCGACGTTGCCAGAGGAGAAGATAAGGATGTCATCGGCGTATGCCAGATGGGTGATGATCAGACAGCCGTCGGTTGTGTGGTAATGCTGGAAGTGCATGATACCAACCATTTTGTTCAGGTTTCTAAAAAGAGCTTCAGCGGCTATGATGTCACGCCCCAGTACCGAAATACGGAGACGGACTAGGCCAGCTACTCCATATGAGGTACGTAACGTCATACGGCGATCGTGGCTGTCGAGAGACTAGGGGGTATATGCTACAATCAAGTCTCCTATGGTCCCACAGAGTTCTATGTATCAATCAATCAAGTCACATCAGCAATTAAATGAACATTAAAGATAAAGCAGTAAGGCGTCCCCGACGCTTCATCAAAATGGTCATGAGAGACTAGCTTTATAATTTAGCTATCTCAGAGAGTCAGGAGTACAAAATTATACACAGCTGCAGTCTGTTTAGTTACAATTATGTACTGACACAAAATATCGAGTAATCCGGCTAACAGGTGCCGGTGGCTAAACGCCGTAAAAGTATAAGCAGGAGTGGTGGAGAAGAAACCCACTCGAGTCCCCGAACCGCCATGCTCCTAGTATGCACCATGGATGTCAGGGAGCAAGATCGTGTCCTCTGGCTCTGCTACGAGATCTGGCCAAACAAAACCAGCGGGATCAGCCCCGAATAGCAAGTACCGCCAAAGGGGCACAAGAGTTAAGATTAAAAACCCAGATAATAGAATAATTGATAATAGTAATACTTATGCTACTATTATAGGGTAGCGCCACATCTTCGAACCCATATGGCACCCTTACAACCAAACAAGGACAAAAGGTGCCGCATGGAGTCGGGACGTGGCGTACTCTATAACATTCACATAAGTTAAAAGGTATAAACAATAAAATCTCCTGATCGTGACTTCGGTCGATAGCCTATCGTAGCACAATAACCAACCCAACAATCAAACAAGAACATGGATTGGATCATGCACCATGATAGACCATGTTCCTCAGTCGTTCACAGAAGTAGCACTTCACAACCAGAATATGTCTTCCATTCATAACTTCGGTCCACAGCCTATCATAGTACGATAACCAACCCAACAATCAAACAAGAACATGGGTTGGACCACGTACCATGACAGTCCGCTTCTCTCTGTTATTCACGGAAGGTAATAGAATACAAGCAAGTCGTTTTCACGGCCAATCAAGTCTACGAGTTTCTAGTGGGACGAGGTTATCCTCGCCTCATGTTATTAGAAAATCCTCAGATCGTATCTTTCCAGCAAGGCTAGCCCACCCAGGGGTTCGCGTAGACAGGTGTTATTGAGCACAGGTCCCTCGTAAGGCCACCTTGCCAAAACATATATTATGTAGCAGGAATTAATCGGATACAGTCATCCACTCATTGCAGATGACACAGTATCCGTGGAGACCAGCCGGCACGTCAAGACAATATCTCAAGGCGGCTGGTGTAACACGATCTCGGGATTTTGTCCTCCCCATGCATCTAGTATGTTTAGTTACCAAATTTAACCCTAGGTGAATATCTTGGACTCACATGCTGTGGCCTGCATGATTATCCCCCTAAAGTCGTACTTTAGTACGAGTACCCCAAAGAGGATCCATGTCAATCAGAATGTCAACATGTGCTACCGTCCTTAGTGTAATGCATCATTACAAATACGCCACGTGGAGTTACGAGTCATTTGTCGAGCATGAACAAGAACTGGGACATTCAGGTACATGTATCGGGTGGGAACACTTTGTTTTCGGGGGTCACATGAGTGCTCATATCATGCTCGGGACAAAAGGCGTAAGGATATAACATGGGCATATAATATCTAATAAAATATCAAAAGCGTACGCACAAAAAACATGCACGCTCAAGGGGTGAAAAGTCACGCAGGCTCACTCAAGGCAGCGTGCGTAAAAAGTGACGCAGGCTCACTCAAGGCAGCGTGCGTGAAAAGTCACGCAGGCTCAAGGGGAGAGCTGCGTGAAAAGTCACGCAGGCTCAAGGGAAGAGCTGCGTGAAAAGTCATGCAGGCTCAAGGAGAGAGCTGCGTGAAAAGTCACGCAGACTCAAGGAGAGAGCTGCGTGAAAAGTCACGCAGACTCAAGGAGAGACACGCTTCCAACAGGAAGCGTGCTCAAACAGGAGCACACTGCTCACTGTCTTCTCCAAACAGCAAGAACACCATGGCTGAACCCAAGCTTCAAAGCGTCATAACTTGGCCATCCGAACTCCAAATCCAGATTTCCAAGGTTCCAACTTGGGTGAAACTGAATGCTCTTCCACATGGAAGCATCAAAAACCCATAAAATCCAACTAAAGTAGATCAAACCATGCAAAATCCGAAAATGATTAAAACTTAGATCTACAAAAATTAAAGCTTCAAAATGGAAATTTTCAAGTTCTAAACTAGTATAGATTGAGGAGAAGAACATGTTTTGGCAAATAGTTTTGTTAGAAATCATTGATAAAATTATGGATCCATCTCTTGAGCAAGTTGGTACTTGCCTTGGTTGGTGGAGGAAGTAAATAAGAGGAAATAAATGAGAGGAGAGAGAATGAGATGAGTTATATATATAAAGATCTTGGACCCATGGGTTCATGATGAACCAAAGGGTTCATGATGAACCATTGGTGAACCAAGAATAGGTTACCCAAATGAGCCAAAACTGTAGGCCCAAATGCAGAAAATAAATTAGGAGATAATATTTTATCGAATATTTTTGGGAAATGCATGAAGAAATACTGCATAATAAATATCGTATAAATTCAAGGTAAATATAATTTATCAGTTTACGTATTAAAATACGTATTCCAGGATTGGGGAGTGACATCTCTACCCTTCTTAGAAAAATTCCGTCCTCGGAATTCCAGCCAAGACAGGATAGTGAAATCAGGGCAAACAAGGCACAATCATTTACAAGTTAACTATCATAGCAGTTATTATTATACATCACAAAGTACAAAACAAGCATGTGCAGATAAGCATGGAACCGTGTCAATAAGGTGCAAAAATATACCTTATTAGTCAAACAAATGCGGATACCGAGATCGGATCTCGTCCTCGCGCTCCCAGGTTGACTCTCCCAAAGAGTGATGGTTCCAAGAAACACGGACAAGGCTTATCGTCCGATTCTTGAGTACCCTCTCTCGCCGGTCCAAAATAGACACGGGTTGTTCCTCGTAAGTTAGGTCGGTACCAACGACTAACTCAGAATGATCGAGGACATGACTCGAATCCGGGACATACCCACGTAATTGGGACACATGAAACACATCATGTATGCCAGTCAACGAAGGCGGAAGGGTAAGTCGATAAGCCACATCACCTACCCGAGCGAGAATCTTAAAAGGACTAACGTATCTTGGACTAAGCTTTCCCCGGGTTCTAAATCTGATGATACCCCGAGTAGGCAAAATCCGCAGAAACACTTGGTCGCCAACTCTAAACTCTAGAGGCCTACGATGCTGATCTGCTCAATGACGATGTCGGTCCAGTGCAACTCGAAGGCGCTCTCTGACCAACTTAACTATCTCCACAGTCTGCGTGATCATCTCTGGTCCCAACAACTTCCGTTCTCCGACGTCGTCCCATGCCAAAGGGGACCTGCACTTCCTTCCGTACAATACTTCAAACGGGGCCATCTGAATGCTAGCCTGATAGCTGTTGTTATAGGAGAACTCCACTAGATGAAGGTGGTCCTCCCAAGATCCGCCAAAATCCAAGGTACACGCCCGTAGCATATCTTCTAATGTCTGAATGGTTCTTTCTGATTGCCCATCAGTTTGTGGATGATAAGCAGTACTGAATCTTAACTTGGTTCCCAAACTTTGGTGTAAGCTCTGCCAAAAATGGGAAGTAAACCGCGTATCCCGATCTGATACTATACTAACTGGAATACCGTACTGCCTTACTATCTGCTTCATGTACATTTCTGCTAACTGCTCAGTAGTCTGTCCAACTCGGAAGGAAAGGAAATAAGCGTCCTTCGTGAGTCGATCTACTATTACCCAGACTGCATTCTTGCCAGCCGGGGATCTGGGTAAACCGGTCACAAAATCCATCATGATGTGCTCCCATTTCCATTCTGGGATAGAAAGCTGCTGTAGCAATCCTGCTGGTCTCTGCTGCTCGGCTTTCACCTGCTGACATACCAGACACTTGGATGCAAATCTTGCTATCTTTCTTTTCATGCCATTCCACCAAAAGTACTGCCTGATATCTCGATACATCTTCGTTCCTCCTGGATGAATGGAGTAAATAGAACTATGAGCTTCGAACGTAACTTCTTGCCGAAGGTCTTCACTCGGTACACAGAGTCTGTTTCCAAACCTGAGTGTACCATCTTCATGAATCACTAACTCCTTCCTACGGCCTGATTCACACTCCGACCGCAACTTCTGAATCTGTGGATCTCTTGCTTGTGCTGTCCTTATCCTCTCTACTAAGGTTGACTGAATCTGCATACTGGTCATTCTTCCTATATCCCTTGGCAAAACTACTTCGATTCCCATACTCTGAAGGTCTTCTAAAATATGCTTCTGCGAGGACAAGATAAAGGTACTGTCTCTCCTACTCAGTGCATCTGCAACTATATTCGTCTTGCCTGGATGATACTGAAGATCTAAGTCAAAATCTTTCAGTAGTTCTAACCATCTTCTCTGCCTCATGTTCAAATCTCGATGCGTAAATACGTATTTCAAACTCTTATGATCAGTATAGATCTCTACCCGATCTCCGTATAAATAATGCCTCCACAACTTGAGTGAAAATACCACAGCTGCTAACTCCAAATCGTGAGTCGGGTAATTCTTCTCATGGTCTCGAAGCTGTCGAGACGCATATGCTATCACCTTTCCGTGCTGCATCAATACACATCCAAGACCTTTCCCAGATGCGTCACAGTATACTGTAAAGCCTCCCGCTCCTATTGGAAGCGTCAAGATCGGGGCTGAGATCAATCTCTTCTTCAATTCTTCAAATGATGCCTGACAGCTAGCTGACCAAACAAACTCTACGTCCTTGTGCGTCAAACGCGTTAAGGGCGCAGAGATCTTGGCAAAGTCCGCCACGAACCTTCTGTAGTAACCAGCTAATCCTAAGAAACTTCGCACTTCTGCAACCGTTCTCGGGACTGGCCAATGCTCTACGGCCTCAATCTTCTTCGGATCTACTGACACTCCTGCCCCAGAAATTACATGCCCCAGGAATAAAATGTGATCTAACCAGAATTCATACTTGTCGAGCTTCGTATAAAGTTGATGCTCCTTCAATGTCTGTAAGACAGTCCTAATATGTTTCTCATGCTCCTCTTCACTGCTGGAATAGACAAGAATGTCATCTATGAACACCACCACAAATTTATCCAAATACGGCAGAAAGATGCGGTTCATTAAATCCATGAATACTGCGGGGGCGTTGGTTAGTCCAAAGGGCATTACTAAAAACTCATAATGTCCATATATAGATCTGAATGCTATCTTAGGTATGTCTTGCTCCCGGACTCTTACTTGATAGTATCCTGACCGAAGATCGATCTTGGAAAAGATGCTGGCCTTGCTCAACTGGTCAAACAGGTCATCAATCCTTGGTAGTGGGTATTTATTTTTCACTGTTACTGTATTCAGCTTGTGGTTGTCGATGCACATCCTCGTCGACCCATCCTTCTTGGGAACTAGAATCACTGGCGCGGCCCAGGGCGATTTACTGTCTCAGATGAATCCCTTAGACTTCAACTCTTCTTCATGTTGATACAACTTATCCTGTTCTGACGGCGACATTTTGTAACTCTGTCTGCAATAGGCCTCGTTCCAGGGTTCAACTCAATGCTAAATTCTACCTCTCTGACTGGAGGTATCCCTGGGAGCTCATCAGGGAAGACGTCGAGAAAATCTTCGACCACTCTCGGAATCTGTCCTGGCTCTGACACTGCTGCTGAGATGACGCCTCCGGCCTGATTCTTCAAGGTTCGAGTAAAAATGAACTGCTCCATCCCAGGAACGCTGAATATGACCCTACCTCCTCTACAATCAATTGTCGTATGACTGCCTCTCAACCAGTCCATGCCAAGAACGACATCAAAATTCCCCATAGGGAATTCAATCAATGATGCGGGCAGTAAATGCCCACACACCTCTACCGGACATAAAAAGCGTACTCTGCTAACTTCTACGAGCCTATTACCGGTGAGTATATCCATCCTCTCCGGCAATGCCTCAAACTCTAATCCAATCCGTGTAGCATATTGTGCAGAGATGAATGAATGAGTAGCGCCTGAATCAAATAATGCTATAGCGGGAAATGAGGTGACGAGAATTTTACCTGCCACCACGTCACTAGACGCTAGAGCCTCTTCCAAGGACAATGTGAGAGCCTGGCCCTGCGGAGCCCCTTGTTGCGGCCTTCCTCGACCATGCTGTTGCTGCCTCTGAGGGCCTTCGGCTTCCTGTGCCTGGCGGAACATCTGAGCCTGCGTTGGTAGACGCTGGGCTAGGGGCCTCACTGCTAATACTGGCCCTCCACTCGGGGTTGCCACCGGAGCTGGCAATGCTAGAAACTGCTGAGCTGGCCCTCCTGGCCTCTGCATCATAGGACAAGTGGAGATACGGTGGTCTGAACTACCACACCTCAAGCATAAGCCATTCGCTGACCGGCACACCTCCCTCGTGTGCCCTGTCTTTCCACAGAATGTACAGCCCTGGGGTGCTCCCTGACGCTGTTGTTGGTTCCTCGGCTGCTGATGCCGAACTGGCGCTGTATTAGTTGACACGGCCGTCCTCTGCGACGCTCCTGCATCATGAATACGTACACCGGGTGCTGGTGCCGATGTTCGCTGTTTTGCTCCTCCTCCAACCTGGGAATGAGATCTCTTCTGACCTCCTGTCCTCGATGCCAACCTCTTCTGGGTAAGCTCGTGCCTCTGAGCGGCCGTCAAAACAGCGTCAAACGTCTGGTAGTCGTGTCCTTCCACAAGCTGTAATAGTTCCAAATGAAGTCCCTGCTGGAACCTCATAGCTTTCTCTGGCTCCGTTGCCACCATTGCTGGTACGAAACGGCACAATCTGCAGAACTCTGCTGCATATCCATCTACGGTCTTGCCTGCTTGCTTGAGACTAATAAACTTCTGCTGGAGCTCATATCGAGCTACTACGCCAAAATACTTGGCCTTGAATCTGTCACTGAAGGTGGTCCAACGAACAGGGCGTCTTGTACCAACTTCTTCTGATGCCCACCAGTCGCGGGCAAGATCCTGAAGTACCAGTTTGACCTGATCAACCTTCTCATCATCTGGAAACTTGGCTGCCACAAGAATGGCTTCGATGTCTTGAATCCAGGCATCCGCAGTGATAACATCCTCCGTGCCATCAAAATACCTCGGGTTTAAGCGACGAAACCTTCCTGATGCTCCCGAGTCAGCCCCGACACTCCTCTCAAGAGCTAACTGAATTCCTTGGTTCAGCAACACGTTCTGCTCCTGCTGCCGAGTCTGTTGCTGTTGGTTAGTGACAAAAAACCCCCGGATGATCCCTAGGAGTGCTACGGCGTCTGGTACTACCGTCGCTGCTGGTACTGCAGGAGTTTCAATAACCGGCAGCTGCACTGCCTCCGGTTCCATTTCTGCTCGTGTCTGCCCTGGGGAAGGTTCTCTCCCCTGCTGGCGCCCAGTCGAGCCATGCTCTTGCTGCTCTTCCTCATGGGCCTCACCCGCTACTGAGAATGAAGCACCCCTATAGAGAAAGATAATAGATTATCAAGTCCGAACGAAGAAGAATTCGAGGATGCAAGTCAGGTTAGAGGTCAAGGCAAGGACAAAGAATTAGAATCAGAATTTCAAGGGGAACAAGTTTTGATTGAGACTCCTAATAATTCGTAATACCCCACAAGTCTGAAAATCAGACCTGCATGGGCCACCACTAAAACCTTGTCACGCCCCAGTACCGAAATACGGAGACGGACTAGGCCAGCTACTCCATATGAGGTACGTAACATCATACGACGATCGTGGCTGTCGAGAGACTAGGGGGTACATGCTACAATCAAGTCTCCTATGGTCCTACAGAGTTCTGTCTCAATCAATCAAGTCACATCAGCAATTAAATGAACATTAAAGATAAAGCAGTAAGGCGTCCCCGACGCTTCATCAAAATGGTCATGAGAGACTAACTTTATAATTTAGCTATCTCAGAGAGTCAGGAGTACAAAATTATATACAGCTGCAGTCTGTTTAGTTACAATTATGTACTGACACAAAATATCGAGTAATCCGGCTAACAGGTGCCGGTGGCTAAACGCCGCAAAAGTATAAACAAGAGTGGTGGAGAAGAAACCCACTCGAGTCTCCGAACCGCCATGCTCCTAGTATGCACCATGGATGTCAGGAAGGAAGATCGTGTCCTCTGGCTCTGCTATGAGATCTGGCCAAACAAAACTAGCGGGGTCAGCCCCGAATAGCAAGTACCGCCAAAGGGGCGCAAGAGTTAAGATTAAAAACCCAGATAATAGAATGATTGATAATAGTAATACTTTTGCTACAATTATAGGGTAGCACAACATCTTCGAACCCATATGGCACCCTTACAACTAAACAAGGACAAAAGGTGCCGCATGGAGTCGGGACGTGTCGTACTCGATAACATTCACATAAGTTAAAAGGTATAAACAATAAAATCTCCTGATCGTGACTTCGGTCGATAGCCTATCGTAGCACAATAACCAACCCAACAATCAAACAAGAACATGGGTTGGATCATGCACCATGATAGACCATGTTCCTCAGTCGTTCACAGAAGTAGCACTTCACAACCAGAATATGTCTTCCGTTCATAACTTCGGTCCACAGCCTATCATAGTACGATAACTAACCCAACAATCAAACAAGAACATGGGTTGGATCACGTACCATGACAGTCCGCTTCCCTCAGTTATTCAAGGAAGGTAATAGGATACAAGCAAGTCGTTTTCACGGCAAATCAAGTCTACGAGTTTCTAGTGGGACGAGGTTATCCTCGCGTCATGTTATTAGAAAATCCTCAGATCGTATCTTTCCAGCAAGGCTAGCCCACCCAGGGGTTCGCGTAGACAGGTGTTATTGAGCACAGGTCCCTCGTAAGGCCACCTTGCCAAAATATATAATATATAGCAGGAATTAATCGGATACAGTCATCCACTCATTGCAGATGACACAGTATCCGTGGAGACCAGCCGGCGCGTCAAGACAATATCTCAAGGCGGCTGGTGTAACACGATCTTGAAATTTTGCCCTCCCCATGCATCTAGTATGTTTAGTTGCCTAATTTAACCCTAGATGAAAATCTTGGACTCACATGCTGTGGCCTGCATGATTATCCCCCTAAAGTCGTACTTTAGTACGAGTACCCCAAAGAGGATCCATGTCAATCAGTATGTCAACATGTGCTACCCTCCTTAGTGTAATGCATCATTGCAAATACGCCACGTAGAGTTACGAGTCATTTGTCGAGCATGAACAAGAACTGGGACATTCAGATACATGTATCGGGTAGGAACACTTTGTTCTCCGGGGTCACATGAGTGCTCATATCATGCTCGGGACAAAAGGCGTAAGGATATAACATGGGCATATAATATCTAATAAAATATCAAAAGCGTACGCACAAAAAACACGCACGCTTAAGGGGTGAAAAGTCACGCAGGCTCACTCAAGGCAGCGTGCGTGAAAAGTCACGCAGGCTCACTCAAGGCAGCGTGCGTGAAAAGTCACGCAGGCTCAAGGGGAGAGCTGCGTGAAAAGTCACGCAGGCTCAAGGGAAGAGCTGCGTGAAAAGTCACGCAGGCTCAAGGGAAGAGCTGCGTGAAAAGTCACGCAGGCTCAAGGAGAGAGCTGCGTGAAAAGTCACGCAGACTCAAGGAGAGAGCTGCGTAAAAAGTCACACAGACTCAAGGAGAGACACGCTTCCAACAGGAAGCATGCTCAAACAGGAGCACACTGCTCACTGTCTTCTCCAAACAGCAAGAACACCATGGCTGAACCCAAGTTTCAAAGCATCATAACTTGGCCATCCGAACTCCAAATCTAGATTTCTAAGGTTCCAACTTGGGTGAAACTGAATGCTCTTCCACATGGAAGCATCAAAAACCCATAAAATCCAACTAAAGTAGATCAAACCATGCAAAATCCGAAAATAATTAAAACTTAGATCTACAAAAATCAAAGCTTCAAAATAGAAATTTCTAAGTTCTAAACTAGTATAGATCGAGGAGAAGAACATGTTTTGGCAAATAGTTTTGTAAGAAATTATTGACAAAATTATGGATCCATCTCTTGAGCAAGTTGGTACTTGCCTTGGTTGGTGGAGGAAGTAAATGAGAGGAAATAAATGAGAGGAGAGAGAATGAGATGAGTTATATATATAAAGATCTTGGACCCATGGGTTCATGATGAACCAAAGGGTTCATGATGAACCATTGGTGAACCAAGAATAGGTTACCCAAATGAGCCAAAACTGTAGGCCCAAATGCAGAAAATAAATTAGGAGATAATATTTTGTCGAATATTTTTGGGAAATGTATGAAGAAATACTGCATAATAAATATCGTATAAATTCAAGGTAAATATAATTTATCGGTTTACGTATTAAAATACGTATTCCAGGATTGGGGAGTGACATATGATAAAGATGGTGGATGATAAAGGGTCTCATTGTCTGACGCCACGACTAGATTTGAAGAAACCCTTAGCTTGGCCGTTAATAACCGTGGAGAAACACGAGTTACTGATCGATCTCCACACGATGTCTATCTAGATCTCCGAAAACCCGAAGGCCCTGAAGACCCAAATCATGAAGTGCCAGTCTAGCATGTCGTACGCCTTCTCTATGTCCAGCTTGATGGTGATGTTCCCCCTCTCCTCGATGGGAATTTCATGCACATGATCATTTCCTGGGCCATCAGAATGTTATCAAGGATGTTCCGGCCACGCAGTCGCTCTGCTCCTTCGAGATAATCTTGGGGAGAAGCCCGGTCATGCGGTTGGCTATAATCTTCGAGATAATTTTTTTAGTGAAGGTGCACAAGCTCAGAGGACGAAAGTCTTTGAAGGTCTCCGTGTTAGCCTGTTTTGGGATAAGAATCAGGTTAGCACAGGATATCGATTTGGGGTACCTGGCTCCTTGGAAGAAGGTAGTAACCGTCTTATGGATATCCGACTCGATGATGTCCTAGCAAGTTCTAAAGAAGACACCAGTAAAACCGTCAGGTCCAGGAGCACTGTGCTCGTTCAGAGCCCATACGGCTTCTTTGACTTCAAGCTTGGAAGGAAGGAGCTGCAGCTGGTATTATCTCTGTCTTCAATCAGGCGAGGGATCTCCATAAGGAATTTCTCGTCCATGATGATGGCTTTTTTTGTGAACAACTGGGAATAGAAATTCGCAGCGGCCGATTGAATACCCCATTGATCTTTAATTATGTGTCCACTCTCATTCGCGTTATGATGGAGATTGAGTTGTTGTCTGCGCCCTTTGACACAGGAGTGGAAGTAGCTAGTGTTTCTGTCTCCCTCAATATCCCAGGTTAGCCTAGCTTTTTGTTTCCAGAATTCTGCCTCAACTTTCAGTCAAAATTTCTGCAACGCTGTGGTGAGGTTGAGAGAGGTGCGTACCGCAGGGGATCTGTCAATTGCGAACAAAGTTTCTGCGCGTGTAACGTCGTCCTCGGCCGTACGGACAACCTAGAAAATGTCGCCAAATGATACCTTGCTCCAAACTGTAAGAGCTTTTTTGGTGTCTTTGAGTTTGTTCGCCACATAGACGAGGGGGTCAAGGGCGTCAGCGCCACCCTAGGCGGCCGCTACCGTGTTTCTGAACTGGGGATGTTGGTTCCAGAGGTCGAGGTAACAAAATCTTTTCTTGATCTCATTCGATTTGCTTCTGATTTCAATAAGGAGAGGGGAGTGATCCGATTCAGTCGCATTGAGGTGCGAAAGACTGGAGTTGATCTCCATATCTGACTACTTCGAATTGATGAGGGCACGGTCAAGGCGGGAGTATTTTCGTCGAGTACCTTCCTACGTGTTACACCAGGTGAAGATGTTGCCGGTGAACTAAAGGGGAGACAGGTGGGCGCTAAATATAAAGTTGGTAAAGTCATGCATGGCCGACAGAGGAGCCCCCCCCCGACTTCTCCTCTTTGCATGTGATAGCATTAAAGTCGTCGATACAAAGCCAGGGAAGGTTGACATGGTTTTGATGTGTGTCCCTCATGGCATCCTACAGCTGTTTGTGTTCGACGATGTCACAGCTGCCGTGGACAGCGAACAAGAGAGAATAGGATTGGAGCATGAGGTGATCCACCCAACACGAGAGTGCCTACCTCGAGTCGTGTATGATGCCGAGCTTCCCGTCGGCTATGAAGAGAATCCAGATATCGTGGCAGCCGACGATGGCGGAGGAAAAACCTAACTGCAATTGGATGGACTTAAGTTTCTTTGGGGGGATTTTTGGTTCAATAATCACGAGGATGTCGATTATGTAGATTTTCTTAAGAATGTTTAATCTTCTAAAGGTGGGTTTTTTCGTGAGGTCCATAACTTTCCAAGATAGGATATTAAGCATTGAGGGTGCTGGGGAGAGTGCGTTTGGTGAGTTTCACGGTTGACCTTGTGGTCATGGCCGTGGCCTCTTTATTACGTCTTTTGTTTGATTTTTTTGTTGTGGTTACGGCCAGTCCATCTGCCTTGGAGGATCTGAGTGTCTCCTCGTTCGGGTGCATGCAGACCTCTCATACTATTTCGGCCAATGCTCCAAAGTAGATGTTCGTACTGGTGATGCCTGCGTCGATGGCCTGTTGCATCCTGACCATTGGTGCTTGACCAATATTGGCCAGAGCATCCGCTCGAATGTTGGCCATAATGTGAGAAGTAGTAGGGGCTTCTGTATTTGGGGGTTGGCGATACTCTTTGCTCATCAATTCTGAAAGGTTCTCCAGAATTAAAGGCTCCGCTACTATATCTACCTCCCTTTCGGGAGAGCCACTGTTCCCAGTTTCCTCTTCTAGCCTGTGATCTCCTGAATATACTTCCTCTTGTGGGGCGTATGTGGGGGTTGAGGCAAGGATTTCAAATTTGTTGGTGAGATTGATGACTGGGGGTTTGTAGGGCACGATGGCTCTTTCTGGGGATGCTTGTTCTTGAGTTTGGGAGTTTCCAACGCTGGCTTCAAACTGGATATGGGAGTTAGATAAAGGTAGTAAAGGTGATTGGTGGGGTTTCCTGGGAGCTTGTGAAGGGGCAGCCTTTCGGGTCACTTTCTTCTTCAGTTCTGCGTGCGCACGGTAATAGTGCTCGGTGAGGTGTTCTCGCATATGACAGTATTTGTAGAATATGATAGTATTATCATATATGATTTGTTGGGTGTGAGTCTTGTTGCCAAGTAAGATTTGGATATAATTAGGGAGGTCCTTCGATATGTCAAGTTCCATGCAGATTTTGGCATAGTTTTCTTTGGAGAGGTTGCGAGTTTCGTCCACCATGGTCACAAACATCCCGAATGAGTTGGCAATCCTCTTCATTGCTGGGGGGTGAAATATATAAAAAAAGGTTCGGGAGGGTGACCCACGTGGAGACGATTGCTGAGTCTTCTTTTGTGTTGAAGTTCGGGGTCCATTTTATATTTGCATGCTGTGCAAATCAATCATGCCAGTGCCTCTGGTCCAAATATTCTTGTGGTCGCTCTCCGAGGAGAGGTGGAGGTACAAATATTTAGGGTCCATGGGTGCCATCCTGTACCCTGAAGTTTGGCCCCAGCTAGCGACCACTTCCTGGACCCGTGATAGCTTCGGGCATCCACTAGAGAATTTGAGAACAAAAGTATGCGGGAACGTGGCAGAGAAGGTTGATATTTCGGCGGGGGAGACCGGCACCATGATCTCATGTGACTATAAAGGAATAGAGTAATCAATGTCTGGCATCTCGACTTCGGGGATAATCAGGGAGAGGTTGGTTGTACGATCTAGCCTGAGCTTATCAACATAAGATGCTGCTAGGGGATGAGGGAGTACGACATGGGAGGCCGACAATGAAGGATCGTCGAGACATGCACCAGAGATAGAAAGGCGCCAGGATCAGGTTGTGTATGACCCGAAGGGTTGGAAAAAAGATCGACTCGGAGTGCACCGGCGCACGAGCGTACGGGGACTGGGTGGCACTATAAGTAGGTTACGCACAACTTGTAGCCACGGGCTAGGGAGCGCTGACCGAAGAGCGCATTGAGGGCGTGGATCAAGCGCAAAAAAGAGGAAGCATCGGTGAGAGGGGAATCTGCGTGCGGCCAGGGTGTACAAAGGGGGATGCGCAGGAAAGAGGTTGTGAGGGGATGGGGCCCATTGAGGTTGCGCCGAACTCGTAGCGCACAGGACAAGCCGGAAACAAATTTGATTTCAAATTCAAATTTGGAGAGGGGGAGCGGGAAGAAGACGGCCCACATCCCAACACACGAGCGACCTGCTTCTCACTCAAGACGGAAACTCCAACGGCAGAAGACGCCATCGACAGCCAAGCCAGCTCTGTTGGAGCAGAGCCTGGGCGGGGGACCGCAGGGTTACCGGAAAGGGGCAAGGCAGCCGATCTCGCAGAGTAGGAGGAGGACCGAGCTCCTAAAGCTGCTGGTGCCTCCGATAACCAGGCCTGTACCGTCGACGGAGGACCTGGGCGGAGGGGCGTTGATGCCACGGAAGGCCAAAAGGCGTCCACTAGGGCGATCCAGCCGAAGAGGGTGAGATGGTCGGCAAACCAGGGAGCGACCTTCAGGGACGGGGGGGGGAGCTCAACCACAACCGGGTGTCACGACCCGCACCCGCTTTTCGGGATACAAGTGCGTATCCAAGCCAGGCTACGCCACAGAGTCGACGGTAGAACGCTGTCAAGGCCATGAAGCTGAAAATCATATAATAAAACATTATTTGCTCATTCAAAAACTAAAACGACTTTACAAATTTACAAGTTTTTACAAGTTTATATTTGCTAGAAAATATACTGTTTCACAAAATAGAAAATACAACTAACTTAACTATCTAGGTTGACCTCAGCATACCCATGCCTCCTCAATGCTATGAGTGGTTGTAGTTAACCTGAAAATGTTGGTTTCCAGTCAGAAATGAACAAGCACACAGACCGACAAGCTATTCACAACATAATAGGATTTGTAATACATGAAAATAACATATATGGAACAAAATAAGAAAGTAAACTGATGTCATGGTATGACTAGAATGGAAACAAGAATATAGAACATGGTATATCAACTAGAAAAAGAACATATAAACATGGTGACATGGCAAGTGGTGAGAAAGTAAATAAATGAGACAACTATCTACGTGTGTTGAAGTATCAGTTTCGACGTATGAACGGCTAGGGGTAAATCATGCACCCCGTATGTGAAATATGCGACTGCTATTCTCCATGAAAGATATGGGGGATAGAATGGATAGTTCACACGTCTACTAAGATATTTCCCCTCCCAACCTGTACTCATGGACCCGAACAAGTCACGAACACGGTAAGCATGATAAAACAGTAATATAATAAGTAGAGGTCCATGATACTAACTCGTGTGTCCAGTGTGTAAACAAGCAAGAGATCATATGTATGGTATGTACTAGAAAAATATCAGAATTGAAAGCAATCAGAAAGTGCACTTGCATGCGGTTCTTTGCTGGTGAAACCGATAATACTATACCACTCAGTGGGCCACAACAGTCAAATTCGTGCAACAGTCTCCGGGGGATGAAACATATAGTTCCAATGTGTTCAGAATAGTCAAATTAGCTGCGATAGCTTACCCATACGTCCAATTCTGGCACAAGGACAAAACGGTAATTTCAGGCCAAAACGATGTCCGTCGTTGGACTCTTTGCACCGAAAAGTGCATTAGAGTCTATAGTCTCTAAAGTCACCAAACTATATCTTTACGGGTTTGATTTGATGAGATGAACCCAACCGTTTGTCCAAAGTTGGATTCCGGTAGGCCGTGCACAAATTCGCCCGTTGGATCGGATCGCGGGCCCGCCAAAATAGTGTTTCGGTCGACCTTCTCAGAATCGAACCAAACTTGGCATACAAGACCAGAAAAATGGTACGGTCCTATTGGCGTAAGTTTGTCTCGAGATGACGAACATGCACAAAGTAATTGGCTAGTTTGCAAAGAGGCTGATACGGTGAATTTTGACGGATACGCATCAAATTCGTTGCGCACACGCAACCAATTCGAATTCCGTCAAAGCCCACACATCCGCGAAGTCGATACATACCTTTTGATGCTTTCTTCGTGACCACGTCGCCTGGTTTGTCGGGAAGCTTGGCGTATTGGGGTGATTCCTAAGTTTTTGAAAACTATTTTTCGTAGTTTTTCCTGTGATTTGCTACTGATTTATCTATCTGTACAATTAACTAGAATTAAATCCATTAATAGGGTTTCGAAGTACTTCATGTTGTCTAATTAATTATTAGATTTCTAAGTTGGTCATTGGTTTAACCAGAATCGGCCTTTCAATTTGGGTCCTGGACTGTCTAAATATTCTATTTTGTGAACAAAAATTGACGACTTCGTGTCGAGTTCATGGACAGATCGTGTGACTTCATCGAAACTAAGTTACTGGGATTAGAAGACTGTGTTGTGCTCGTACATGAACTGGTAGATCGTTAAACGATCAAGCATACGTCGAGAAATCTAGCAACGAAGTCAACCCAAAACTGTTGTGGCTGCTGCGCTACAGGGGCTATCCGGTGCTGCTTTCCGTGTGCTTGGTCGACCTGGGCGGCGCTCCGACGTGCCAGGGGTGCGAGGCGACACGGAATCGCGTGAGGGTCGGTGAGGACTAGGTTAGGGTTTTAGAGTTGTGCGAAATCCCCCTCCTCTCGATCTCTCCTTCTCTTATATATACACGCATAAGTCCGGGGGTCGGGTTCCCCTGTGCACGGGCTAGGCCTGGTTTTCCTCGCGGGTGGGGGAGGGGAAGGTTTCGTTTTATCTTTTCTTTTTCTTTTGTTTCCAATTTCCATTTTCATATCTATTATAGCTATATATATCTATGCATTTTGTTATATAACCATATAACTATACATATCTGTATATGAATAAATACTCCATAAACTAAAAGTCCTAATAATAATAATAATTTCCTTGTTTATGGTTTACAAAATATGCATATAAATTTTTTATCTAAAAGTATTAATAATAATAATTTCCTTGTTTATGGTTTACATAATACACACATATATATAATATATATATATATATATATATATATATATATATATATATATATATATATATATATATATATATATATATATATATATATATATATATATATATATATATATATATAATTCATTTGATAATGAATAACCAAATAAATAAATACTAATGATATTATTTAAGAGCAATATAATAATAATCATATAGTAATAATAATAATAACAATAACCAACTAAATTAACCAAAAAGAGTTTTGGTGAACATAACACCCGATCTTTATTTGGCCCTAGAAATTCGTACAAATATTCTAAAACTCCAATTAAATATTAATAACACCCATTTTGTATGAATAATCAAATAATTAGAAAATATTTTTAAGTCCTCAAAAATTAAGAAATATTTGTACAATCTAAAATATGTCTACAAGGTCGTTTTTGGTCGCACTAAAAGTCTACATGGGCTTGGGCTTGGTTTGGGTCTAGTCCGGACTAGATCGGCATAACCGGATTTTCTAAAAGTCATAATATTAATAAATAACTTAATTAAATTATTTAAAGGGGTCAAGTCACCACTTGGCCTAGTTTTCTTAGTTAGAACACACGTATGGCTCGGCCTTCCCTACTATGGCTAATACACTAGTCAAAGCACCGCTGCACTATCCATGCCATGATTTCTAGTCGTCTAGCACTCTAAAACTTAACCATGACTAAGGCCTTCTATGATAATAATTAATTAATTAATTATTTTATAAAATTACCATTTAATTCAAATCAATAAATAAAAATATTTTAAAATTTTGGGAAGAGGGTTTACAACCGGAGGCGCCGGAGGGGACACCTCCGAAGAGTCACCGGCCACGCGTGGATGGCAGGACATGACATCGGAGGAGTAGGAAGACAGGGAAACAAGACAAAGAGCTTGGGAACGCGACACAGCGGGGAAGCCGTCGGGGAGCTGCACCGGGAGCGCGGGAGAGCCGCACCAACAAACCTGAACGAAGGAGGGACCACCCGCTGGAGGGGGTGGTCGACGGCGACCGGTCGGAGCACCGCAGGAGATGATTACGCGGAGAGCTTCTCTCTCCTCCAAAGGAAACTTGTTTATTATATATATCCTATACTTTATATATATATATATATATATATATATATATATATATATATATTATGGGCATATAAACCCCTATGCGTAACTAAAAATTGAGCGGCCCCTATAACCGTAACCTGACACCCCACTTAGCTGCCACCTTCCCTTACACCCTTTTTAACCTCCGTTTGTTGCGCCGCCACCTCCATGATGACCCTAATAGACCCCTCTTCAACCCTATCAAGACCTAGAGGAGTGTCGTCTACATGTTTGGTCGTTTAAAGGCCAAACGTGAAGGTTATGTTTAGCCGCAATAAAAATTCCAAAATCAGGTTTGATATCTTAGTACATGGGTTTCATCTACTTTTATTGATCATTTTGATGCCAAACCAATTCTAGCGCATACCCCTACCTGTCCTCTTCCATCTCCAAGAGCCACCTCACGTGGATCCACTCATTTTGTCCGTAGTGCTCATGGTACGAAAGTTGGTCCAGGCTAAATCTATTTCGGTATGCAATTGGTTCGACTACTTGCGTAGGCTTTCGATCTCAAAAAAATATATTGGTAAAGATTCTAGTATCTTATTCTATCATCCTAGTATGCTCACTTGTGATCTCGTTAAGTTTTTCATATATTTGTGCGTCCGTTTTCTTAGTACAAATTATTGAACCTAGAAATCCATTGAATCTAGTATTGTTTTCAAACTCTAAACTTCGTGGTATTATTCCATGGAGCTTATCATGAACTCTTTGATATAAAATCGTATTTTCCAATATTTAATAATTTTTTAGAATTCAAATCTATTAAATTTCTAATTATTTTTAGTTCCTATCGGATTGACATGTTGGCTAAGTTGTGCTACTACATTAGTGTAGTAGTTAGATACATGATTTCTTGCACATTATAGTTAAATATCATTCTTACATACTTTTAGTAAATATTCCAAAATTAAGTATTATATTTTTATTTTATAGAAATATTTTTTTGTTATAGTGACTTGATACTACATATAGTAGATATGACTCTATATATGGTAATGTACTAGTTTAGTTAAAATATGTCGAGTTGAGAATATATAAGGTATAGTTACCATATCAGGTTATTTAATTGCTTGATATCATTACCATATTTTGGATTTGGTTGTTATACTATTACTTGCCATTGTCCCTGTAGCAGAGTACTAGTGTTATTTTATTACTTGTGCAGGGTACCATGACACGGTGCCTTAGGTGTTTGCCTGTTGAGGAGCTTGTCAGCCTCAGTAGCCAGAACCTGATATCCTGAGCATGTTCTCATGTGCATATCATTTAGATGGTTATGATACATACCCTTTTAGCTGTTGTATTTTCTTTACTGTTACATTATCATGTTGTTTTTTGAACCTTGTGACGTCCCTTTGAGGACCAGGTGGTCTCTTCATGTAGTTGACTGAGTGGAGTTAGTTTAAGGAACTTGATGGTGTTGCTATTTCGGATTCAGGTATCTTTTGCGATTACACGTTTATCTTTTTTTACTTGTATTCTGCTTGTTAGCCTAGTATTTGTAGACTTATATTAATTCTTTCGGGTCTATTCGGACAAGTATAGCATGGGTTGCACACCATGATATATATTGCTCATTCTTGTATTTTATATTACTGGGGATTAAGACATACAAATATTATTAAGTTATATAGATAGTTGGTCATTACTGTACAGCTTATACGTATTCGAGCTGGACTAGAGTCCACTTGATACGTAGCTGACATATATACGTATTCCTAGTCCTATGTATTTTGGGACTAGGGTGTTACAATCCACATCCCACTAATAGGCGTTAGTTTTAGAGAGCCGTAAAAGAAGTAAAAGCATGGGTCCAGGTGGTGGCAGTGACCAGAGCATAGGCAAGGCTAAGGGTCCGTACAAGGACTTCGAGTGCTACCATTGTAGAAAGAAGGACCACATCAAGCAAAACTATTTTTCTTAGAAGAGAGAGAGAGAAGAATGACGACATGGGAAAGCAAAGTGAGAACACAAACGCAGATGCCTCGGCACCTAGAGGCGATGTGATCATTGTAGGTGATGAGATAGTTATGACACATGCTCGTAGCTGGTGGATTCAGGGACTTCATCACGTATCTCACGACAGGACATTGTTTACCACTTACACAACATGTGACTATGGAGTGTTGAAGATGGACAATGGATATGTGTTAAAATCTAGTGCTATTAGAGATGTGCATTTGAGAACCAAAACATGTGCAGTTCTACTTTTTAAAGGTGTTCATCATGTTCCCGATATCTGTTTCAACCTGATATCGGTTGGAAGGTTAGATGAGGAGGAATTCTTCAATCTTTTTGGGAACAGTCAATGGATGCTTTCCGCGGGTTCTATGGTGATTACCTGAGGAAGCAAGAAGTTCGATCTCTACTATAAGGAAGAGTGCATACAGGGGAACAAAAGGAGAGCGTAGTTAGTAGTGTGTCTACCAAGTTATGGCATAGGCGGCTTAGCCATACCAGCGAAAAGGAAATTTGCTACTTGGTGAACAAGAAAATGATTTAAGGGCTCAAATCTACAAAGTTGGAGAGATCACACACTGTTTTACGAGAAGGCAAAATCGGACGTCTTTCCAAAGTCTTCCATCTTCAATAAAGTCAGCATTGCTCGAGTTACTTCCTTCGAATATTTACGGTCTAATGAAAGTAAAATATATTGGTGGTACTTCTTACTTTATTATTTTATTGATGACTGGTGCATGAAAGTTTGGGTCTATGCTCTAAAGACCAAGGATCATGTGCTGCCCACTTTCGAAGAGTTTCAGACCTCCGTTGAAGGGAGACAAACAAGAATTTAAAGTATGTTAGGTCCGACAACGACGACAAAAACATTGGTCCCTTTGATGCATATTGCAAAAAGCAAGGGATTTGACACCAGAAGACTCATCCAAATACATCTTAGCTCAATGGTGTAGCAAAGTGTGTGAATATTACACTGATGTAGAGGGCACGATGTTTGCTGTCAAAAACAAATTTGTCGGGCAATTATTGGGGTGGGGCTCTTAACTCTGCTGTTTATTCTATTAATTTGTCTCCTAGTATACCTTTCCAGAGTGATGTGCTTGACAAAGTAAATGACAAGAAGCTGTCATACAGTCCCCTTTGAGTGTTTGGTCTTAAGGCTTTCGTGCATGTTCCAAAGGATGATAGATCCAAACTTGAGCCAGAGACGAGGCAGTACGTCACTATCAGCTATAGTCGGGATGGATTTAGCTATAAAGTCTAGGACCCAGTGGAAAGAAAGCTCTATAGAAGCAGAGACGTTATATAAAACCCATAAAAAATTAAAAGAATATTTAATTAGGTTAAATATATTTCATTGGATTTATAATTATTTTTATTTAATTTATCCGATTTTTATTATATAAAAAGGGCCATAGTCATGGTTGAGTTTGGATATGCATGTTAACTAGAAAGTATAGCATGCCTAGTGTAGTCGGGTGTCATGACTAGTATACTAGCCATGGTAGGGATGAAAAAGTCATATTTTAGTCCCTTGCATGTTAACAATTCAAGTTGTGGCCCAAGTCATATTTTGATTAGTTTATATAAGCCTTTTTGACTTTTTAGGAGATCCGATTGTACCAAACCTTTCCAAACTTGACCCGAACCAAATCCAAACCTACGTAGGAATCTAGTACTCTCAAATATCTTCATGTTGATATATATTTTGTATAAAATTAATATGTTTCCAATTTTAGAAATTTTTTATTTATAGAAAGTGTCCTAGGTGTAATCCTAGTTGGCATTAGTTTATATTTGACCAAAAGTCAATCCCAATCCTAATTAGGCATGTAGTGTATCTATTGTATATTCATGTATATATATGGAGGATTTATATACTAAGATTGGAGAGAGAGAGAGAGAGAGAGAGAGAGTGTGTGTGTGTGTATTATTATTATTATTATTATATTTTTAATTTTTTTATGGAACATCACTTTTATTAATAAAGGCACAAAATGCCAAAGCCTTTACAAGTATGCTCTGGAACTGAGGAAAACAAAAGAAGAAATCGCTGGGGACAAGCTCCCACGCAGCATAAAAAGACTGAGAAAATGAAAGTCAGCTGTGCAGGGGGTTCCAAAACTCTGCCATGATATGGTTATAAGATCTGGTAGCCTTGATCACCTGTCTGGCGACCTCGCGGATAAGTTGAGGTTCGGTGAATTGATGGCCCTCATATCTGAACTTGTTTTGGTTCTTCCAAATAACCTACATGATAGCTGCTGCGACGATATGATGACCATGAGAGGCTCTATTCCATGAGGCAATGAGATCGTTGAAGCCCCCATCCACCAGATCTTGACAGAAACTATTGGCAAATCTGGTCCACATCCTCGAAGCTAGGTCACTTATGGATAGTAAGTGGTCTACGGTTTCGGGCTGGTGCTCCAAACAGCAGTGACAGGTTGAAGCTAAGCTGATCCCGAAGGTAACGAGAGCGTCGTCGATAGGAAGTTTCTTACAAAACACTCTCCAAACTAGGAAGGATCATTTTTTGGGGATACAGGACTGCCAGAAGGGCCCGATGATAGGGAAAGGCACTCCAATACCGTGGACCGTGCACCTAGCTGAAGCTAGAGAGAATGCGCCGTTGGCTGTCAGGGACCATCTCAGCTTGTCTGGTTCGGAAGTGACCGCTAATCTAGAGGCAGCTAAATTAGTAGTAGCCGCTATACCGATCCAAACCCAAGCCCGCTCCCAGGTTCACTCTCCTTAGTTGTCCTACATGTCTTTGCTATTCTTTGGGGTACCCGTCTGGGGGATCAGAAGGTCGTCTCCTACCCATCTTTCATTGAAAGCAAATGATTCTCCCTCCTCCAAATGAAGACGAATCAGGGTTCTACAAGACACCTCCCTATTAGGATACGTCTCCAAGATGCCAAAGACCTGCTATTGGCATTCGCTGTAGTGGGATGGATGTGCTTAAGTATCTAGCCCTTATGAAGCGGGTCTATCACGCCCCAGAACCAGAATACTGGAGAGCAGGGGACAGACACAGCTAGCTACGTACATTGAAGTGTAATCTACCTCGATATATGGTCGCAGAGATGCATGAGGGTTTAACTACAAGCCAATATTCACTTATGGTCAAGAGCAAGCCTAGTGTCTCAATCTCAAGCAAGCAAATAAATGTAACAAGATGGTAGATCATCAGACATACAAAGTAAGGCATCCTATAGATTACATATTCAGATGATCATGAAGCTAGTCCTACAAAATGCGAAGACTAGCAAGAGTTAAAATCATACATGATCAACCCTAGGATTTGTCAATCATGTTACAGCCCTTAGACAGACATGAATATAATTTCAACACGAGCTAACACTTGCTCGGCGGCTAAACGCCTCAAAAAAATAATTTATAATAGAGTGGGAGAGCAAAATAAAACCCACTCGTTGCAAGGGTTGCGTCTAGTGTTCACCATCTGGCTAGAAGGCTGGGAGATCCTCGGAAGCTACTCCGAAATCTGGCTATACAAAACCAGCTGGGTCAGGATCCAGAAAGAGCAAGTGCCACAAGGAAGGCTTCACTTAAGAACTAAAACCAGCATGTTAGCACATGATTTATAACGGATAACGAAAAATATGAGTTAGAGAAAACAGGGTGATAAACGATAAGATAACTAAAGGACTATTCCAGTAACCAAGTTACAACCCGTAAACCAAACAAGGATCGGGGTTGTAACCCTTCACCTGAACAGAACTTAGTCTCCACTAATTTATCGACAAGAGTAAAGTATAACAGTAACATGCTGAAGTAACCATGTACTGACCTGTCTAGACAAGACTAGACTAGACTCCATCCATCAATCACAGCCAAGCAATGAGTACGGCTTGATACTTTTAACTAACTAGGGTTATCACAAGCCTAATTACTAACAAGATGCAATGAGATGTTCCAACAGCCACAAGCCCTGCAGACTTAATCTAGGTTATCCAGTTGCAAGTTGAGAGAGTTGGATTAGGTGACTTAGGGGTGCAACACATGACAGTGTGCTGTAAATATGACCTACTCGACGACATGCTACAAGTCCAACTAAAGCGCCCAGATAACGGAACTGCCTGTAGCTGGAAAATCTCTTTATGAACTACTTGATCAATCTAGTTATTACCCTAGTCAGATTCAGTATGAATCCCTGACCGTGGTAATCAGGAATCCATGTCCTAGGCATGATGCAAGATGAGACATGTAGCTTGTACAGGCACAACCTAGAGAATCAACCACGGTGTCAAGACAAGAGTTACTTAGCAAGTCCAGGTAGCTGTCGCAACAGCATTCAAGATTATCATGTCATGTCAGGTTACTTATCATGTCAAGAGTGCGTCACGATGGACCACTATCAAGAATTATTATGTCAAGTTGCTTGTCAATAGTACACCACGACGGGTCACTATCAAGCATTATCATGTCGTATTCATGTTATCATGTTCGTGCCAGATTCAAGTTACTAGCTCAAGACTATCAAGTGTCAAGTCGGGTCGCCGCAATTTAGGTCAAGTATATAAAACATGCAAAGAAGATCGAGAACTCCCATATGGAAATGAAACCATAAGTCACATATGAACCCTGATTAAAGTAAGACAAGAAGATTCTTGAAGCCGAAACAAAGATCTACAACTTTCATGTTCCGAGTTTTTGAGATTCTAGCTACAAAACAGCTAAAACGGACAAAACAGCCAAATAATGCAATTCCGGCGCATAGAAATTTTGTGCATCTTCGCAACAGCATTCCTGTGCATCTACGCATCAGAATTCCTGCGTAACAGCACATCCGTACATCAAAATTCTTGTACATCTGTGCATCAAAAATTTTGCACATCCGTACATCAGCACATCCGCACATCAGCACATCCGCGCATCAAAATTTCTGCGCATCCACGCATCAGAAATTCTGCGCATCTGCGCATCAGCACATCCGCGTATTAGAATTCTTGCGCATCCGTGCATCAGAAATTTTGCACATCCGTGCATCAGCACATCCGCGCATCAGCACATCCGTGCATTTGAATTCCTGCGCATGGAAACCCATACTGCGTCTTCAGTACATGCGTGTAGGAAGACTACGCGCATGACACGCTCGGAGTCAAAGAATACGTTGCCGGGACTTCACGGCGCATGGCCTCTCGGCTTATGTCCTCCCGGGCGCATGGGTGTCATAATCCTCAACAACAAGTTCAGCCATGAAAGTTTTAAAAACTTGCCATGGCCATAACTTTCTCATCCGAAGTCGAAATCAAGCGAAACAAAAGCCAAAACTGTATGAAATTGAATTCTCTACAACATAGAACTATTAGTTTTTGGAAATACCAAGTTTTTAGAGATCAAAACCAAGAAAAACAAAAAAAACTTTAACTCTAGATCTACAAGAATCTATCCATGGAAACTAAAAACTCCAAGTTCTAAAGAGGCACTACAACAAAATAGGTTAACAACGACACTTTTTTACGTCACTTTATAAATAAGTGCCATTAAATTTTTGTAGTGATGACACTCTACTATAACATGTCGTTGTAATTCAATATTTAGCATAATCTACGACACCTATTGAAAAATGTCGTAAATATATATTTAACAACACTTTTAAGACAACTTTAAAATGTCGTAGAATATTATGTACTATATACAACACTTTAATAGTATCGTGTAATATTATATACAATATATAATACTTAAAAAGTGTTGTCTAATAAATGTTCTACGAATTTTTTTCAAAATAAATTGGCTACTGGCCGCGCTCGTGCCAAATATTTGGCGGTCAGAGCAGCTCTTCTACCAAATATTTGGCTCCCACCAAAATATTTGGGGATCAATAATTTGGGGTACAGCCGCTTCTTATACTTCAATTTCTCACACACACACACACACACACACACACACACACACTCTCTCTCTCTCTCTTATTCTCCCGTTTTCCTTTCTCTCTTTCTTGAGACGACGAAGTGAAGTTCTTTCGGTGGCACAAGGTCGAGCTCGATCACTTCCTCGAAATCTCGAAGGGGCGGCAAAGGTCACACTCCAACATGTCCACATCTCCATTTTCTTTCTTGATTCATTATCTAGGTTTAATAATTGGGGATTTGGTAAGATTCGAAATTAGATCAATCATTATCTAGGGTTTTATTTCTTAAATAGGCTTAGAGGAAGAAATCAACATCTAGGGTTTCTCTTTCTTAATATTGAGAACATTTTCCAATTTTAATTTTCTTCGAATCCTCAATGTCCACTTTAATGTTCAAGTAGTCATGAATTACCTTATTTCTAAAAATTTAAGTTACTGCAAAATTTTCTCTATAAAATGATTGTTTTTTTCCTTTCTTTTGGAATTGATTATTATTTATCTTCTGTTTTCGTGCATTGTGGCAGGGTTATACACCAGGAATACTTTGTTGTGGTCCTCAATTCCGTAGCTTCTCGCTATAGGTGATATTCTGTGCTCTATTATAATATATTCTTTGATATGGTCCCATAATATTTTGCTATGATCCCGTACTTTGGTCCCGAAAAGGACACGAAGACACAGACTTACCTATTTTGGATTAATCGGGTTGTGCCCAATACGTTTTCGACATGACTATAAAAAAAATCGTAGAATATTATGTAAATGCTTGGTTCTTATTGGCACATTATGTAAGTATGCCAAATTTATATGTGTAGGTTGGAACATTATTTTTGGAAAACATTGGCATGTACACTATGTTTGCTGGTATATTGGAATGAATAAGTCTCCTGTAGGCAATTAATTACCTAATTGTTCATGATCATTTCCTAGACCAATAGATGAAGCAATAGGATTTTGGCTGAATGATCTTGGATTGCAAGGATTTTGTAATTGCTAATTTCATGAGGAAGCATTCGTTGCAGATCACATAATTTAGGTATGTACCTATGTTAATATAGTTATTTAAGTATGGTTAGTGCTGTATTGTCAATAGATAAGGTAGCATGTAGCATTTGTATCTTCAGTAAGATTATGCTGTTTTGTTCTCTCATTTTTGTTGTTGTCAATAGATAATATGACTTTGATCATTGGTAGGATCATTTGTGTCTTCTGCAGTGTTATTTGTTGTCAATAGATATGGTAGCATGTGTCTCGTAGTTGGCAACTCCATTGCATTATATCTGTTCTTTTGATAAGGTTGTTGTGACGAATCTTTGAATCAATACTCTGAAACAATAACATAAGAAATAAATGTTACTGAACTTGGAAATGACAATTTGGTGAGCCTTTAGTTCCCGCCTCTTGCTAAGAAAGAAGAAAGTTTTGTGGATAAGATGAGATTACCATTCACTATTTTAGTATGCAAGATCAGATTACCAATCACTATTCCAGTATACAAATAGAATTTGTAGCTTTGTGGATAAGGATTATAATAAGGATTATTATTATACTAAGTAGCAACTAGCAATATGCAGTGAACAATGAAAAAGATAATTCTATCAAGAATATTAAACATACCGGCAAGTCATGTGGTAGCATCGCGTGAGCTCAATCATTCAACTACACTTCTGGCATTGCCTCTAGTTATTATTTTGAGCCAAGTGATGCAAGGTGATATCTTTTGTATATCTCTCCTCCATGGACAGGGTCTAATACTCCTTACAGGTCATTGAGGTATGCCAAGGCATATCACAAGAAGTGCATATAAGCCTATGACTGCCTGTGCATTCAATACAATTGCTCTGTGATTGGTTTGATGTGCTTGCTCTAAAAGATGGACAATGGCTAGGGGTGACAAGCACTGAACAGTTAGGTTTATCTATGAAGGCATCTTTATTTGTTGAATATTTAATAGAATAGGGTCTCAAATATTAGGGTTTGGGTCTCCAAATCATATTTTGTGCGAATTTGACTAGGAATACTTCATGTTGATTTAGCTACAACAAAGTCAACTTATATGTTACCATCGTCATGTTTTAATTGTCGTTGTATCTTTCCTTCAACTTTTTATATGTTACCATTGTCTTGATGCCATGTCTCTCTGTAATGAAGTATGGAATTGGTTATCATCGATTTGCAACAAAAAAGACACTAAAATTCTAGATTTTAACAATGAAAAAGGTACCATGTCTCTCTATATGTTACCATTGTCTTGATACCATGTTTCTAGATTAATATGTTGATATATATATATGATTATATTCTCAGGTTTACATGATTATGTACTAATTTGAGTAATTTTACAGCTACGGAACAAAAGCACCCTCTGTTTTTTACTATCAGACATGTGCTTTTGAGTATCACATTTTTCTATATTTTTAATTACATGTAATTGTTGCTTATCTATACAATACACTCACTTTCATTCTTAGTGTCCATGATAGGTCATTTTGGTTGAGATTGTATTAGCAGCCAACGAAGTCACTAAATTTGGTTGTTAAGGATGGATAAAACATGGATTAATTACTCCAGGTTCTTTTAAATTTTTTTGATTTATCTTTACTTTTAAGCTATCAAATATATAAATAATTACATAAATTATAGTTTTTTTGGTTTTTTTTGTAGGTCTAGTGATAAGTACCTAGAAGGAGTGAAGAGATTTATAGCAAATGTTAAGAAGCATGCCATGAATCCTGATAGGGTCGTATGCCCTTGTAAAGAATACAAAGTTGAAAAGTCACAAAAAAATGATGTAGTATTTGATCACTTGGTCCGAATTGGTTTTGATCCTTCATATAAATTTTGGGTTCTTCACGGGGAAGACTCAGGTGGTTTTGAACAAAATGAGACTTCTGAGTTGCCAGATGCTCATAGGATGTACTATGATGCATATATTCCTTCTGCTGGAGATTCAGAGGCTACTGAGGGTATGAATATGAATGTAGATGAGGCTTTTAGAAAAAAGTTAGAAGAAGCTGAAGCTCCTTTGTATCCAAGTTGTACCAAGTACACAAAGATGTCAGCAATCATTACTCTTTACAAGCATAAGGCTACAAATGGGTTGTCAGATAAAGCATTTAATGAACTTCTTGAGATTTTGCAAGATATGTTACCAGAGGAAAACAATATTCCAGATTCATTATACACGGTAAAGAAGTTCCTAAAAGAGTTTGATTTAGGATATGAGAAGATACATGCTTGTGTCAATGATTGTTTCTAATTTAGAAAAGAGAAAGAGCACCTGGATATATGTCCCATATGTGGTTCTTCACGTTGGAAAGTAAATCTAAGGACAAGCAAGATCAGGAAGGGAGTGCCTGCAAAAGTTTTGTGATACTTTCCAATAATACCAAGATTGAAAAGGATTTTTATGTCCAAAGATAAGGCAGAGCAATTGACTTGGCACTCTACCCACCACAGTCAAGATGGAACGATGCGACATCCAGTAGACTCGGTTGTGTGGGATGTTATTGATAAAAAATGGCCCGATTTTGCTTCAGATCCAAGAAATCTTAGGCTTGGGCTATCATCAGATGGCTTTAATCCTTACAAAAATCTCAGTACCCAATACAGTATGTGGCCAGTCTTGCTATGTATATACAATTTGCCTCCCAATGTATGTATGTCGCAAGAAAATTTGATGTTGACTTTACTTATACCTGGCAAAGATGACCCTGGAAATGACATAGACGTATACCTTGAACCACTTATTGATGACTTGAAGGAGCTTTGGAGCAATGGCGTGGAGGCATATGATGCATTTACTAAGTCTTTATTTAATATGAAAGTTATTTTGATGTGGACAATCAATGATTTTCCAGCTTATGTTAATTTGGCTGGGTGTACAACAAAGGAAAAACTTGCATGTCCTATATGTGGTCCTAATACATGTTCTCGATACTTAAAGAAGTCACATAAGACTGTGTACATGTCTCACAGGCGTTTTCTTCCACCTAGTCACTTGTGGCGTGATAAGGCTAGCTGGTTTGACGGAACAAAAGAAAAATGACTCCCACCAAGACCATTGACTAACAATAAAATTTTAAGTGCTGTAAATGAAGTTCAAAATGTGTGGAAAAAGAGCAAGAACAAGAAAAAAAAGAACAACGATCCTCCTAAAATGTGGAAAAAGAAGTCAATATTTTTTCAACTACCATATTGGGAGGTAAATTATTTTTCACTATAATACTCATTTTTTAGTTAATTCTATTATAATAGCTTAATTTTTTTTAGGAACTTAGTCTATTTTTTATTGTATCACAGGCTATACCGTTGTGTCACAACTTGGATGTGATGCATATTGAGAAGAATGTTTGCCAAAGCATTTTAGGAACACTATTGAATATTAAAGGACATACGAAGGATGGATTACAGTCTCGTGGAGATTTAGCAGACATGAACATTAGGCATGACTTATATGCAGAACCAAGAGGGCAAAGATTTTTTTTTTCGCCGGCACCTTACACACTATCAAAAGCTGAGAAGCAAATCTTTTGTAAGAGATTGTTTGATTTGAGTTACCTGATGGTTATAGTTCAAATATTAGCAGTTGTGTCAAGCTTGAAGAATGCAAGATTATTGGTCTCAAGTCTCATGATTATCATGTTTTAATGCAACAATTATTGTCGGTTGCTTTAAAAGGACTTCTTCCAGAGGGACCAAGGAACACAATCTTTCGTTTGTGTTCATTTTTTAATGAACTCTGTCAAAGAGTGATTGACAAAAATAAATTAGAAGTATTAGAGGATGAAATTGTGGAAACTATATGCATGTTGGAAAGGTACATTCCTCCAGCTTTTTTTGATATCATGGTTCACCTGACAATACATTTAGAAAGGGAGGCTAGATTATGCGGACCGGTGCATTATCGATGGATGTACCCTTTTGAGAGGTATGTAATATAACCTTGTTATATTTTTAGGGTTTATAGATTATTAAACATAAATTTAAATCAGGTTATTAAATCTAAGTTTTGTGTGTTAACCTGCAACAGATTTATGAAATATCTTAAGGGATTTGTTAGAAATCGTGCTCGTCCAGAAGGATGCATAGCCGAATGCTATCTAGTGGATGAGTGTGTGAGATTTTGTTGTGAATACATGCCACAAGCAGCAGCTTTAGGCACAAAATTAAACCGCAATGAAGATTTTGAGGATGATGCAATTATAGAGGGACGTCCAATTTCAAAAGGAAAAGTAATTACCATGTCAAGTGAAATGTTGAAGGCAGCTCATCTTTATGTTCTTCTAAATAGTGTAGAAGTTGAACCCTATATTTCGTGAGTATACTACCAGCACATTCCAATAGCAGAAGTTTGATTGAGATTTTCTAGCTATATGTGTGTATATGTATGTATGAGTAACTATATAAACTTTGATGTCTTTATTAGAGAACACATGGAGGAGTTAAAATGTGCTGATAGGCGTTTGTTACGGGATAATAATTTGCTGCAGAAGAGGCATTTAGAAACATTCATTTCATGGATGTCAGAGAAGGTCAGATATATATATATATATATATATATATATATATATATATATATATATATATATATATATATATATATAAGGTGTAACTTTTAATATCAGTTATGTTTTGCAGATTAATCTTGAAAGTGCAGCGAGCACAATGTCAGATACGCTTAGATGGCTTGTGCAAGGGCCTAGATGTGTTGCAATGTCGTACTTGGGTTATGTGATCAATGGAAAACGCTTTCACACAACAGAAATTGAGCGATCCACTCAAGATTATGGTGTCTATATAGAAGCTGAGACTATATGTAGATCCAGTGCCAGAGACACAACACAAGTTATTGCAAATGTTTCTTACTATGGAGTTGTAAGGGATATTTTGTTATTGGACTTTAACACATTCCAAATTCCTATTTTTCAATGTGATTGGGCCAACATTGTTAGTGGTATAAAGAAGGAGCATGGATTCACTTTAGTTAATCTTCATGAAGGATTAAATAAATTTGAAAGGGATCCATTTATTCTTGCATCACAAGCAAAGCAAGTATTTTACTCCAGAGAAAGTGAAAGATCAAATTGGCATGTAGTATTAAAGGCACCACCACGAGGCTTTCATGACTTGGCTACCTTTGATGAAAGTGTTTATACATCATATTGCCCGCAAGATGTTTCTGCACTTGAGATAGACCATAGAGGTGGTGATTGTTGGCCCATTGGTCATCGTCAACCTGATTTTAATAATTGATCAAAACTCTGTCTGGATATACGAAGCTTGTTGGGACATCTCAGCTCCTTGGACATAAGCAAGATTGGATATTCACTCCGTTCAAGACTGAAGATCTGTTTGCCTACTTGAGTCTGTACTTCCTATGCAATGTAATTTTTCATTTTATTTGAGTCTAGGAATACGTTGTACATCGAGTCGTACTGGCAAATAGGCTACTCCCAAATAGTTCAAAATGTTTTTAAAATGACCTATCAAAATGTTTACAAAAAGGTTTTCAAAAAGGTTTTCAAAAATCACCAAAAATCTGTTTTAAAAACCCAAACCTAACCCTGACAGAACTCGGCCAGAGTTCGGCCAGAGTTCGGCCAGAGTTCGGTTGGTGGCCGTTTGATTTTTGAAATTCTCTGGAACTTGGTCCTCCTGCAGTTGCGGATTTGACCGAGATTTGCTCATCGAGTTCTGTCCGAATTCTGCCCGAATTCTGACAGAGTTCTCCCTTTGGAATTCCTATAAATAGAGATGGATTTCGATCATTTCAATTCACTCATTCACTTTCAATCTTCTCTCTATCTAAAAAGCTTTCTGCCTTCCAAAGAGTTTTTTAGAGCTTTCATTTTCAGATCCCAAGCCAGTTACAATCCTCTAGTCGATTTGCCAGTGCGGTACGGTCTAGAAGTTTCTGAGAGATTGTAATCAGAAGGCTTGATTGAAGAATACCTCTTCACATTTGAAGTTGGACGAGTTCTTCGTATCAAAGCTCGCGTTGTAGAAGTTGCAAGGACTTCGTAAGAAAACTTGCAGTTTTTCCTATAGTGGATTCAACTGGTAGCAAGAGTTCTACCGACTGGATTAGTCCTCAACAGAGGGATACCAGTATACATCGCTGTCTTTGCGTTTGCTTTCTGAACTCTGCCTTTACATTATTTTAATTGTGATTATATACTGTGATTGTGTTGCTAACATTTTTATTTAGCATTATTCCGCTGCCAACTCTATTCACCCCCCTCTAGAGTATTACGCTTTACTATATCGTTCCTACAATTGGTATCAGAGCGGATGTTACAGGTAAAGCGAGGTAACAGTGCTATTTATTCATTATTTATTAGATCACAGCACATCACATGGCTACTATGAAATTCACAAGTGAAGGTCAGGCCACAAACAGACCCCCTCTGTTTGATGGTACTAACTACACTTATTGGAAAACACGGATGAGTTTCTTCTTGAAATCTCTTGATTTTGACTTATGGGCTATTATTCTTGATGGCTATCAGAAGCCACCTCGTATAAATGTCGAGGGAGTTTTGGTTGAAAAACCCCAAAGCAGTTATACAGAGGAAAAAAAGAAAAAGGCCAGTCTTGACGCACGTGCCATTAATGCTCTTTTTTGTGCCTTAGACAGAACAAAATTTAACAGGGTATCTACATGCACAACGGCAAATGGTGTGTGGAAGCTTCTCGAAGTTACACATGAAGGCACGACTCAAGTCAAGGAGTCAAAAGTCAGCAGACTGACTCAAGAGTACGATGCATTCAAAATGAAGCCAAATGAAACAGTCACACAAATGTTCGAGAGGTTCTTGGATATTGTAAACCCTTTGTCCTCCTTAGGCAAAGATTACAGTAACCATGAAAAGATTCGCAAACTCCTGCGAGCTCTCACCAAGAATTGGATTCCGAAGGCTACAGCTATCATTGAAGGAAACGACCTCACTACAATGTCACTTGAAGTACTCATGGGTAAACTACTCACTCATGAACTAGAGCTACAAGATTTTGAAGAACCTGCACCAAAGGAGAAGACTATCGCCCTCAAAGCTCAGCACAGAAAAGCTGCTGAAAATGACTCAGACAGCAGTGGATCTGACGCTGAAGATCAAGCTCTCCTAGCAAGGAAGTTCAAAAGATTCATGAGACATGAGAAGAGAGTCAAAGAAAACAACAGCAACAACTGGTACCAAGAAGATGCTGTCTGCTATGGCTGCAAGAAGAAGGGACATATGAAGAAGGACTGTCCCATCAACTCATCATCGAGCAAGAAGAACAACAGGTATGAAAAAGGCAACCTGAAAAGATTAACGTCTCAGAAATATGCCAACACCAGCATATGGCATGAGAGTGAAGCTAGCGACTCAGAAGATGAACATTCAGAGGATGCTGCAAACATCTGCTTCATGGCAATCGATCAGGTACCTACTGAACCTGTAGAAACATATGATGACTTCACCTTTGAGCAATTAGGAGATGCCTTCAGTGACCTGATGCTTGACTACAGGAAACTACGTAGTAAATATCAGACCGCTAAGAAGGTACTCAAAGAGTACAAAGGAGAAATAGGAAGACTTACCGACCTACTAGCTGAGGTTAGAGCTAATGTTAGTGAGTCTAGTGAGCTTTCCTCTATAAAGCTCTTATTACACGAGACTAAACAGTCATCCGAAGAGAAAGACAAGATTATAGACCAATTGAGAGAAGATCTTTCTAGAGAAAAGAAAAGTCTTCAATCTGCACAAATCAGAATGGAATCACTCACTTCTGATTATACTAAGTTATATGACACTTCCAAAAGGTTGAAAATTAGGTTAGGAAAACAGCCTGAGCCTGCTGCTTCCTATCCTAACACGTGTCACTTACCGAGAATTCGGAACATTCCCAAGCCAAACACTGTCAGACCAAACCGTATAAAACCTTTACCCCAAAAGGTTAAGCCCAAACATGATCATAGGTATGCATTCTTCTATACTAGAAAATCCAAACCTACCAACCATGCACACCACTCAGCTTTCAACACTCGACATGCACAATGTCATTATTGTGGCCTCATTGGTCATATATCATCTGCATGTAGAATGAGAAAGCTTGTAGATTTAAATGTTTATGCTTGGATACCTAAAGCTAACAATTCAGGACCCTACAAGAAATGGGTACCAAAGGTTTCATCTGCAAACTGTTTTGTAGGTGGAACACCCTTCACATGCTAGAAGCAAATGGATCCTCGACAGCGGTTGCTCATGGCATATGATCGGTGACGCTACCCTATTTGCAACACTGTCGAAGAAGAAGAAGGAAGGTTATGTTTCCTTCGGTAATAATTTGAAAGGGTATATTATTGGTATCGGTGATGTTCGTAAGTCTCCCTATCCAGTTATTAAAGATGTCTGTCTGGTTACCGAGTTGAAACATAATCTGCTCAGCATAAGTCATCTAGCTGATCATGGTTATGGCATCAACTTTGGCAAAGACAAATGTACTATAGTTGATAGCTCAACTGGTAGTACTATCTTTGAAGGAATCAGGAAAGACAATATATATGTTTTCTATCTGTTGGAAGAAGCTAACATTTCAGGTAGATGCTTAATGGCCAAAAGTGATGAGAGTCATCTATGGCACATGAGACTCGGTCATGCAAATATGGATACAATTTCAAGATTATCCACAAAGAAGATAGTACGCGGTTTACCAGACATAACATTCAAGAAGGATTCGGTATGCAGCCAATGTGAAAAGAACAAGGCTACCAGATCCATATTCAAGTCTGTAAACGCAGTATGTACTACTAGATCTCTACAATTGCTACACATAGATTTATTCTGTCCTAGCAGAGTTGCTAGCCTCGGAGGTAAATTATATGCATTTGTTATTGTAGATGATTTTTCTAGATACACGTGGGTATATTTCTTGACACGCAAGAATGATGCATTATCCGAATTTGTCGCATTTTGCAAGAAAGTACAAAATGAAAAAGGTTACATGATCACTCGAATTAGAAGCGATCATGGAGGCGAATTCGAGAATGCTGATTTCGAGCAATTTTGTGACACACACGGTTTCATACACGAGTTCTCCTGCCCTAGAACTCCACAACAAAATGGAGTTGTGGAACGTAAGAACAGAACTCTAACCGAAATGGCCAGAGTGATGTTAAATCAATTTAGCCTACCCAAATACTTCTGGGCTGAAGCTGTCAATACAGCTTGCTTTGTGCTCAATAGAGTTCTAATTCGACCCAAATCGAAGAAGACTCCATTTGAGTTATGGTTTGATAGAATTCCTTCAGTTTCATACTTTAAGATATTTGGCTGTAAGTGCTTTATTCTTAATACTAAAGACAACTTGGGAAAGTTTGACGAAAAGGCCGATGAAGGTATATTTCTAGGTTATGCGGCAAAGAGCAAAGGGTACAGAGTCTTCAACAAACGTACCATGATCATCGAAGAATCAATCAACGTTACTTTTAATAAAATGAACCAAATGTCTCTCGATGATAGTGATGAAGATCTGCCTACATCAAGTTCGACATCAGCTGAACCTGAACCAAGCTCTGCACTAGCTGAACCCCCTAGAGGAGATCCAGGAACCAGCTACCTACAGAGTCTACCAAAAAGGTTAAAATTCATAGCTGATCATCCACAAGATTTGGTAATTGGTGACATTACCAAAGGAGTAAGTACTCGATCATCCAGTAGAGATATTGTTTCTAGTGTTGCATTTATTTCACAGCTAGAACCTAAATCTATTGATGAAACATGTAGTGATAGTTTCTGGATAGATGCCATGCAAGAGGAATTGAACCAATTCGAACGGAATCAAGTTTGGGAACTTGTTTCCAAGCCTATTGATCATCCGGTCTTTGGCACCCGTTGGGTATTCCGAAACAAACTAAATGAGGATGGTTTAGTAACTCGTAACAAGGCTCGACTCGTAGCTCAAGGATACAATCAAGAAGAGGGTATCGACTACGATGAGACTTATGCCCCAGTTGCGAGATTAGAATCCATTCGAATGTTATGTGCATTTGCATGTTTTCATGATTTCAAACTTTTTCAAATGGATGTAAAAAGTGCTTTTCTAAATGGCTTTATAAAAGAAGAAGTTTTTGTAGCACAACCTCCGGGTTTCACGGATTTCAAAAATCTTGACCATGTTTTCAAGTTGAAGAAAGCCTTATATGGTTTGAAACAAGCCCCTCGTGCTTGGTATGACCGTCTAAGCTCTTTTCTACTTGACAATGGTTTTTCAAAAGGAAAGGTTGACACTACACTATTTATTAAATCTTTTAATGGCAAGCTGCTTTTAATTCAAATCTATGTTGATGATATCATATTTGGATCCACTGATGAATCTCTTTGTCAAGAATTTTCTAAGTGTATGCAGAATGAGTTTGAGATGAGCATGATGGAAGAGCTGAAGTTCTTTCTCGGATTGCAAATCAAACAAACCGACAATGGGACGTTCATTAATCAAGCCAAGTACACAAAAGATTTGCTAAAGAAGTTCGATCTGGATAATGTCAAACCTTTTGGCACTCCGATGGCAACTTCAACAAAGCTTGATTCTGACGAACAAGGCAAGCCAGTCGACACACGTAAGTATCGAGGTATGATTGGTAGTTTACTTTACTTAACTGCTAGTCGTCCAGATATAATGTTTAGTGTTTGCCTGTGTGCACGTTTTCAAACTAACCCAAAGGAATCACATCTAACCGCAGTTAAGCGTATCTTCTGATACCTTAAGGGCACTTCTTCTGTCGGCTTGTGGTATCCTAAAACTAAATCCTTTGACCTTATTGGTTATTCGGATGCAGATTTTGCGGGATACAAGGTTGATAGAAAAAGTACTAGCGGTACATGTCATTTCTTAGGCAAGGCTCTAGTCTCTTGGTTTAGTAAAAAGCAAAATTCTGTAGCCTTATCAACAACAGAGGCTGAGTATATCGCCGCAGGACGTTGTTGCGCTCAGATTTTATGGATGAAACAAACCCTAGAAGACTTTGATTTATTTTTCTCAAATATTCCCATTTTCTGTGATAATACGAGCACCATTAATTTGACCAAGAATCCTGTATGTTATTCTCGTACTAAACATATCGAGATTAGACATCATTTTCTTAGAGATCATCATCAAAATGGAGATATAAACCTTGTGTACATAGATACTGAAAATCAATTAGCTGACATCTTCACTAAACCTCTAGCGGAAGATCGTTTCAATTATTTACGTCAAAAATTAGGAATTTTGGACGTCAATAACATTAATTGATTTTATTTTATGATTATATATCATTATGCAAAAACTATGTTAGAGACAAGCTAATAAAGAGTCTGTCTGTCACCACAACTACGGTTGAAGCGAAGCGGTACTTAAGAGTTCCCAGGTGAACCTCCGCCAGCTGAGACAGTACTCCTACAGCTAATCTGAGACAGTCGCTGTGTAACGACATTTAATTCATAAAATATTATTAATTATGTTATTTGAAGACTAAAATAACTAATCTTTGAATTAAATATTTGCAACGAGTCAATGAAAAAGAAGTAGCACAAATCAACTTTGAAAGAACCCTAGGCGAATTCGGCCAGAGCTCTGACCGAATTCGGCCCGAGTTCGGTTGAGGGTGTATATGTATATATACAGAACCCGAGAGCTTCTTCTCTTTCATTGCTTCCAAACTTTCAAAACAGCAGCTCCAGCCGCCCGAAACTCCTCCAAACCCTAGGTATTCACCAACCCATTGCTTCCTATCTACTTGGTGAAATCCTTCCAAAATTTGGAATCGTGCGGAGATCGTTCTTCTCTACAACATATCCAATTTTCGTGAGGTATAACTCCCTCTCTCTCCACCTTTCATATTAGTGCTTTTTATTTCAATGACACCTAGATTTAATCCGTCAAAGAGGAAGAAGACCACTCCTAGTGAGGAAGGGTCCTCTTCGAATCCTCACACGGATTCTTTGTTTTCGCCGGTCCAAAAGAGCGATGGCGCTTTCGATGGGTTCTTCTTTCAAACCCTCGATCAAGCTTTATTATGGTACGGTGACTTTTCCACCCGTTCCATATGTAGCGGCGCTCCGGTTAAATGGACGGTATTCCCTGATCATCGTCACTTATTTGAGGCATTAGGGTTACAATTACTTGTTAAACTGTGCTTTCCAATAGCTACTAATGCCATTAGATTGTTCTATTGCAATCTAGTAGTTAACACTTTTGACGTGAGCACACGTGTCGGAGGCATAGACATTGACTTCAATGATGTCCTTCTAGCGGAGATTCTTGGTATTCCAATGACGGTGAACCGCTAGTTGATATCACGGAATTCGATTTCCCCGAAGGTACTACACTCACGAGTTTCAAAACGGAACTTTGTGCACCTGACAGAGTACGTTCTGGAAAGTTCAAGGCTAACAACCTGAACTTGTTTAACTACGAATTGTATCGCATCATCTACTCTACTCTTCTTCTAAAATCCACTTCCAAGGATGATGTGACTTCGCTTGAGCTGTCCGCCATGTACCATATTCTTAAGGGGATTCCTTTTTCCGCCCCTAAAATAATCATTCAGATGATGGGACGTTGTCGTGCTAGAGATCGAAATCTCTCTTACGCGATGATTCTCCCTCGTATCTTTCAGCGATTCGAGATCGATTTATCGACTTGTACTCAGGACTCTGAGCCCAAGTTACTCCAGCTTTCTCGTCGCAGCCGGACTGCTTCAGCTCTACCTCCTGCTCCTCCTACTGTACCATCTTCACCACATCAGCCGTATGCCATGACTTTTGAGGGCATACATCAGCATTTATCAGCTTTGCACGTCTCGATGACGGACATGGCTCGCGAGCGAGAGTTCTGCGATGTCATCCGTTACCAGGCGATGGCAAACTCCTTGGCCGATCTGCGTTTTGCCCAGACTGGTCACTCTGCTGCTTCCATCCCTCGTTATCCAGCTTTTTCGGGTTACCGCTGTGAGGATGAGGCTGTTCATGCCTACTTCCAGCCAGGTAACGCCTATGACTGGTATCGTGCACCTCGAGATTATGTTGGTGAGTTCTATGCTGGCGCCCCTACTCATCCTACTGGCGCTGGTACTTCTGGTGCTGGTACTTCCGGTCATGCTGGCCACGCTGCTGATGATATTGATGAGGATAGTAATGATGAGATCTGATTTGATTATTAGTGATATTCTATTGTATACTTGGAAATGCTCCGACATTCCAAGTTTTTATCATTTACTTTTTATGAGTACTTTGTAGTTTGCTATCAGTATTTTTTATCTTCATGGACATGTTTTTGATGTTTCATTTATGACATCTCAGTTTATTTCAGCATTTTGTTTAAGCACTATCTCTTTATACTGCTTCTCCATTTTAAACTGCCTGTGAAATAGCATGCCTGAGATTTTTTTTATGTTTTGAAGCAATACATGCCTGTGATGATAATTTGTAGACACTTTACATTTCTGTGATGCTATATCTCTAATTCTTATATTATATTTCTTTTATTTTCTCGCTATTTGTTACTTATGCATTGATTGCGGGGGAGCCTTCTGCATTTAATGCGGGGGAGCCTTCTCTTGTGCAATTATTTTGCTAAGTGACAAAGGGGAAGAAAATTAAAAATGATCTAACATTTTTTTTGAGTTAAATACAGGTTATGAACAATTTCTACTTTTTGATATTTTTGAACAAGCTTGAACTAGCTTAATGTTATATCATTCATAGTTTGTCAATTATCAAAATGGGGGAGATTGTTGGCCCATTGGTCATCGTCAACCTGATTTTAATAATTGATCAAAACTCTGTCTGGATATACGAAGCTTGTTGGGACATCTCAGCTCCTTGGACATAAGCAAGATTGGATATTCACTCCGTTCAAGACTGAAGATCTGTTTGCCTACTTGAGTCTGTACTTCCTATGCAATGTAATTTTTCATTTTATTTGAGTCTAGGAATACGTTGTACACCGAGTCGTACTGGCAAATAGGCTACTCCCAAATAGTTCAAAATGTTTTTAAAATGACCTATCAAAATGTTTACAAAAAGGTTTTCAAAAAGGTTTTCAAAAATCACCAAAAATCTGTTTTAAAAACCCAAACCTAACCCTGACAGAACTCGGCCAGAGTTCGGCCAGAGTTCGGCCAGAGTTCGGTTGGTGGCCGTTTGATTTTTGAAATTCTCTGGAACTTGGTCCTCCTGCAGTTGCGGATTTGACCGAGATTTGCTCATCGAGTTCTGCCCGAATTCTGCCCGAATTCTGACAGAGTTCTCCCTTTGGAATTCCTATAAATAGAGATGGATTTTGATCATTTCAATTCACTCATTCACTTTCAATCTTCTCTCTATCTAAAAGCTTTCTGCCTTCCAAAGAGTTTTCTAGAGCTTTCATTTTCAGATCCCAAGCCAGTTACAATCCTCTAGTCGATTTGCCAGTGCGGTACGGTCTAGAAGTTTCTGAGAGATTGTAATCAGAAGGCTTGATTGAAGAATACCTCTTCACATTTGAAGTTGGACGAGTTCTTCGTATCAAAGCTCGCGTTGTAGAAGTTGCAAGGACTTCGTAAGAAAACTTGCGGTTTTTCCTATAGTGGATTCAACTGGTAGCAAGAGTTCTACCGACTGGATTAGTCCTCAACAGAGGGATACCAGTATACATCGCTGTCTTTGCGTTTGCTTTCTGAACTCTGCCTTTACATTATTTCAATTGTGATTATATACTGTGATTGTGTTGCTAACATTTTTTATTTAGCATTATTCCGCTGCCAACTCTATTCACCCCCCCTCTAGAGTATTACGCTTTACTATATCGTTCCTACAGTGATGAGCTGTACAAGAGGAAGAATTGTGAAGGACTTCTTGTGTCACTATAGTTGCTGTGATGAATTAGAGAATTTTTTGAAGTATTTGTCTTTTGTTTTTTGTATCTTGGACAAATATGGCTTAAAGCAGCCTTCCTTTATATTTGCTTAAGTATATTAGTCAAATTGAATTACTGTTTAACTTTTAGAAACTTGGATATGGTGTTCATAATGTAGTTTCTATTTGGCACATGTTTGGCATCACTATATGTTTCCTTTTTCCTCCCTGATACTGTGTGTACTATATGTTTCCTTTCTTAGCTACCAGGCTTATGGTTAATTGCTAACAAATTTAATCAACAGGCCATATACAAATTTATAGATACAACAAAATGTCATATCAAAGCCTTGAGTTGGCTAATGGCTATAGTTGTTACATATATTATTCCATCATGCATCCGAATACTATCGATAAAATATTTAAGTTTTAGAAGTAGGCAAGGCTAATATTTCTTACTGAGTAGATAAAGCATACATATCACATCCTTCAATAACTTCAGGCTTTGGATTTCCTGGTAAAGTGAAAACAACAAAGAATAGTTATAGATCATGAATATATGGCAATGCTATGACTGGTTACTTACGATATAGTACCCTTCAGCTTTAGATACTTTACAAAATAGAGTGATCGGATATTGGGCAATGCTGTGACTGGTTACAGACACCTTAATGTGTACACACCAATAGTTGTTCCTACTCCCATATGTCATTCTGATACAGGAACCTCATTTTATGAATTTTTTTGATCAAAATGATGAAGGCAAAATTTTGGTCAAAATTTACAATATAACCCAATGCAATAACAGACACAAACCAAACTTTGAGTAGTGAAAGCTAGCATGGACGATACGCACAAATTTGTGCTCGACTGGTAAAAGTATGTTGATGTTTTCCAAAATTTGAGACAACATGTCAATATAAAGCTGAAGTTTGGTCAAAACTTGCATAAAAGGCAGCAAAAGCATGCTAAAACTGATTGAAATGCCTTAAATTTGTCCATAAATAGGATTAAAGTAGCTTAAACATCATGGGTTAGAAAAGCAATACTATATTGCTGAAAAAAAAACTCATCGTAATGCCCTACATTTACCATACTATGTTTCCTTCTTGCTCATAGTTTCTTCTGCAACTTCTTTTCCTGCTACTACCGTATCTTGACTGTCCAGTGGCTTTTATGCCCTGGTTAGTGGATCAAACTTGTGTGATATGTTGATATGCTAATTTTGCAATAGATATTAATTACATACTCTACACTTAGCAAATATTCTCTGCCTTGAATTTCTAGAAGATGTCTGGATACATGCCAACATATCTACATATTTATTAGCATGGGATGGGGACTGTTGATTTTGCACAGTTCAGTCTACTACATTAACCTACAAACTCGAAATTTTTGCCCGTTGGTACTGTAGATAACCTCCTGCAAACTAGACTACCTGTTGCCTTTCCTATATTACTTGCAAATTGGAAACAACTGCCTGTTGCGTATTTGTGAAACTCAACTTTTTCGAGAATCAGCAGAAAACATGCTGCAGCCAGTATCTATTTGTGAACCTGGAATCTGCATCCATATACCTTAGTTTTCATATATCATACAAATAAGATTATTCATTCTTTGTTTGTTATGCTAGGAAAAGTGTATTTCATGTCAAACTGATCAAAAAAATTCTTAAAAATGAGGTTCCTGTATCAGAATGAAGGATATGTGAGAATGGATCTGTACAATATGCTTGATACTGCTTTTATGAAAGCTGCATTTGCGAGAAATCATAAAATTCATGTAATCGTACAGAAAAATGCAAAGATACAACATCATGATTGGTTCTTTATTTCATGACTGTAAGTACCCGATTATAATCTGGTGGGTTCGGTCAAATTTGATTTCAAGCTTGGTAAGTTTACGACTTCGGGTCAGGATCTGCATTTTTTAAAAGTATATAGGGCTACAATCTCTGAATCTTTGCCATGTTTGAATAACTAATGACATTTTTTGCCTCACCAACGTGGGATCCTATGTTGGAATCTCCAAATGTTTGCTATGTTTGAATAGATGTGGCATCCTATGTTGACTCTCCGAATCTTTGCTATGTTTGAATCAACTTGTGTGCCAATTATTTCATCTGTCAAAGCTTCAATATTATATACTAATTCAATCAAATTTGTTTTGCTCCTAGTACTTGATGGTAGAGTAACGTACATTCATTTGCTTCTCCATCTACAGGCAAGGCAATCAAATTATGTAATTTTATTTGTGATGGAGTACCTGTGGTTTGTAGGATACTGTAAGGGACCAATAAAGTTACATGGATGAATCAACTTGTGTGCCAATTATGTTTGAATCAACTTGTGTGCCAATTATATAACTAGTGTGTAAAACTGAAACATTGGTATCTAATTATCAAACTGTAGTTTATTCCAGGTTCATTGAAATAATTAAGGATGCTTTGGTCTAGTTTTCTGTTAGGCCTATACTTGGTTGTCAAATAGTATTTCTAGATTCATTTATTAGCAAGTGCTTTATTTTTATTTATTTTTCAGTAATAACAATATGTTCCAACTATTATCAATTTTGTTTTGCTGCTCTGGTTTATCAGTACTCATCCAAGATTTGTATACCTTGTTCCAGACTTCCATTAAGGAATGTACTCTTGTATGTCTGCTCCATTTACCTCTTATTTCAGTTGATCCTCTTGTAATACTTTGTTTCTTGAATCATCCGTCAATAGTATTGATACGTTTGGTTTTCTGGGTACTAGCAAAATGTACAAGCACTCTTGGTGCTTGTGAGATGTGTGATGATGATCCAAATATCGTGTTCTTTGATCAAATGTTGCACAAAATATTAACGGGCATTTATTTGTTCGTAGTCAAGTGCTGTTCTTCTGGCACATATGAAAAGCACACGGATCCTTGCTCATTTTGAATGTTCTGCTCAATTTGAATGTTCTGAAGCTACAATTTTATGAGAAAAGTTGCTAAGCATTGTTGATGCACATGTAGACCTTGATTTAAGTATGACGCAGACCTTGATTTGATTAAGGTGTACTGATGCCAGAACCTATTTCCTGTTGAACTTGATTTACTTGATTATTGCCAAGACTCTGAATTTATCATTTTACAGTGGAGAATGCTATTATTTCTATCCCAGGTTATGTTGTCCTTGATTTGCATTTCCATTCACAGACTGGAATTTTTAGGCAGGGTTAAGAACTATACAAAAGTTACCAAAGTGTAACACATTTTTGACTCGCTATTTTAAAATAGTTTTGATTTTATTATTATAACTGCAAAATTTTAAAATATTTGTCAAAATCTGAAATTTTGCAGTCCTATTTTTCAGAATTATTATACGGTTTAATTTTGACAATCAGAATTAAAATGTACAGAAGAAAATGTACAAAAGAAAGCCCCACCATCTTCTATTCTTCTGTACATAAGTTCCACTCATCTTGGCAATTCCAGGGAGGGCTATGTTTTTAGTCGGTTTGATTTTTTTACATGTTATTCATTATTGTATTGAATGTACTCTGTTACCTTCTTTTTTACATAAACTGCATAATAGTTAATGTTGATACTGATTTCATTTATCTTTTTTAATTACAGAGATATGTCGAAGAAAACATCATGTGTCATTTATGATAGCCCACCTTTATCTTGGTTACCACATGATAGTTCTGATGAGAATGCTGATTCTTCATCAGAAGAAAATAATATTGGAGGTAAAAAGAAAAGAACCAGAGGAAAAACAAAGGTCCCCGTTGTTGCAGTTGGTGAAAAGAACCGTACGATGATTGAGTGGAATGAATATGGGCAACCTGTGGGAAAACAATCAGTTAGATTAAGTACAACTGTTGGATGTCTTGCTCGAGAGAATGTTCCAATAAATATAAATACCTGGCACAACGTGGATAAGAGAATCAAAGAAAAGTTGTGGGATTTGATGATGGTATGTACTTTGTTTATGTATTTTATTATTGTTGCTTCTTGTAAAACATTTAGTAAAATTACTTATCCTTGATTTTACTTGTAAACGTAGCAAAAATATGTTATTGAGGATTGTTACAAGAAGTTCATCCTGCGGTTGATGGGAAAGTTGTGGCGAAATTGGAAATCATCTCTATCTCAAAGTATAAGGAAAGTTGTAGATGCTGGTATGGATGTATCTCGACGTATCACCTTCCTCAAACCGAATGAACCTACAGACCGCCAGTGGGATGAATTTGTAAAAATTCGCACCTCAGATGAATTTAAGGTAAATTTTAAGGTTAAGTGTTTTTAATGATATGCATTATATTGGAGTTGTAAGCATTTTCTTAATTTGTGTAGGAATTAAGTCAAACAAAGCAGACTGCAAGGGCAAAACAAACGATGCCTTACACTCTGAGCCGGAAAGGTTATGCAAGATATGAGCATGAATGGGTATAACTTGTGCTTGTTTTTAATTCACGTATCTTTAAAATTCTCTTACATGTAATAAACACGATAGATTTTGGTCATTTTGTCATTCGATTTTTGTTAGAAAAATGAGAACAAAGGAAAATCTATATCGAGGGTGGACTTATGGATTGAAGGACATAAGAAAAGGAAGGGAGAGAAGAGTGGAGAACCGATCAATGCTGATGCAGAGAAGGCAATTGTATGTGATTAAAATTTATTTATTTAAAATTCATTATTATATTGTATTTTTAATGATTTTCTAAATATGCTAATAACATTTATTTTCTAGTTGGAAATGGAAAAATATAAGGAGGTTCTAGATGGTGGAAATTCGATCTCCATAAATGAGGATCCAGTGAGTAAATATTTTGGTCCAGAACGCTCAGGTTCTGTTAGAGGGCTTGGATTTGGAGTTACCCCATCTAAGGTAGAGGGCCAATTACAAAATAAATTGTTGATGCAATCTGTTATGAATGAGTTAAGTGAAGTTCATAAAACTCAAGAACTTACGTACAAAATTCTAAGAGAGCTTAGGCCAGACATGGTAAGTTGTATAATTCCATCATGAACTCTATTGTTTTTCTAAAAACTATGCAGTCTTGAGATTCAAAAAACTAAAGTCATGAAATTGTTGTACAGTTTCCAGGAGAGTCTAGTAATGGAAGAGCGTTGCCATCTCCCTCAAGTCAACAGGTATACTGTGGTAATGCTATTGAAATTTAACACTGAAACATTAAATTTACTTTTATCTTCTTGTTTCATTATAGTCCCGTCCTGAGAGTGTGAATTCTAGTGCTACTACAAACCTTGTGAATGCAAAGTGCAACCTGTTAAATTGGACTGCCTCAGGGCAGGTGGTGGCAAAGGCAGAAATTGCAGCTACAGATTCTAAATCAATGGTACATCATGTTGTACTTGGACCTGATTGCTACAAAGTTTGGGTTAAGGAAGTTTTAGTTCCAGAAGTCACTTTGTTTCGAGCCTCAAGAGAATTTTTCACCCTTGAAGATGCTATAGGAAGTACAATTGCGTGGCCACACAAGTATATTAGTTTTGAAGAGATTCAGGTAATTGAATTATTAATATGTATGTTTAATTTGACATTACCAGCACTACTTATTCAATTTCTATACATCTTCGTAGCACTACATATCGTATAGAATTCATATTCCACTAGATTTCTGTGGGTTAACTTCCGATGCACTTTTTATTTGACATTACCAACACTATTGATACTTATGCAAGGTCTCATATTTCCTTTTTGTTCTCTACACAAAGGAGGCAGATGGGTGAATTTGTATCGAAATTATGCAACAAAAATAGAAAAATCAAAAGGAAAACCATGAGTACAAAGAATATCTTTATCATCAGCCATCGGTTAGAGGATATGCCATTAAGGTGTAAAATTTCATCCCAATTAGCATTTCTTGATTACGATGCAACTATTGGTACAATAAATTTCTACATAGCGGCAAACTTGAAAATGTTTCATTATAGTCCCACAAACAGTCAAGAATGTGCAAACAGCCGAGTAATTTGGTACCAGGAAAATGTTTCATTATAGCCCCGTTGGACTACTACAATATCTTTGCAAAAAAAAGTAAACATTTTAGTGTCTGCTCTTGGTAGGAATGTTAAAAATTTTGACAGTCAGTCCTAGTCCTGCATCTGTAGTGGACGGTCCCTAGTAAAATAAAAATTGAATGACAAACTAGTAAATAATTGGATAGCCCCAGATAACTTTTTTACAGTGTCTTCATAAATTACCTTCTGAAATCACAACAATGCTTGTGTAAGATGTGGATGTAAGAATGATCCTCTTGTTAACATGACTGCTAGGGAATTTTTTTTTATGTTATCATCATCCACTCATTAGTTACAGTGTCTTCATGACTGTTAGGGAATGATCCTCTTGTAAGATGATATAGCCCCAGCCACTTACACCAAAATTGTAAAGTTTATGAACATAAAAAAGAAATCTGCTCTTCTGCTGATGGAAGTAAGAAACTAAGTGAGACAAACAATAAGAAACCACCTAATATAGAAGATGCAGCGAATAGTTCAAAGGATAAGGTAAAAAGAAGACGCAGATTTTCAGAACAACGTTCATCAAATAGATGGGACCAGGCTCCAACTTTGCGTTCTACTGAAGGAAGTCAAGAAGTAATCAAATCAAATGATCGCATATTATCTAATGCAGGAGATGCGCCTACAGATTTACTAGCTATAAGGAAACGTCAACGTGATGATGTTGATGCCCTTCTATCTTCATCTCTTATATCTTCTAGGAAGCCTGAAATTTCTTCTAGGAAGCCTGAAATTTCTATGGCTTCCAGTTCTGTCAATAGGGCCAACAGCAATACGAAGCCATCCTCTGCTAGAAGAATTTCTAAGCCATAAAGTGAAGGTAAAGTTTCTTTGACCGATCTGGTTGTAATTGGAATTATTTTCATCGGAATATAAATAAGTTGTTTGTGGTAGAATAAATATTAACTCTCAATTCTCACTAAAACTATAAAGTTTTGGGCACGTGACAGGGACTTTAACATGGTAAGAAACCAACCCATGTTCGAATTCTCTACCAGATATTAATTTCAAGTGGATTACAAAAATAAAATAAAAGTACAGCTGCATGAATGCAGCTCTCGGTGCAAAATGGATCTTCAACCTGTAGGGGACGTGTTAGAATAAAATAGATATCAACCCTCGACAGTTTTACCAAAACTTTACAATTTTGGTGCAAGTGGCTGGGGCTATAACATAAATGTAAGATGTGGATGCTAGTAAATAACTTTTTTACAGTGTCTTCATAAATTATTTTTTATGTTATCATCATCCACTCATTATTATTCTTTTTTCAGGAAAAATGATCCTCTTGTTAACATGACTGCTAGGGAAGCTGTGGATGTAAGATGCTTACTTTCTTTCAGATTCCTTGCAATTTCATTTAAAGACTTATGAGTTGAATCTTTTCTTATTTCTTTTATAGGTTACATATGACAGAAAATCACTTTTGCCCATTTAATGTGGTTCTCAAGGCATGATTCTAATCCGATTGAGGACGCTAAGAAGTTACTAGTAGGACTCTTACATATATATTATGTAATCGACTTTGTTAGTCTTAAACAAATTGAATCCTATATTATGTAATAGACTTTATGAACATGGTTGATTTTGGTTACTTATTTGGAACATGGTTGGTTTTGGTTACTTATTTGTACGTGAACATGGTTTAACTATATGTGAACATGGTTGGTTGGTTTTGGTTACTTATTTGTGAACATGGTTGATTTTGGTTGCTTATTTGGAACATGGTTGGTTTTGGTTACTTATTTGTACGTGAACATGGTTTAATTATATGTGAACATGGTTGGTTGGTATATATATATATACTGATGACATTTTGAAATCTGTCGTTGAACTTGGTTTATATGATACATAAGAAGTGCCATGAAATAATATTCATGATATTTATTAATTGTTATTGAGTAATTTTAGATGACATTTCTCAGGTGTAGTAATTTCGATGACACTTATTAGATGACATTGAAACGCGTTAAGATGACACCTGCAAAATGTCATGAAAGTGTTTATCCTCTGTCATTTAGATGGCACAAAAAAAGGTGTCGTGAAAATATCAATGATATTTATTAAATGTCATAGAATGGTTTAGATGACACCTATTAAGTGTCGTACCGTCAATGACATTTATGAACTGTCATTGAAGCAGACTAAAATGACACCAGTAAAGTGTCGTGGAATGAGCATTACACGACATCAAATAAGTGTCATCGTAAAGATATTATATGACACTTACAGTGTGTCGTTGAAAGTTAAAAACTTTCTATGACACCCCCTCTAGACTGCACCAAAAAAAGTGCCATGGAAAGTCATTAACGACACTTTTCGAGTGCCGTTAAAACACTTTTCTGTTGTAGTGAGGCTTAGAATCAAGTAAGGAAGAGAATGGAACAATAAAACTTGAGATCCATCATGAAGCAAGTTGCACTTGCCTAGGACTTGGTAGGTGGGAGGAGTAAATGAATAAGATGAAGAAGTGAATGAGGAGAGAGAGAGAAGGAGTTGGGTTATATATCAACCCTCTCCATCTCAAACCAAACCAAGCCAAGCCAAGCCAAACCAAGTCAAATTAAACCAAATCAAATAAACCAAGTCAAGATTAAACCAAGACTAGGCTAAGCAAGACATGTCTAACTACGGTCCACCTGATAAATGTTATACGTATACTAGAAATACGTATAACAGGAAATGGGAGTGACAACTCTACCCACATTAAAAGAATTTTGTCTTCAAAATTTAATCAAGAAGCTAGAGGTGTCAGGACAAGCTACACTAATACCGGCAATCTACGACTAACAGTCAATCAAACAATCATTCATGCAAGCAAGGAAGTAAAAGCATAAGGCATAAGAAAGAAATTATACCTTATGAGTCAAACAGGTGTGGATATCACGATCGGATATCATCCTCACGTTCCCACGTTGACTCACCCAAAGAGTAATAACCCCAAGCAACACGGACTAAGTTAATAGTCTTGTTTTTTATTACCTTCTCTCTCCGGTCCAATATGGATACGGGTCTTTCCTCATACGAAAGGTTGGTACCAACAACCAATTCTGAATGATCAAGGACATGACTCGGATCCGGGATATATCATAACAATTGGGATACATGAAAGACATCATGTACCTCACGTAACGACGGCGGAAGAGCGAGACGATAGGACACATCACCTACTCGCTCAAGAATATTGAACGGTCCTATATACCTAGGACTATACTTTCCTCGTACGCCAAAACGAATGACACCAGGGGTAGGTGAGATCCTAAGGAATACGTGGTCGCCGATAGAAAACTCAAGAGGACGCCGATGAGAATCGGCCCAATGACGTTAGCGATCTTGTGCAACTCGAAGATGATCTCTAACTTGTCTGACTACCTCAATAGTCTACGTAATCATCTCTGGACCAAGCATATGTCTCTCGCCGACATCATCCATGCTAGCGGAGATCTATACTTTCTGTCATACAAGGCTTCAAAGGGTACTATTTGGAAACTGGCCTGGAAACTGTTGTTATAGGAGAACTCCACGAGATGTAGGTGATCTTCCCATGAACCACCGAAGTCTAGTGTACATGATCGTAATATATCTTCAAGAGTCTGGATCATGCATTCTGACTGACCATCTGTCTATGGATGATAAGCTAAACTGAACTTGAGACGAGTCCCCAAACTGTTCAGAAGACTCTGCCAAAATTACGATGTATATATTGAATCTCTGTCGGACACAATACTGACTGGTACTTCGTGCAATCTGACTATCTGCCTGAGGTATATATCTCTGCAAGCTGATCCGTCGACTGGCCAATTCTGAAAGGGTTAAAATGAGCTACCTTGGTGAGTCTGTCAACTATAACCCATATAGCATCTCTCCCAACAGGGGATTTAGGTAACCCAGTTACAAAATCCAGGGTGATATGCTCTCACTTCCATTCTGGAATCGGTAAAGGTTGAAGAAGTCCAGCCGGTCTCTGATGTTCAGTCTTAACTTGTTGGTAAACTAAACAACGAGAGACAAACCGGGCTATCTCCCTCATCATGCCATTCCATCAAAAATGCTGACGGATATCACGATACATCTTCATACCGCCGGGATGAATCGAATACTGTGAACTATGAGCCTCTGCCATGATCTCTTGTCTGATGTCAGAACTAGGTATACAAAGACGCCTTCCATATCAAAGTGTACCGTCCTCATGAATACATAACTCTGCTCTCCGTTCTGTTACACATTTTGTCCTAAGCCGTTGAAGCTTAGAATCCGTTGACTGAGCTAACTTAATCCTCTCAACTATATTGGATTGAACTTGCATACTGGCCATCAATGCCACTTTGGTAGGAAGAAGAACTTCAATGCCTATCTTCTGAAGATCTGCTAACATCTCTGGCTGTGCTGTTAGAAAATAAACTCTGTCTCTTCTGCGCAATGCATTTGCGACAACGTTGGCCTTCCCAGGATGATACTGTAGGTTGATGTCGTAATCCACAAGTAGCTCTAGCCATCTCCTCTGACGCATGTTAAGGTCCTTCTGAGTAAACACATACTTACGATTCTTGTGGTCGGTAAAAATCTCCACCCTATCTCCATACAAATAATGCCTCCACAACTTGAGTACGAAAACCACCACTGCTAACTCCAAGTCATGGGTAGGATAATTCCTCTCATGGTCACGAAGCTGACGTGATGTATAAGCTACTACATTACCATGTTGCATCAAGACACATCCCAATCCTCTGCCAGAAGCGTCATAATAAACTAAAAATCCTCCAGTCCTATCTAGAAGAGTAAGAATGGGGGCCGTCATCAATCTCTGCTTCAACTTCTTAAATAAACTCTGACACTCTGCTGTCCAAGCAAACTGCATATCTTTGCGGGTCAACTGCGTCAATGGTGCTGAAATCCGAGCAAAGTCTGATACAAACCGCCGGTAATAGTCGACCAATCCAAGGAAACTGTGAACCTCGGCCACTGTACCGGAAACTGGCCATGTCTCTATAGCCACTATTTTCTGGGGGTTAACTTCCACTCCACCTTTGGTGATGATGTGACCTAAGTACGAAATACGATCCAGCCAAAATTCACACTTACTGAACTTCACGTACAACTGGTGCTCTCTGAGAATCTGAAGAACTACATGAAGATGTTGCACACTTGTGAGTACTTGCCTTGACTGCAGTATATAGCTTTGACCTATTAGCCATTTCTAGTATGGCATGCCAGTGTCTTAGGATCCTTGTGTTTAGATCTTGTGCCTTAGTTCATCTTGTCTCGTCGGGTATCCTTGATTGTTCCTCACTTCTCTGTATATTTGTACTGTTACATGTTGGCTTGTATATTATGTATCTTGCTAGTCCTCTGAGGACCTGATGATCTCTTCAGGTTTAGCGACTGCGTGGAGTTAGTTAGCGGCTCATGATGGTAGTGATTACACCTGCAGGGATACAGGTATTTGCTTGTGATATTTCTTTATTATCCTCTCGTGCTTTATATTTCATGCCATGATATACTCTGCTTACTTTATAGACTCATATTATTCTTGGAGTCTAATCGAACAATATGCTAATGGGCTGCAGACCATGACCCATACTTGTTCATTATTGTTTTACATTATTCTTCTAGATTGAGATATAGTTTAGATTAGACATGATACCCCTACTCTGGACAGCTTATACGTACTCGAGTCGGGCTGGAGTCTGCTCGATACGTAGCTGGCTTGCTCACGAGCTCGCGTCCAAAAACTGGGTGTGGGTCGTAACAAGTTTTTGTGGTGGCCCATGCAGGTCAGAGCATATCGTACCGGTTACGTAACTGTACTGGTACGAGCCTGCAACAATGACTAAACCTTAGAAATCTCAATCCACTCTGCCTTGAAAATTCTCCTAGAAATTTCTCTACGTCCTTGAAAACTCCGTAATTGCTCTCGAATATACTTTCTTACTTCCTGTGCCATTGATTCTCGTCCCTTTTATTTTGGGGTGACGAATGATCGTGCTGTCTAGAATCCATTAGAAATCCTTAAATTATAGTATATATTGCTTGACTACTGAATATTGGTTGTTTATAGATATGAGGATTATAGTTGACATATGCCTAGATATCTGCCGGTAGAATTGTTAGCAACTAGTTAGAAGATTATAAGATTTTAGTGATCGTGTTTTGGGAAGTAGTGTGACCAAAGGTGGGTAGAAGTCCTCAACTATTCGGAGTTATAAAATGGCTAGGAGGAGGATATAAAATATTTTTGAAATTAATTTGAGGAGATTAAAGTCATAGTAGTGCTTTTAAGGAATAGCTATGAATTAGAATTTTGGGGACGAAATTATTTTTAAGATGGGTAGGTTTGTAGCTCCCCATTCTGGAAATTTTTGAAATTTTTTTATATTATTTATTTGATTTAAATGGTAATTTTTAGATTTTTATAAATAATTATTCAGTTAATTATTGCGGTAGATGACTTTAGCCATAGTTGAGTTTTGAAGTACCAAACGACTAGGAATCATGGCACGGATAGTGCAGCGGCGTGCCTTGAACAGTGTATTAGCCATGCCAAGGGAGACCCAGCCATAAGTGTGTCATAACTAGGAAAACCAGGCCAAGTTACGACTTAACCTTTCTAGATGTTTAATTATTTATTAATTAAATTATTGACTTGCAGAAGACCCGGTTGTACTCAGCTAGTCTGAACTGGACCCGAACTGAGTCCAAGCCCATGTTGTCATGCGGTACGTCCAATGACAGTCGTGTTGATGCATTTTGGTATTATTGTGTCGTATTCCATTTTAGTGATCTAATGGATATTTCTAAGTATTCTTATTTAAATATTATAAATATCATTATTATTTGATAATCAATGATAATTGCATAAAATAGGTCCTTATACATTTTTGGGATTATTAGACTGTGCATGATGGTATATACGCCATTATTGGTTATTGAATTTCGTTATTATTATTTTTATTGAGGTTATACAATGTTAATATTATTATTGTGGTTATTAAATATAAATTATTTACTATTATTAGTTATTATCATTTTATTATTTATTAAAGTATATACATATATAAAAATTATATATATATGTGTGAATGTGTATGTATATATATGTGTAGGTGTATATATAAATATACGTTATATGTGTGTATGTGAATGTATATATAAATGTATAATATATATGTATATGTGTATACGGGTATAGGTGTAAATATGTGTGTGTGTATATATATATATATATATATATATATATATATATATATATATATATATATATATATATATATATATATATATATATATATATATATATATATAGGTGTATATATATGTGCATACGTATTTGTGTGTGTGTATAGAGATAAATATATACGTGTATATATATAGATATAATGTATAGGTATGTATATATATATATTTTTTTTTTTTTTATATATATAGGTATATATATATATATATATATATATATATATTTGATATATATATATTTGATATATATATGTATATATTTGATATATATATATATATATATATATATATATATATATATATATAATATTTTAGAAGATTCAAATCATTGTTTAATTTAGATAAAAGAAGCAAAAAAACCAATAAAGGAATTTCGGCTCACAGGCCCATGTGCAAGGCCAACCGAGCAGTAAATAAACCGAACCCAGCAGGAGAACCCCTCAGCCCGAGCGGATTTCTCCGTACTGAACTGAACTCGGTTCAGTTTTGGTTCCGCAAGTTCGTATATAAGGTCGCGAGAGAGGAAATCGAAAACACAAAAACCATAACCACCATGCTACGCCCCGACCTGGCGACCCTGACGCCACGCGCGCGTCGCCACGGTGGCCGCCGGCCAGCGACAGAGCCGCCGCGCGCGCACGGAGGCGACAGAAACCACAGCAGGAGCAGCCAAGGAAGGCCACTTGGCGACGCATTTTCGCAACGCATGGTTGATCGTTTAACGATCTACAACTTCAGGTACGCACACAACCTATACACCTCCTAACCCCATTAAATAGCTTTATTTAAAATGGATTAAAACCCTGTACAAATTCGACGAGAAATCGACGAAAAACCCGTTTCGAAAACAGGACAACACCCAACCCAGACCCAGCTTTGGAAGGCGGTTTTCCATCGATCCTTCGAAGATTTTAAGATTGTGTCTGAGCAATGTTTTAGACAACCTGTAGAGGATGGAAACCCCACCAGTAGTTTGATTTCAAATGATTGATACAGTAAGATAAATTAGATTGAAATCGAGAAAAATCCATGAAAAACTGTTTTGGAAAACTATAAAATTCCTTCGATACGACGTACGTCCCGCCAATTCGGGCGACGTGGTCGTGAACCGAAAGCATCGAAAGGTGCGTATCGGCTTCGTGGATGTGTGGGCTTTGGCAGAATTCAAATTGGTCGCGTGTGTACGACGAATTTGATGCATATCCGTCGAAATTTACTGTATCGGCCTCTGTGCAAACTTCTCAATTACTTCGTGCACGCTCGTCAGATCAAGACGAAACAAGTGCCAACAAGATCGTATCATTTTTCTGGTCCTATATGCCAAGTTTGGTCCGATTCTGAGACAGTTGATCGGATTGCCGTTTTGCGTGCCCTACGGTCCGATTCAACGGATGATTTTGTGCACGGCCCGCCGGAATCCAACTTTGGACGTACAGTTGGGTTTGTATCGAAAAACCAAACCTGTTGACATATAGTTTGATGAATTTAGAGACCATTGACTCTGGCACAATTTTCGGTGCAAAGTGGATCCAATGGCGGACATCGTTTTGGTCCGAAATTACCGTTTTGCCCATGTGACCAGAATTGGACTTAAGGACAGACAATCCTAGCTAATTTGACTATTCTGAGAATGTTGGCGATGTCTGTTTCAGATTTCGAAGACAGTTGTAGATTTTGGACTTATTTGGCTTACCAGTTGACGGTATTTTCTTGGTTCTTCGCGCTACCACCAGGCAAGTATACCTTGCCAGCTTGTACCGTATAATTTATATGCATGTTCATTGTCTTGCTGCTGTTCTTTTCCTTACAATCGTGATTGCTTTATTCCATGTCTAGTACACTCATCCTGTTATAGTTTTACTTTACATGTTTCTAGTTGTCTGCACATTCTTGTTCCTTTCTGTTATGATATTTCTATCTGTTATCATGTGTTAGTTTCATATGTATTCCTTGATAGAGTCGTCTAATCCTACACCACGATTCCCTCGACTTGATTATAACTTGACTAGACTTGACATGACTTGAGTAGGACTTGACTTTGACATTCTATAGATTGTGAGTACTTACCTTGACTACGGTCTATAGGATTTTTATACTAGGATTGGCTACTGTCTTGGTTGTGAGTACTTGCCTTGACTGCGATTGAGAAACTATAGATTGTGAGTACTTGCCTTGACTGCAGTCTATAGCTTTGACCTATTAGCCATTTCTAGTATGGCATGCCAGTGTCTTAGGATCCTTGTGTTTAGATCTTGTGTCTTAGTTCATCTTGTCTCGTCGGGTATCCTTGATTGTTTCTTACTTTTCTGTATATTTGTACTGTTACATGTTGGCTTGTATATTATGCATCTTGCTAGTCCTCTGAGGACCTGATGATCTCTTCAGGTTTAGCGACTGCATGGAGTTAGTTAGCGGCTCATGATGGTAGTGATTTCACCTACAGGGATACAGGTATTTGCTAGTGATATTTCTTTATTATCCTCTCGTGCTTTATATTCCATGCCATGATATACGCTGCTTAATTTATAAACTCATATTATTCTTGGAGTCTAATCGGACAATATGCTAATGGACTGCAGACCATGACCCATACTTGTTCATTCTTGTTTTACATTATTCTTGTGGATTAAGATATATTTTAGATTAGACATGATACCCCTACTCTGGACAGCTTATACATACTCGAGTCGGGCTGGAGTCCGCTCGATACGTAGCTGGCTTGCTCACGAGCTCGCATCCGAAAACCGGGTGCGGGTCGTGACAAGTTTTTGTGGTGGCACATGCAGGTCAGAGCATATCGTACCGGTTACGTAACTGTACTGGTACGAGCCTGCGACAATGACTAAACCTTAGAAATCTCAATCCACTATGCCTTGAAAATTCTCCTAGAAATTTCTCTACGTCCTTGAAAACTCCATAATTGCTCTCTAATATACTTCCTTGCTTCTTGTGCCATTGATTCTCGTCCCTTTTATTTCGGGTGACGAATGATCGTGATGTCTAGAATCAATTTGAAATCCTTAAATTATAGTATATATTGCTTGACTATTGAATATTGGTTGTTTATAGATATGAGGATTATAGTTGACATATGCCTAGATATCTGCCGGTAGAATTGTTAGCAACTAGTTAGAAGATTATAAGCTTTTAGTGACCGTGTTTTGGAAAGTAGTGTGACCAAAGATGGGTAGAAGTCCTCAACTATTCGGAGTTATAAAATGGCTAGGAGGAGGATATAAAATATTTTTGAAATTAATTAGAGGAGATTAAAGTGATAGTAGACTTTGCTTTTAAGGAATAGCTATGAATTAGAATTTCGAGGACGAAATTATTTTTAAGATGGGTAGATTTGTAGCTCCCCTTTCCGAAAATTTTTGAAATTTTTTTATATTATTTATTTGATTTAAATGGTAATTTTAAGATTTTTATAAATAATTATTCAGTTAATTATTGCGGTAGATGACTTTAGCCATAGTTGAGTTTTGAAGTACCAGACGACTAGAAATCATGGCACGAATAGTGCAGCGGCGTGCCTTGACCAGTGTATTAGCCATGCCAAGGCAGACCCAGCCATAAGTGAGTCATAACAAGGAAAACCAGGCCAAGTTGTGACTTAACCTTTCTAGATGTTTAATTATTTATTAATTAAATTATTGACTTGCAGAAGACCCGGTTGTACTCAGCTAGTCTGAACTTGACCCGAACTGAGCCCAAGCCCATGTAGTCATGCGGTACGTCTAATGACATTCGTGTTGATGTATTTTGGTATGATTGTGCCGTATTCCATTTTAGTGATCTAATGGATATTTCTAAGTATTCTTATTTAAATATTATAAATATCATTATTAATTGATAATCAATGATAATTGCATAAAATAAGTCCTTATACATTTTTGGGATTATTAGACTGTGCATGATGGTATATACGCCATTATTGGTTATTGAATTTCGTTATTATTGTTATTATTATTTTTATTGAGGTTATACAATGTTAATATTATTATTGTGGTTATTAAATATAAATTATTAGTTATTATCATTTTATTATTTATTAAAGTATATACATATATAAATCTTATATATATATATATATATATATATATATATATATATATATATATATATATATATATATATATATATATATATATATATGTGTGTGTGAATGTATATGTATATATATATGTGTAGGTGTATATATAAATATACGTTATATGTGTGTATGTGAATGTTTATATAAATGTATAATATATATGTATATGTGTATATGGGTATAGGTGTAAATATGTGTGTGTGTATATATAGAAATATATATATAAAATATATATATATATATATATATATATATATCATATATATATATATATATATATATATATATATATATATATATATATATATATATATATATATATATATATATATATATGTGCATACGTATGTGTGTGTGTATATAGATATATATATATATATATATATATATATATATATATATATATATATATATATATATGTGTATATATATAGATATACATGTATACGTATGTAAATATATATATATATATGTAATATTTTAGAAGATTAAAATTATTGTTTAATTTAGATAAAAGAAGCAAACAAACCAATAAAGGAATTTCGGCCCACAGGCCCATGTGCAAGGCCAACCCAGCAGTAAATAAACCGAACCCAGCAGGAGAACCCCTCAGCCCGAGCGGATTTCTCCGTACTGAACTTAACTCGGTTCAGTTTTGGTTTTGCAAGTTCGTATATAAGGTCGAGCGATAGAGGAAATCGAAAACACAAAAACCCTAACCACCATGCCGCGTCCCGACCTGGCAACCCCGACGCCACGTGCGCGTCACCACGGTGGCCGCCAGCCAGCGACAGAACTTCCGCACGCGCACGGAGGCGACAGAAACCACAGCAGGAGCATCCAAGGAAGGCCACTTCGTGTCGATTTTTCGTAACGCATGGTTGATCGTTTAACGATCTACAACTTTAGGTACGCACACAACCTATATACCTCTTAACCCCATCAAATAGTTTTATTTAAAACGGATTAAAACCCTGTAGAAATTCGACGAGAAATCGACGAAAAACTCGTTTCGAAAATAGGACAACACCCAACCCAGACCCAGCTTTGGAAGGCGATTTTCCGTCGATCCTTCAAAGATTTTAAGATTGTGTCCAAGCAATGTTTTAGACAACCTGTAGAGGATGGAAACCCCACCGGTAGTTTGATTTCTAATGATTGATACAGTAAGATAAATAGATTGAAATCGAGAAAAATCCATGAAAAACTGTTTTGGAAAACTATAAAATTCCTTCGATACGACGTGCGTCCCGCCAATCCGAGCGACGTGGTCGCGAACCAAAAGCATCGAAAGGTGCATATCGGCTTCGTGGACGTGTGGGCTTTGGCGGAATTCAAATTGGTCGCATGTGCTCGACGAATTTGATGCGTATCCGTCGAAATTCACCGTATCGGCCTCTGTACAAACTTCAAAATTACTTCGTGCACGCTCGTCAGATCGAGACGAAACTTGCGCCAATAGGACCATATCATTTTTTTGGTCCTGTATACCAAGTTTAGTCCGATTCTGAGACAGTTGATCGGATCGTTGTTTTGTGGGCCCTACGGTCCGACTCAACGGATGATTTTGTGCACGGCCCACCGGAATCCAACTTTGGATATACGGTTGGGTTCATATCAAAAAACTGGACCTGTTGACATATAGTTTGACGACTTTAGAGACCATTGACTCTGACACGGTTTTTGGTGCAAAGCAGATCCAACGACGGACATCGTTTTGGCCAAAAATTACCGTTTTGTCCCTGTGTCCAGAATTGGACTTAAGGACTGGCAATTCTAGCTAATTTGACTATTCTGAGAATGTTGGCGATGTCTGTTTCAGCTTTTGGAGACAGTTGTGGATTTTGGACTTATTTGGCTTACCAGTTGACGGTATTTTATTGGTTCTTCGCGCTACCACCAGGCAAGTATACCTTGCTAGCTTGTACAGTATAATTTATATGCTTGTTCATTGTCTCGTTGCTATTCTTTTCCTTACATTCGTGATTGCTTTATTCCATGTCTAGTACACTCATCCTGTTATAGTTTTACTTTACATGTTTCTAGTTGTCTGCACATTCTTGTTTCTTTCTGTTATGATATTTCTATCTGTTATCCTGTGTTAGTTTCATATGTATTCCTTGATAGAGTCGTCTAGTCCTACACCACGATTCCCTCGACTTGATTATAACTTGACTTGACTTGACATGACTTGAGTAGGACTTGACTTTGACATTCTATAGATTGTGAGTACTTACCTTGACTACGGTCTATAGGATTTTTATACTAGGATTGGCCACTGTCTTGGTTGTGAGTACTTGCCTTGACTGCAATTGAGACACTATAGATTGTGAGTACTTGCCTTGACTGCAGTCTGTAGCTTTGACCTATTAGCCATTTCTAGTATGGCATGCCAGTGTCTTAGGATCCTTGTGTTTAGATCTTGTGTCTTAGTTCATCTTGTCTCGTCGGGTATCCTTGATTGTTCCTTACTTCTCTGTATATTTGTACTGTAACATGTTGGCTTGTATATTATGTATCTTGCTAGTCCTCTGAGGATCTGATGATCTCTTCAGGTTTAGCGACTACGTGGAGTTAGTTAGCGGCTCATGATGGTAGTGATTACACCTGCAGGGATACAGGTATTTGCTTGTGATATTTCTTTATTATCCTCTCGTTCTTTATATTCCATGCCATGATATACTCTGCTTACTTTATAGACTCATATTATTCTTTGAGTCTAATCGGACAATATGCTAATGGGCTGCAGACCATGACCCATACTTGTTCATTCTTGTTTTATATTATTCTTGTGGATTGAGATGTAGTTTAGATTATACATGATACCCCTACTCTGGACAGCTTATACGTACTCGAGTCGGGCTGGAGTCCGCTCGATACATAGCTGGCTTGCTCACGAGCTAGCGTCCGAAAATTGGGTGCGGGTCGTGACAAGTTTTTGTGGTGGCCCATGCAGGTCATAGCATATCGTACCAGTTACGTAACTGTACTGGTACGAGTCTGCGACAATGACTAAACCTTAGAAATCTCAATCCACTCTGCCTTGAAAATTCTCCTAGAAATTTCTCTACGTCCTTGAAAACTCCATAATTGCTCTCGAATATACTTCCTTGCTTCTTATGCCATTGGTTCTCGTCCCTTTTATTTCGGGGAAACGAATGATCGTGCTGTCTAGAATCCATTAAAAATCCTTAAATTATAGTATATATTGCTTGACTATTGAATATTGGTTGTTTATAGATATGAGGATTATAGTTGACATATGCCTAGATATCTGTCGGTAGAATTGTTAGCAACTAGTTAGAAGATTATAAGATTTTAGTGACCGTGTTTTGGGAAGTAGTGTGACCAAAGGTGGGTAGAAGTCCTCAACTATTCGGAGTTATAAAATGGCTAGGAGGAGGATATAAAATATTTTTGAAATTAATTTGAGGAGATTAAAGTGATAGTAGTACTTTTAAGGAATAGCTATGAATTAGAATTTTGAGGACGAAATTATTTTTAAGATGGGTAGGTTTGTAGCTCCCTATTCTGGAATTTTTTGAAATTTTTTTATATTATTTATTTGATTTAAATGGTAATTTTTAGATTTTTATAAATAATTATTCAGTTAATTATTGCGGTAGATAACTTTAGCCATAGTTGAGTTTTGAAGTACCAGACGACTAGGAATCATGGCACGGATAGTGCAGCGGCGTGCCTTGACCAGTGTATTAGCCATGCCAAGGCAGACCCAGCCATAAGTGAGTCATAACTAGGAAACCAGGCCAAGTTGCGACTTAACCTTTCCTGATGTTTAATTATTTATTAATTAAATTATTGACTTGCAGAAGACCCGGTTGTACTCAGCTAGTCTGAACTGGACCCGAACTGAGCCCAAGCCCATGTAGTCATGCGGTACGTCCAATGACATTCGTGTTGATGCATTTTTGTATGATTGTGTCGTATTCCATTTTAGTGATCTAATGGATATTTGTAAGTATTCTATTTAAATATTATAAATATCATTATTATTTGATAATCAATGATAATTGCATAAAATAGGTCCTTATACATTTTTGGGATTATTAGACTGTGCATGATGGTATATACGCCATTATTGGTTACTAAATTTTGTTATTATTGTTATTATTATTTTTATTGAGGTTATACAATGTTAATATTATTATTATGGTTATTAAATATAAATTATTAGTTATTATCATTTTATTATTTATTAAAGTATATACATATATAAATATTATATATATGTGTGAATGTGTATGTATATATATGTGTAGGTGTATATATAAATATACGTTATATGTGTGTATGTGAAGGTATATATAAATGTATAATATATATGTATATGTGTATATGGGTATAGGTGTAAATATATGTGTGTATATATATAAATATATATATATATTTTATATATATATATATATATATATATATATATATATATATATATATATATATATATATATATATATATATATGTTCATACGTATGTGTGTATATATATATAATATATATATATATATATATATATATATATATATATATATATATACACATACGTATATATATATATATATATATATATATATATATATATATATATATATAATATATATGTATATATATAGATATACATGTATAGGTATGTAGTGCATGATGGTATATACACCATTATTGGTTACTAAATTTCGTTATTATTGTTATTATTATTTTTATTGAGGTTATACAATGTTAATATTATTATTGTGGTTATTAAATATAAATTATTAGTTATTATCATTTTATTATTTATTAAAGTATATACATATATAAATATTATATATATGTGTGAATGTGTATGTATATATATGTGTAGGTGTATATATAAATATACGTTATATGTGTGTATGTGAAGGTATATATAAATGTATAATATATATGTATATGTGTATATGGGTAAAGGTATAAATATACGTGTGTGTGTATATATATATATATATATATATATATATATATATATATATATATATATATATATATATATATATATATATATATATATATATAAATAAAAAAAATAAATATATATATATATTATATATATATTTATATATATATATATATATATATATATATATATATATATATATATATATATGTATATATATATATGTATAGGTATATATATATATAAAAAAAAAAAAAAAATGTATAGGTATATATTTATATAGATATTTACATACCTATACAAGTATATCTATATATATACACACACACACATATATATATATATATATATATATATATATATATATATATATATATATATATATATATATATATATATATATATATGTAATATTTTAGAAGATTCAAATCATTGTTTAATTTAGATAAAAGAAGCAAACAAACCAATAAAGGAATTCCGGCCCACAGGCCCATGTGCAAGGCCAACCCAGCAGTAAATAAACCAAACCCAGCAGGAGAACCCCTCAGCCCGAGCGGATTTCTCTGCACTGAACTGAACTCGGTTCAGTTTTGGTTCCGCAAGTTCGTATATGAGGTCGAACGAGAGAGGAAATCGAAAACACAAAAACCCTAACCACCATGCCGCGTCCCGACCTGGCAACCCTAACGCCACGTGCGCGTCGCCACGGTGGCCGCCGGCCGGAGACAGAGCCGCGTGCGCGCACGGAGGCGACAGAAACCACAACAGGAGCAGCCAAGGAAGGCCACTTCGCGACCCGTTTTCGTAACGCATGGTTGATCGTTTAACGATCTACAACTTCAGGTACGCACACAACCTATACACCTCTTAACCCCATCAAATAGTTCTATTTAAAATGGATTAAAACCCTGTAGAAATTCGACGAGAAATCGACGAAAAACCCGTTTCGAAAATAGGACAACACCCAACCCAGACCCAACTTTGGAAGGCTATTTTCCGTCGATCCTTCGAAAATTTTAAGATTGTGTCTGAGCAATGTTTTAGAAAACCTATAGAGGATGGAAACCCCACCAGTAGTTTGATTTCTAATGATTGATACTGTAAGATAAATTAGATTGAAATCGAGAAAAATCCATGAAAAACTGTTTTGGAAAACTATAAAATTCCTTCGATACGACGTGCGTCCCGCCAATCCGGGCGACATGGTCGCGAACCGAAAGCATCGAAAGGTGCGTATCGGCTTCGTGGACGTGTGGGCTTTGGCGGAATTCAAATTGGTCGCATGTGCGTGACGAATTTGATACGTATCCGTCGAAATTCACCGTATCGGCCTCTGTGCAAACTTCTCAATTACATCGTGCACGCTCGTCAGATCGAGACGAAACTTGCGCCAACAGGACCGTATTATTTTTTGGGTCCTGTATACCAAGTTTGGTCCAATTTTGAGACAGTTGATCGGATCGCCGTTTTGCGGGCCCTACGGTCCGACTCAACGGATGATTTTGTGTACGGCCCGCCGGAATCCAACTTTGGACATACGGTTGGATTTGTATCGAAAAACTAGACCTGTTGACATATAGTTTGACGACTTTAGAGACCATTGACTCTGGCACGATTTTCAGTGCAAAGCGGATCCAATGACGGACATCGTTTTGGCCCAAAATTACCGTTTTGCCCCTTTATTCAGAATTGGACTTAAGGACAGGCAATCGTAGCTAATTTGACTATTCTGAGAATGTTGGCGATGTTTGTTTCAGCTTTCGGAGACAGTTGTAGATTTTGGACTTATTTGGCTTACTAGTTGACGGTATTTTATTGGTTCTTCGCGCTACCACCAAGCAAGTATACCTTGCCAGCTTATACAGTATAATTTATAAGCATGTTCATTGTCTCGCTGCTGTTCTTTTCCTTACATTCGTGATTGTTTTATTCTATGTCTACTACACTCATCCTGTTATAGTTTTACTTTACATGTTTCTAGTTGTCTGCACATTCTTGTTCCTTTCTGTTATGATATTTCTATCTGTTATCATGTGTTAGTTTCATATGTATTCCTTGATAGAGTCATCTAATCCTACACCACGATTCCCTCGACTTGATTATAACTTGACTTGACTTGACATGACTTGACATGACTTGAGTAGGACTTGACTTTGACATTCTATAGATTGTGAGTACTTACCTTGACTACGGTCTATAGGATTTTTATACTAGGATTGGCTACTGTCTTGGTTGTAAGTACTTGCCTTGACTGCGATTGAGAAACTATAGATTGTGAGTACTTGCCTTGACTGCAGTCTATAGCTTTGACCTATTAGCCATTTCTAGTATGGCATGCCAGTGTCTTAGGATCCTTGTGTTTAGATCTTGTGTCTTAGTTCATCTTGTCTCATCGGGTATCCTTGATTGTTTCTTACTTCTCTGTATATTTGTATTGTTACATGTTGGCTTGTATATTATGCATCTTGCTAGTCCTCTGAGGACCTGATGATCTCTTCAGGTTTAGCGACTGCATGGAGTTAGTTAGCGGCTCATGATGGTAGTGATTACACCTGCAGGGATACAGGTATTTGCTTGTGATATTTCTTTATTATCCTCTCGTGCTTTATATTCCATGCCATGATATACTCTGCTTACTTGATAGACTCATATTATTCTTGGAGTCTAATCGAACAATATGCTAATGGGCTGCAGACCATGACCCATACTTGTTCATTCTTATTTTATATTATTCTTGTGGATTGAGATATAGTTTAGATTAGACATGATACCCCTACTCTGGACAGCTTATACGTACTCGAGTCGGGCTGGAGTCCGCTCGATACGTAGCTGGCTTGCTCACGAGCTCGCGTCCGAAAACCGGGTGCGGGTCGTGACATTCTTGCTATAGACTAAGATGTCATCTATAAACACTATCACAAACTGGTCCAAATAGGGCATGAAGATACGATTCATGAGGTCCATGAATACGGCTGGTGCATTGGTCGCTCCAAATGGCATAACAAGGAACTCCCAATGTCCGTATCTAGATCTGGATGCTGTCTTCAGAATGTCTTGCTCTCTGACTCTGATCTGATGGTACCCTGACCGTAAGTCAATCTTCGAGAATACTACCGCTCCTTTGAGTTGTTCAAATAAATCATCTATCCTTGGTAGAGGATATCTATTCTTGATTGTTACAAAGTTCAAGGTACGATAATCAATACATAATTTTGACGTACCGTCCTTCTTTTTAACAAGAAGTATCGGGGCTCAACAAGGTGATCCACTAGACGAATAAATCCCTTGGTTCTAAGTTCTTCAATCATCTTGCACAAGATCTCCAATTCTGAAGGTGCCATCCTGTAGACCCCCTCTGACACTGGTGCCGTCCCTAGAAGCAAATCAATGATGAACTCTATCTCTCTCTCTCTAGGGGCATGCCTGGAAGCTCTACGGAAAATACATCAGAAAACTCTTCTACTACTCTGGAAAACTGAACTGCTACTGCTACTGCCATCCGTAAGAAAGTGGAGAAGGTTCTACTTCGTCTCTGGAAAATGAAAACTCTGGTTCGTCGGAAATACCAAAAATAATCATGCCAATATGGCAGTCTATTCTTGCATATTGATCCTTCAACCAATCCATTCCTAGGACCACATCATAGTCGGCCATCAGAAATTCTATCAATCTAGCGGGGAACTCTCTACCGCTAACCATGATTCGACACGAGGAAAAGACTCTATCTAATCCCATAAGACCATTACTAGTAAGTATATTGAGCCTTACTGATAATGACTCGGGATCCAGTCCTATCCGTGCTGCGAATAGTGCAGACATAAATAAATGCGATGTACTCGAATCAAATAATACCGATACTGGAAAAGAGTTGATGAGAATGGTACCTGCCACCACCTCACCTGATGCTAATTTTTTTACCACGGTCAGAGCCATAGCCTGTCCTTGTCCTCTTGGTGCTGGTCTCCTCTGCTGGAAACCTCTCTGTCGGTTCTGAATCTGAGCTTGGGCATACTGCTGAGCCTGAGGCGGCAATGGCCTCGGAGGCTGCTACTGCTGCTACACTGGTACTGGACCCCTAACCGACGGACTGGTTAGGTTTGATGATGATGAACTGGCTCGATTCGGACAGGACCCTATCTTGTAATCCGGTGCCCCACAAGCCAAGCACAATCCTTGTGCTCTGCGATATTCTGATGCTATATGTCATGGCTTCCCGCAATTAGAGCAGCCCATTGTGGAAGACTGCTTCTGCTTCTGCTGCTGAGAATACGTCGGTGTCGAGTGCTGTACCGACAAAACTGTGGTCACCCTCATAGGAGCTCCAATAGTCAAATCCCTAGCTGCCGGGACTGGTGCTGATAACTGGGACATCTGTCCATGAGACCTCTTCCACCATCTGCTTCTATCTACAATCCTCTGCAAAGTATACTCATGTCTCTTCGCTGCTCGCAAGACGGAATCAAACGTCTGGTGCTCAAACTGCTCCACTGATATAATGATCTCTAGGTGGAGTCCCTGCTGGAATCGTTGGGCTCGATCCAATTCGGTTGCCACCAATGTAGGAGCAAACCGACTAAGTCTAGAAAACTCGGCCGCATATCCATCGACCGTCCTTCCCATCTGCTTGAGATTAGTAAATCTCGTCTGCAGATCATACCGAGCTATTGCGTCGAAGTACTTCATTTGGAACTTATTGCTGAATACTGTCCACAAAATAGGCGTTGGTAATCCAACTGCTAGCATCGTCCACCAGCTGCGGGCTAAGTCCAATAACTGTAGGCGCACAATGGCCACCTTTTATTCCTCTGGAATCCTAGCTGCCTCCAAGATAACTTCTATGTCCTGAAGCCACACATCAGCAGCGATAGCATCTTCTCTGCCGTCAAAGAAGGGAGGGTTCAGACGCTTGAAGCTGTTGGCCACGTTGTTCCCTTGATAACCAACTCTGCCCATGGCATCTTATACTGTCTAGTACAGGGCATCGCCCCGACGATCTTGTGACGCAAACAATTCTCTGATGAGTTCCATTGTTTGGCTCTGTAGACTGAGCTGGCTAAACTGGTGGCTCTGGATCCCCGAAAGGCATAACTCGGGATGCTGCTCCAGAGTGCTGGGTTTGGTCCCCAGGGTGTGGCTGGTTCACTGGAGGTGCTCCACCTTGCTGAACGGTAGGACCATGAGTAATGCCACTGAAGAAATGACATGGGGAACAATAATGAAGGACCAACATAGATCGAGGATATAAGCATGTGATCAGGTCAAGATTTCAGAAAGATTAGAAGACACGAGTAGAGATCAAGGGCGAGGGCTAATTGAGACATCTATTCAGTAAAACTCTCACACATCTTAATTTACAATACCTGCATGGGCCACCACTTAAACCCTGTCATGCCCCAGAACCAGAATACTGGAGAGCAGGGGGCAGACACAGCCAGCTACGTACATTGAAGTATAATCCACCTTGATATACGGTCACAGCTGTCTAGATGCATGAGGGTTTAACTCCAAGCTAACATTCACTTATGGTCAAGTGCAAGCGTAGTGTCTCAATCTCAAGCAAGCAAGTAAATGTCACAAGATGGTAGATCATCAGACATAAAAAGTAAGGCATCCCATACATTACATATTCAGATGATCATAAAGCTAGTCCTACAAAATACGAAGACTAGCAAGAGTTAAAGTCATACATGATCAACCCTAAAATTTGTCAATCATGTTTCAGCCCTTAGGCAGACATGAATATAATTTCAACACGAGCTAACATTTGCTCGGAGGCTAAACGCCTCAAAAGAATAATTTATAATAGAGTGGAAGAGCAAAATAAAATCCACTCGTTGCCATGGTTGCGTCTAGTGTTCACCATCTGGCTGGATGGCTGGAAGATCCTCGGGAGCTACTCCGAAATCTGGCCATACAAAACCATCTGGGTCAGAACCCAGAAAGAGCAAGTGCCACAAGGGAGGCTTCACTTAACAACTAAAACTAGCATGTTAGCACATGATTTATAAAGGATAATAAAAAATATGAGTTAGAAAAAACAGGGTGATAAACGATAAGATAACTAAAGGACTATTCCAGTAACCAAGTTATAGCCCGTAAACCAAACAAGGACCGGGATTGTAACCCTTCACCTGAACAGAACTTAGTCTCCACTAATTTATCGACAAGAATAAAGCATAACAGTAACGTGCTGAAGTAACCATGTACTGACCTGTTTAGAGAAGGCTAGACTAGACTCCATCCATCAATCACGACCAAGCAATGAGTACGGCTTGATACTTTTAACTAACTAGGGTTATCATAAGCCTAATTACTAACAAGATGCAATGCGACGTTCCAACAGCCACAAGCCCTGCAGACTTAATCCAGGTTATCCAGTTGCAAGTTGAGAGAGTTGGATTAGGCGACTTGGGGGTGCAACACATGACAGTGTGCTGGAAATGTGCCCTACTCGACGGCAGGCTACAAGTCCCATTAAAGAGCCCAGATAACGGGATTGCCTGTAGCTGAGAAATCACTTTATGAACCACTTGATCAATCTAGTTATTACCCGAGTCAGATTCAGTATAAATCCCTGACCGTGGTAATCAGGAATCCATGTCCTAGGCATGATGCAAAACGAGACATGTAGCTTGTATAGGCACAACCACGGTGTCAAGACAAGAGTTACTTAGCAAGTCCAGGTAGTTGTCGCAACAGCGTTCAAGATTATCATGTCATATCAGGTTACTTATCATGTCAAGAGTGTGTCACGACTGACCACTATCAAGAATTATCATGTCAAGTTGCTTGTCAAGAGTGTACCACGACGGGTCACTATCAAGAGTTATCATGTCGTGTTCATGTTATCATGTTTGTGCCATATTCAAGTTACTAGCTCAAGACTATCAAGTGTCAAGTCGGGTCTCCGTAATTTAGGTCAAGTATATAAAATATGCAAAGAAGATCAAGAACACCCATATGGAAATGAACCATAAGTCACATATAAACCCTAATTAAAGTGGGACAATAAGATTCTGGAAGCCGAGACAAAGATCTACAACTTTCATGTTCTGAGTTTTTGAGATTCTAGCAACAAAATAGCTTAAACGGGCAAACCAGCAAAATAATGCAATTTTTGCACATAGAAATTCCTGCGCATCTGCGTATCAGCATTCCTGCGCAACCGCGCATTCGAATTCCTGTGCATCCGTGCATCAGCACATCCGCGCATCAGAATTCCTGCGCATTCGCGCATCAGCACATCCGTGCATCAGAATTCCTACGCATCCGTGCATCCGAAAGTCTGCGCATCCGCGCATCAGCACATCCGCGTATTAGAATTCCTGCACATGGAAACTCACGCTGCATCTTCAGTACATGCGCGTAGGAAGACTACGCACATGACACGCTCGGAGTCAAAGAATGTGTTGCCGGGACTTCACGGCACATGGCCTCTCGGCGCATGTCCTCCCGGGCACATGGGGGTCATCGTCCCCAATAGCAAGTTCAGCCACGAAAGTTCCGAAAACTTGTCATGGCCATAACTTCCTCATCCGAAGTCGAAATCAAGCGAAACAAAAGCCAGAACTGTATGAAATTGAATTCTCTACAACATAGAACCATTAGTTTTTTTGGAAATACCAAGTTTTAAGAGATCAAAAACCAAGAAAAACAAATAATAACTTTAACTCTAGATCTACAAGAATCTATCCATGGAAACTAAAAAATCCAAGTTCTAAAGAGGCTTAGAATCAAGTAAAAAAGAGAATAGAACAATAAAACTTGAGATCCATCATGAAACATGTTGTACTTGCCACGGACTTGGTAGGTAGGAGGAGTAAATGAAGAAGATGAAGAAGTGAATAAGGAGAGAGAGAAGGAGTTGGGTTATATATCAACCCTCTCCATCTCAAACCAAACCAAGCCAAGCCAAGCCAAGCCAAACCAAGTCAAATTGAACCAAATCAAATAAACCAAGTCAAGATTAAACCAAGACTAGGCTTAGCAAGATCGTCTTCTCGAAGAGTATACTGGAAATACGTATAACGGGAAACGAGAGTGACAGGGTCCATAAGGATTTGTCATCTCGAAGCTTCCACCACATCTTCATCGAGCAAGCATCGGCCACCTGCGACAGCCTGCTAAACCGAGACCGTCTTCTGATGTGGGTTTAGCCATGATGTTCCAGCTGGCCCAATGATGCTTATCCTTGCCCTCGCAGTGACCCCAGAAGAAGTGGGCAAAGAGGTTATAACTACCCTATATTTTATGTAGGTAATTATTGATTTATTATATAGTTTATAGAATTTTAGAAAATTTATATAATTATGAGATATGGTAGTGAATATTATATGATATATATATGCACTGCTAATAATAACTAGATGTAATATATTATTTATCATGATGTAAATATGTTTTAGAAATTTTTAGGATTATTTTCCTATGTTTATGGTATTTGTGATTTTTTGTAATTTTTATCTATAAATTCGTGGTATTAAATTTTACATCTATTTACATATAAGAGCTTATATATATATATATATATATATATATATATATATATATATATATTTATATATATATTTTATATTAAAAAAAAATATATATATATATATTTTATATATATATATTTTATATATATATATATATATATATATATATATATATATATATATATATATATATATATATATATATATATATATATATATATACAAGTGTTTGTAAAAAAAAAAGATTCTGCGTGAACAGTAGCAAGCGCTACTGTTCATCTCTCTAAACTAACCGAGTCGACCCCTGTTCGCAGAACCGAGGCAAGGCCTCGATCGGGATGGAATCCCAACTTCACCCAAATCTTCACCTAAATCTTCCAACGAAAAATCCTAGTAAATCGTAATCTAATTCTCAAGTGGATTAACCCAAATCCTCTCCAAATCGAATTTGAATTTAAATCTTTCTTGGATTCGTTCGAGTTATATATATATATATATATATATATATATATATATATATATATATATACGCGAGAACGCCAATATTCGAGAAACCCGCAATCAAATCCCACCAATTCAAAAACCCTCGATCCCCGGCGAACCTTCCTCGCCTCTGCCTCGACCTCCTGCATGCTCGCGGTGTCGGAGGAGCAGCCGACGGCCAGCACAGCCATGTGAGCACCGACAGCAGTAATATCAGTCGGCCGCGAAGGAGCTATCTTCTAGGTAAGGTTTCTCCCTTTCCTCTCTATGAAATTTTGATTCAATTGGTTCTATACGACCACAATATATACAACTTCAACTCCTGTTAATTAGTTTCGTCCAAATCGGATTTGATTTGAGAATAAATCGAATCCAAAAATCTAGAAAAATTGTTATAGTTTTAGAACACAATATAGGTTCATCATTGCTAATTGGAAGGCTGATTCTAGCCAATCCATCAAGAATCTTAGGAAACCTATGTAGACAATCCTGGAGACCACCTAACCATGAATAAAACCCAACTTTCTGTTGTAATTTTTATTCATCGTATTGGAAGAAAAATTAGTTTTAAAATCAACAAAAATTAGTGTACAAAACTCTTAAAACCCTTCGATACGAGGTCCGTCCCGACAAACCTGACGACCCCGTCGCAAACCGAAGGCATAGAAAGGTGCGTATCGACTTTGTGGACATGTAGGATTTGACAGAATTCAAATTGGTCGCGTGTGCACGACGAATTTGACCCGTATCCGTCAAAGAATGCCGTATCGACCTTTTTCTAAATTTTCTAATTACTTTGTGCACGTTCGTCAAATCGAGACGAAACTTGCGCCAACAGGTCTGAATCAAAATTCTGGTCTTGTATGCCAAGTTTGGTCCAATTCTGAGAAGGTTGATCGAAACGCCAAAATTGACGGGCCCGCGACCCGCTCCAACGGGCGAATTTGTGCACGGCTCATCAAAATCCAAAACTGGACATACCGTTGGGTTCGTCTCCTCAAACCAAATCCGTAGACATGTAGTTTGATGACTGTAGAGATCGTAGACATTGGCACACATTTCGGTGCAAAACTGGTCCAACGATGGGCATCGACCCGAAATTACAATTTTGCCCATATTCCAGAATTTAACTTTTGGACAGACGTTTCCTAGGTATATCACTTATTTCGAGTACATTCTTGTTGTTTGTTTCAGCATCCAGAGACGTTTGGAGATTGTGACATTCTTTGCTGATATTGTGATTCTTGGACTTGCCACTTTCGCACCACCAGGCAAGATACCTTGCCACCTTGCTCTGTGATTTATGTATTCTTATTTTCAGTTGTTATTTTTAATATTTCTTATTGTTAATGTTATAAAACTGTGCGTCCAAGTCACACTTGGGTGCAAGCGACTATATCGGTTATTTTCTCACTTTTATTTATTTCTTTTGTATTGACTTAGTCTAGTGACCACCCCTTTGTTGATGAGGTATCGGTATATCTCATACGGTCTTGACACTTGATTTACCATGTATTGTGAGTCATATGTAGAACACGTGCTCGCGTAGTCGGCTGGCCACCGATACGTATGAGGCATGCGACGGATAGGAGTAACTGTCAATAGAATTTTATGCTAGTAGACTTGGCAGTTACTAGAGGTTTCATGAGTCATGGATGTGACCCTACTAGGTATTGGGTGGGGAGAACAGCTTCCTTAACGTATGGGCCACTTATGCACTTTCCTATTTCTGATCTTACTGGCCTCTGACATTCGAGGAATGTTATGCTTTGAGGTCCCTGGTATCCTGATGGGACTATACCTGAGTTACCTGCTCCTGAGCCAGATGCCCATGCGTTGAAGGTCTGATCTTAACTGCATTATCACTGTAGAACTGGTAGGCACCCTATTGCATGCATCCCTTTTTTCTTATTATATTACCACAGTTACATATCATGGTATTTTCTTGTATCTTGTTACGTCCCTCTGAGGACCTGGTTATCTCTCCAGGATTAGATGACTTTCTACAGGAGTACGGAGCGGCACTGGATCCATCCTACATTGATGACGAGGCATCTTTCGCTGACTTCTAGCTTATTGATTTCCTTGAGACATTTTAGTGGACATTTTTACATCTCTTTACTTTCTATTTGCGGAGGTTGGACTCTGATCTTTTGAGACTATTTTATAGCTGTTTGGAATGAGTATATTCACCCGGCTATCTTTTGATACACTCATTTGTTATCTAGACTTTATTATCTTCTGTGTTGAGCTGTGATGAGATTAGATTATATTATTCTGGCCTGTGATGATTTATTATACAGCTTATGTACGTATACGAGGATTCCATATATTGGAGTATTCTTCGTATATGTGCAGCTGGCATGTTCGCGTACTCGGTCCTATGTATTTTTGGACTGGGGCGTTACATGTTTTTGTGGTGGCCCATGCAGGTCTGAAAATATTATTGGGTTACATGACTGTGCCCAACAAACCTGCATATAGGAATAGGAATATCTCATCCAGAACTACTACTTCCCTTGACTTCCAAACTTTTTCGAATTCCTTTGATTACTTGAATTACCTCACATCTAACCTCTCATAATATCGTCCTATTCTTCCTCGTGCCAACAGTATGAATCTAAGAAGCGGACGCACTTCTACCTTGGCCCTCACATCTGGTGAAAAGGCTACCCCGGAGGGACAGAATCCTCCAATGACTCAAGTGACACCATACCAGCCAGGACAGTCGCAGCCTACTATGACACCGACGATGGAGCACCCAGAGATCGCAGCACCCCCAGTCAGCCAGGCTGGGAAGACCACTACCATGCCTCCGGGAGGGAACGTACTACTGCCTCCACTACCACCATTCCCTCAGCAATTTCTACCACAGTCGAGTCCCCAGATGCCTCTACCACCGACGGATAGGAGCCCTAGTTCCCAGTTTATATACGCCATGATGCATGCTCAGTGGCAGCAGACTGAGCTGATGAGACAGACCATACTGGCAGCATTGGCTAGACCTCCACCACCACCTCCGGCACTGGTACCAGTACCAGCACCGACTCTGCATCCTTATGAAGGCTCTATCAAGAACTTCACAGCCATGAACCCCAAGCCCTTCAGAGGAACAGAGAAGCCGCTAGAGGTGTCACAATGGCTTATTAGTACAGAGAAGCTACGGAAGGCATGCCAGTTGCCAGCTCGAGATTGGATGACAGCAGTGGACCTACTATTAGAGGATAATGCCCACCACTGGTGGAAGGCGGAGGAGAGACGATTAGGCGCTGGAATCACTTGGAAGCAGTTCTATGATCTATTCTATAAGAGATTCTTCTCCATCCATGTTCGAGATGGTCTATATGACCAATTCCTTTATCTGAAGCAAGAAACTATGACAGTTGATGAGTATGACTCAGAGTTCAATCACCTGAGTAGATTTGGTATGGGATAATCCCGACCGAGTTAGAGAAGGCGAGAAGATTCCACCAGGGACTAGCACCAGAGCTCAAGTCTTATACGACTACACAATCTCGAGTCTCCTATTCAGCTGTCTTAGAGGAAGCTCGTGCTCAAGAGATTCTTCGCAAGGAGCAGCGGCAGACATCGAGACACCATACACCAGCAGTGACACCAGCCCGAGCTACTACGGGTGGACCTATCAGAAGGCCCACATGACAGTTCCAGCAGACACCCACACCTTATCAGAAGCCCACCTGCAACTATTGCGGGAAGCAGGGACACTCTTGAAGGACTGTCGAACCCGACTTGGAGCATGCTTGAGATACGGGTCAGGACAGCACAATGTAAAGGATTGTCCGGAGTAGCAGTCCTTAGTTTATACCCAGTAGAACCCGAGACTGACAGCTCCAGCACTTCCAGTACCTCGGCCAGCAGTAGGAGCACCTCGTCCCCATTACCAATCCAGTCAGCAAAGTTTGAGAGGGTTAGAGCTCAGGGCCCTGGACAAAATTATGGACAGGTATTCTCTCTAACTGTTGAGAATATAGAGGTACAGACAGAGGTAGAGGTCATAGCAGGTATGGTTTTAGTTGCTTCATTTCCTGCCATTACTTTGTTTGATACTGGAGCCACTCATTCATTCATAGCTACTAGTTTTGCCACTAGACACATTCCATCAAACCCTTATCTAAGAACATTAGAATCATCACTGGAGGAGTTGTACCTGTTAGTGGTGTTTGTAGACTTTGTCCTGTAGTGATTTGTGGTAGAGAGATGACAGCACGACTTCTTGTAATCCCTATGCATGCGTTCGAAGTGGTTTTCAGAATGGACTGGTTGAGCCAGTATTTTGCTTTTATAGACTGCCATAAGAGCAATTTTGTCTTTAGACTACCGAATGTGACAGAGTTCGAGTTCACCAAGTGTTTGCCATTAAAATCTTTTAATTGCAATTTCAATTACAAACAGAACAGTGTTACAATATAGGACTTAGATATAGTCCTAGGAGTACACTTTTGTTTGTCTGGGTCCTGTGTCGATGGAGCGAGTGGTAATGCGTTGACTCCGTTGACGAACTGACGACGGTTCTCGGTTCTCTGAAGGACTAAGTTGCTCTGGGTACTGGAGCTTGTGGAGAGGAAGAAGACGTTGAGTGTCTCCGTATATATCTGTCCCTTTGTGTGTGTGTGTGTGTCTGGAAGAAGGAAATGATCCTTCTATTTATAAGCAGCAGATTGGGCTGCTCATATACGCATATGTAGGATGCGCGTGTACGTAGGGACGCCACGTGGTTGAAGCTGCGGGAGGCGCACGGATGATGCACCATCATTTGTGGGTTGAATCCTTCATGCTGCATTTGTGGACTAGCACGTAGCAGGGGAGAGGATCTTTCAGTTGCTGAGATCTTGGGTGATTAGCACCCCTTCATAGACTGAATCGAGTCAAAGGATACATGGCACATGTCCGTAGCTCAAAGATCTCGGATTTGGTGGAGGGTAATCTGATAAGATGCGCCCAGGATTGGGCGCATAAGAAGACTTTGGCTCGCAACCTTCAGGAGTTACGAACTAGTCTGGGCGCACGGCTTTTGAGGTGCATACGAATCTTCAGGCGCATGGCTGCTAAGGCGCATGCGAGTGGTTGGTCGGCCACGTGGGTTGTAACCGTCGGAGGAAAGTAATGATGACACTGATGTCAATGATGCTTCGCTTTCTGCAAAAGCTGTCAACTGTTCAGTCCTCGGGGGACGTGCTGCCAATTCTGTCACCTTGGCATTAATTGCTTGGTGGGGTGACGCATCGATTTGTACCCCACTCGGCACATGGGTTCACATAGATCTGTGCTTTGTTGGGCACATCCATACAGGGCACTTGGTACTGACGGGCACGTCTGTACGATACGCGGTATCTGACCGGCGCATCCGTTTGTATGACGCATCTTTATTGGTCCGACTGTTGAGTTCTTCAAGTGCTTTAAATAGCCCCTTTGACTTGGCCGAATTCGAAGGGTCAGGTTCATCATCATAAATACAAATTCATTTGCACGGGATTCGAAGAGCCCGCCACTTGGCGCATGAGTTTGATTTGCCCGACCTATAAATAGCAGCAAGAAGAGAGTTTGCTTCTCGTTCTCTCACGTCTTTCCGAATGAACTTATTTGCTCAAGTACATTCTGTTGACAAGATGCTCCCGAGGGTGAAGATGCGACGAGTTATCTTCGTTCATGCACTTGAAGGTGACTGTTATATCCAAAAGTCGGAATCGCGGGGTTCTGAGGCAGGCGGAAGGTGCCTGTTGCATCCAAAGATCGGGATGCTCGAGTCCCGTCTCCGTTATGCTGGAAGAGCTGCAGATCGAAATTACGGAGTTCTCCCCTTCCTTGGGCTTTGGAGTGCTCTTTCTCCTGCTAGAGTGGGGTTGGCTTCCCACTCTAGTTCTGCTCAAAGCTGCTCCTTTAGTCGAAGCACTTGATCGGATCGAAGTGGAGCGCATATGCTGAGACTTCGTGATGCGCCTAACTGAGACGCTGAAATAGATACACCTGACTGAGACGCTGAAGAGACACGCCTGACTGAGATGCTGAAGTGATGTTCCTGGCAGATGATGCGCCTGGCGGGAGGCGCATGGCAGTTTGCTGCGCCTGGCTGTAGTCTTAGGATCTTTCTTTTTGTAGAAATTCTCCTTTGTAAAGCCTTTTTTAGAAATGTAATAGACTTTTATATGAAATAAAAATCTTCTTTTGATGTCTATACTTTTGCTGTTCTTTGCTGTACCAAGTACTTTGTTAGAGCTCCCTGGCATATGTAGTGTTAAGCGCATAGGAATTCTGGCCTATTGATGTGCCTGAAATTCCATGCTTCTACAAGTCCCCCTTTAAAGTTTTTAAAACTTTTCGTCAAGTTTTGGAATACTTTGAATAAGAAGCATGGTGTTGACTTCAATGGGGCGCATAACTGTTCGGGGCGCATGATTTGCTCCGCGCATCTGTGATGAGGCGCATGCTCCTCTTTAGTTTTAAATGCAAATGATAACACTTCATAATAAACAAAAAGATTAATGATGATCTTTTTGTATATCTACTGTTATCATTTTGTAGAACCCCGGACGGCAGCTGACGTCACCCTTCATCGGTTCACGCGTGTGACCAAGCCTATAAATAGGCGTCTGATGGAGAGAGAAAGAGAGTTCTTCCTCTTTTTGCTTTCTTGTTCTTTAGATTTCTTCCTCCAAAACCCTAACTTCTTTTTATGAAATGGCTCCCAAGACTCCATGCGGTGGTGCTGGCCAAGGGCGAGGCAAAGGAAAAGAGCCTATAGAGGCCGATGTTGATGCTGTCACCAGGACACCCGTCGACGTTCGGCCGGTGCTGGTTGGTGGGTTTGTCATCTTTGTCGTATCTTTTGTATTTTAAGGAACACAAAAAATCTTTTTAGAACTCACATACGCTTACGCGCATGGACCTCGAGTCCTGATGATGTGTTGAAGCTTCTTGTCGATGCGCATGGACTTCGAGTCCTGATGATGCGCTGGGCTTCTTTGCCGACGCGCATGGACTTCGAGTCCTGATGATGCGCTGAAGCTTCTTGCCGACGCGCATGGACTTCGAGTCCTGATGATGCGCTAAAGCTTCTTTGCTGACGTGCATGGACTTCGAGTCCTGATGATGCGCTGATGCTTCTTTGCTGACGCGTATGGACCTCGAGTCCTGATGATGCGCTGAAGCTTCTTTTCAAATGCACCTGAGCTTGGGTTCAGTGTGTGTGCTTCTGATGAGAACTCGGCTCAGATATATATTTCTTTATTGTTTTAACATATCTGAGTTTTTATCATCTTTCTCTGATCGCCAGTTTCGATGACCGTCCCGCTTTTGAACGAAGTACTTCTGGATGCTGCTCTCTGTCAGATGGGAGTTGATTATAACGAGGAGGTGATAAACCCTGCCCGTGCTGCCATCATGCTGGATCAGGCTCCCGAGAGAATAACCCAAATCGGGGAGCAATAGTATGTGTTCCTCCAACGGATGATGGAGCGTGGCAGTTTGTAATCTGCCATTCCTGGTAATGAGACTTTCCTGAAGCCCGAGTTCCTGTTGGGGGATCGCCTCATTTCCACTGAAGCGAAGGTGCTGAGGATCAAGAAAGATTGGTTCTTCTCAGCCAAAGGAGTGCACATATTCATGAAGCAGCTCGAGCGTCACTGGCCTTTGACGGCTTTCTGCCGTCTTGCTTCCAAGAGGAGGATGTCGTGGGAGTTAACCCCGTCTCAGGGGGAAGCGGTGGCAGGCACCATCAAGATCGATGCTACCTCGAACCAGAGGGATACTTTGGCCGCCACGCGGGCTGGGTCTTCTTTCACCTGGCGAACTCTACGTTCCGGGAGTATTTACAGTGACGTCCCTTGTAAAACTCCTATTTTTTAAAAAAATATTTTTATTATTTTATTAGACTTCAAATTTGATTTATATAATTTATGGTTTTTATTAATTATTAAAATTGACCTTAGCCATTGTTGTGTTTGGATCACAAGGCGACCATGAATTTTGGCACGAAAGATGTAGTAGTGTGTTTTGACCAGTATATTAGCCATGTTGTGGGAGGCCTAGCCATAGTTCAGTCCGAACTAGGAAAACCAGGCCGAGTTATGAAATAACGCATTTAAAATATTTTGATTTAAATATTATTTTATGTATTAATTTTTAGATGACCCGGTTTGTCCAAATCAGTCCGAACTGGGCCCGGACTAAATTTAAGCACATGTAGGCATGTGATGGGACCAAGGTGGCCATGTAGACATATTTTATGTACGTAAAAATATTTTCTAAATTATTTTAGAATTTTATGTACAATTTCTAATTATTTAATTATGTGTAAAATTATTGGTATTTTTATTATTAAATAATATTTTACAATATTGTACATTTTTGGGACCCGGATAAGGGTGTGTGGTACAGTTCACCTATTGGAGCAATTTTTATTATAATATTATTATTAAAGTTATTTTGTGGAGATTAAATAAACATATTCATTCTATTATTATTATTGAGATTGATTTAATTGAATATATATATATATATATATATATATATATATATATATATATATATATATATTTTATATATATATATTTATATATATATATATATATATATATATATATATATATATATATATATGTAGATGTGTTTAAATATATTAAATAATTGGATACATGATATTAAATTGTTATTTGGATTTTTATATAGATTTAATATAACTATACAAATATAGTTATATCTATATAAAAGATTTGTTTTGATTTGAAAAGAAAAGAGAAAAAAAAGAGAACAAGTGTGGTCGGCCCCACCAAGTGGGAACCGACCACATCTTCAAATAATAGCAGCAGCTTTGGCCGCGCATAATTAATAAGAAGCACAGCAAGAGCACTCAATCTCCATTACATATACATATATATATATATATATATATACATATATATATATATATATATATATATATATATATATATATATATATATATATGAGTTTTAGTAAACCAAACCCTAATCAATCTCTTCCTCCTTCCTCTCTCCTCCGCTTACCCCTCTTCCCGGCGAGCACCTCCGCACCCAACCACAGCAGCCCCACCTCACGGTCTCCACGGCAACACCACCACCAACAACAAATACCCACAACAACAACAGAAATCAACATCAAGGTATCCCACTTCTCCGTTTGATTTCTCTCTCGATTCTAGTTCGTTTTTAGATCCGTAAATTCGTGTAGAAAGCCCGCATGACCTTCTTCAAGATCCCCTAGGTGGATTTTGACATGGCCATCCAACTTGCTCGAAAAATCGAGACGAAGTTGGAAAAAAACCACTTTTCTGGAATATTAAAAACTGTTTTAAAATACCAACTTGTCGGCCACCTTTCATTTTGTACAATAGGATTTTGTAGAAACTAATTAAAGATAGTCAAAGACAAGATAACCAAGATTGTAACGCATCTTCTGGATCCACTTTTCATCTAGTATGTAAAAAGTTACACGTTGTTAAAGTTTCACGAAAAATTGTAAATTCTGTTTTCAAAAAGTAGAAAAACACCCGATACGGTGTGCGCCCCGGCAAACCGGACGACGTGGTCGCACACTGTACACATCGAAAGGCGCGTATGGATGTTGTCGACGTGTGGGAACTGACGAAAACCGATTTCGTTGTATATGCGCGACAAAATCAGTACGTATCCGTCGAGATACCCCCGTATCAACCCTTTGCAAATAAAGTCACAACTTCGTGTACACTCATCATATTGCGATGAACCTTGCGCCATTGGACTCGAAATATTTTTTTGGTCCTGTGAGCCAAGTTTGGTCCGATTCTGAGACCGTTGATCGGGACGCTATTTTAGGCGGGCCCATAATCCCACTCAACGGACGAATTTGTGCACAGCCCACCGAAGTCCAAAATTGGACATACCGTTGAGTTTGTCTCATCAAAACAAATCCGTAGATATATAGTTTGACGACTTTAGAGACCGTAGGTTCTGGTGCGCATTTCGGTGCAAAGCGGGTCCAACGGCGGACATCGTTTTGACCTAAAATTACGATTTTGCCCCTGTTCCAGAATTCAACTTTTAGACAGGCATTTTCTAGGCATATCTTATATTCCAAACTCGTTCGTGATGTTTGTTGCAGCATCCGGAGTCATCTGCAGCATTTGGCTTTTCTTGCTTCATCTATTGGTCTGTTTGAGCTACTGGATTTTTCTCTTTTGCACATAACCTCAGGCAAGACACCTTACCTTCACTGCTTAATTTCTTGCTCAATATCATGCATGTTTTTTCTTTATATTGTTCTTTCAAAATTATATATATATGCAAATTATTATATTATATGTAATTGGCTTAGAGTTAAGGGACCACCATATGTTTAGTGTATCTCTTAAACTGTCACGATGTGCCACGGATTGTGTGTTAGTTATGAGTCGCATATAGATGCGAACTTGCGTGCTGACTGATCATTGGTGCGTACAGGCCGTGCGTTAGGATATAACTGTTAATAGATTATGTAGAAGACTTGGCAGTTATTAAAGATTAAACAGTATCGTGGAGTCGACACATGTATAGTATCATGGGGAGGGGGGAGATAGTTATTAGCGTAGGGGCTACATGTTCAGTACACACATAGATTTGGGCCGATAGTGTCTCGTATGAGCGCTACTTACTGCCCCGGGGCCGATAGTTCTCGTATGAGAGCTACTTTCTGTCCATGGTCGATAGTGTCTCTTATGAGCGCTACCTACTACCACTCTCTCTCCATCTATGCTGAACACCTAAGCTCCTGCGTAGAACGTTGTCTTCTCAGGGTGTATATCACATAGAATGGTTAGGAACCTTTACGCATGTATATTTTCTATTGAGCTCTTACTATTCAGTTATGGCATGATATTATGTGTCTTGTTACGTTCCTCTGAGGACCTGGTTTTTCTCCAGGTGTGTGTTCATGTTTTCTGCAGGTATTCTAGCCAAGGCTGTGATCTTCCCCATTTCTCGAAGATGATTGCTCTTGGTTCGTTTTATCATTTTGTCGATCGCCTCCTTGTACATTTATTTTATTGAGATAGTTGGTAGTGGACTTTGTCTCCGCCCAACGATTGTACCATAACTATTCAGGTTGATTCTATCTTTATTTTATTATATATTTGTGGATGAGATTTAGCATGTCTTGGTTCTCTATATTTTACAGCTTATGTATTTATACGAGGATTCCATACATTGGAGTATTTTTTGTATATCTACAGCTGGCATGTCGATGTACTTAGTCCTACGTATTTTAGGACTGGGGCGTTACATGTTTTTGTGGTGGCCCATGCAGGTCGAGTTTGTCACTTCGGTTACGTAATTGTACCGATGTGAGCCTGCAACATAGGATTAGAATCTAGGAATCTCATCCATACAGCTTGACATCTTCCCTTGGCTTCAAATTTCGAACTCTTGTTCGACCTCCTTGAACTGCATCTTGCTTGATTCCTTTCTACCGTCGATTCTTATTTTCGTGCTTAGTGTCAACTAGGAAGATGACTACACTAGTATATGCTCATAGGTCAAACACATGGCTAGAATGGTTAGATTGGCAATTGGAATACATTTAAGACTCTAATTGAGTTAAAAGGTTTTTTTTTAAAGTGTGATTTAATGATTAGTAATTTGTAAAGTAGGATACTACCAAGGAAGGTTTTAATCTTAAGATTTCTAAATTGTAAACACAATAGGATTGATACTGCAGGAAGGAGAAAAAAAAATAGCTAGAATCTTTATACCATTGATTGCCTTGTTTAGATTTGATATTTATGATTTATTGGGTTATAGTTATACATCTTTGCACAAGTGTAAAAATCGATTTGCTTTTCGAGTTGTGATATTTATGAGTTTTGGGTGATAGATATACATCTTTTAACAAATATAAAATTTATTTGTTTTTTGAGTTTTGATGTTTATGATTTATTGTAGTATAGTTACACACCCATGAACAGTTATAAATTTGGTTTGAAAATGATCTTAGCTTTTAAAAATGGTCATAGAAATTATTTAAATTTAAGTTGTACAACTTGCAATTTTCGTGTTTAGTAAATTTTGAATTTTAAGTGGAAGTAATGATGGTGAATTTTGGTTTAAAATATTTGAAAGTTATGAAAACGATTTTTAGAAATTTTTATTTTAAATGGTGACTTATGATTGAGGATTTACAAATCTATTTAGATTTTTGGTAAAAAGATTTTGACTGATAAGATTATTTGAATCAAAAGTTTAATATGGGATTGCTAATATTAGAACTTTTGGGAGAATTCGAAGGATGTGATGGAAAGTTATTTTGATTGATTAAAGGAAGTTACCATTTAAAAGTTGTGATTTTGTTGGAATAACTTAACATGAATAGAAGTTAAAATTGATCAGAGCATTGAGCTTAATTTTGAGATTGCTTTTAATATGCTAAGAGTTTTATTATGAGTTATTTGAAAATTTTAGAGTGTTAAAATTTTGATTTATTGTGAAATTTTATGAATTCGTAAATTATGAACTCTTGAGTTAAATAGTTGAATTTAAACGTTAATTTTGGAAAAGGTTAGTAGTAACGTGATAAAATTTTGCTTTGAAATTTAAGAAAGTGATTTAAATTTTTATTATGAATTTGAACGGCTTGGAATGAATACAAATTTTGGTGGTATATTTTTAAAAGTTTATTTTTGAAACTTTTGGAGGATACTTGAGTTAAAAATTTAATGGTAGGCCCCAAGATAACCCTACTGAGTATTCCATACTAATTGCCATATCCCTCATGACCATGATAGTAGTATATACACAAGTGTTGCAAGTCATTTACCAAACTATATTGTATCTCAATCTTTACTTACTCGATTTTCCCTCGAATCTCAATCTTTTATGGTAACCTTCTAATCCAGTTGCAATTTGAATAATGATTTAATTGTTCATTGACTGTATTTATTTAAGAGGCTATCTTCTCTCTAGAACTGTGATCCTAAATTATTTTGCTGAATTTTTAATTAATTTTATTGCATGCTTTAACTTGATCTCCTTTATTTTTGGAGCATTACTATTCACCTCATTAACTCCCACTTTGTATTTTAGATATCTTGGCATCCCTTACCGTGACTTGAATATTGGAGCACAACACTAGACTTTTCCTTCCAACAAATTTCATATCTAAGACCTAGACAAGTCCACCTTCATGTAGATATATCATGTCCCACTAAAACACGTTCCCTTGTACACTATTTTCATGATAGCACCTTCTGGTCAAAATGGCCAAACTATAACCTCTACCATGACACCAAAATACTTTCCGACTTCAATTAAGAAATCCAACCTTGACTCAATCCCTTAACCCGATAGGTGAATTTTGTTCTACTTAGTTCCTTAAATGCTTAAATTTGTGCTTTATCTTGATTGCTTAACCCATTGTCCCATCCCATTACTAGTTTAACTCTTGTAAGTTTGGTAGAATACCTCACGGTCCAACAAAGCCTTTGTCCTTGTGACCCATGTTGATAAGTTTGCTTAGACTGTAAGTTCAGAGGACCCTAACTTAGCTGGTCAACCAAGACAAAGGTATAGGCCCAAACTTCGGGCGAGCCTTGAATTTTAAAAAATCTTGGACTATTTAAAATTCCTTCATCAGTACCTCCCTCGCTCATATTTTGACTATCTCATGCTGCTAATGTAGCTTCAGTTTTGCAAGCTTATTTCGTTATCAAGCTTGATTATGACATATTTTATTGGGTGCACCCACTAACATATTGTCTAATCAGAACCGGTGCATGATAGTCTGATCAACCTATTGCACTTTGGTTTGCTTTTCTGGTATTATTCTACCTGGATGAAGACATAGTAAACTTGCCTTAGAGTCTCATCCGCGACAACCTTGGCAATTCTCTTTTGAATTATTTTTGCCGCCTATGAACCCCGCAATTCGTACTCAATATATAACACCGTCTTTGAAACCTTTGTTGTTCTTGTCTTTTACTTATTTTGGAAAGATCATACACTGTACATGATAGATAGATGTAAGATATCACCTTTAGTTTTCCTATCAGTTATTTCAACACGAATTTAGATACCCACCGACCAACTCATGTGGCTATACCCTCACCTTAAACTCTTCCTATCCCTCAACCCTATCTACCCTATTATTTCTAAATTTCGAGGACGAAATTCTTGTAAGTTGTGTAGAATGTAAAACCCCTATTTTTAAAAAAAATTATTTTTATTATTTTATTAGACTTCAAATTTTATTTATATAATTTATGATTTTTATTAATTATTAAAAATGACCTTAGCCATTGTTGTGTTTGGATCACAAAGCGACCATGAATTTTGGCACGAAAGATGTAGCAGTGTGCTTTGACCAGTATATTAGCCATGTCGTGGGAGGCCTAGCCATAGTTCAGTCTGAACTAGGAAAACCAGGCCGAGTTGTGAAATAACGCATTTAAAATATTTTGATTTAAATTTATTTTATATATTAATTTTTAGATGACCCGGTTTGTCCAAATCAGTCCGAACTGGGCCCGGACTGAATTTAAGCCCATGTAGGCATGTGATGGGACCAAGGTGGCCATGTAGACATATTTTATGTACGTAAAAATATTTTTTAAATTATTTTAGAATTTTATGTACAATTTCTAATTATTTAATTATGTGTAAAATTATTGGTATTTTTATTATTAAATAATATTTTGCAACATTGTACATTTTCGGGACCCGAATAAGGGTGTGTGGTACAGTTCACCTATTGGAGCAATTTTTATTATAATATTATTAATAAAGTTATTTTGTGGAGATTAAATAAACATATTCATTCTATTATTATTATTGAGATTGATTTAATTGAATTTATATATATATATATATATATATACATATATATATATATATATATATATATATATAGATGTGTTTAAATATATTAAATAATTGGATAGATGATATTAAATTGTTATTTGGATTTTTATATAGATTTATGGTGTATATGTATGGATATATAACTATACAAATATAGTTATATCTATATAAAAGATTTGTTTTGATTTGAAAAGAAAAGTGAAAAAAAAAGAACAAGTATGGTCGGCCCCACCAAGTGGGAACCGACCGCATCTCCAAATAATAGCTGCAGCTTTGGCCGTGCATAATTAATAAGAAGCACAACAACAGAACTCAATCTCTATTACATATATATATATATATATATATATATATATATATATATATATATATATATATATGAGTTTTAGTAAACCTAACCCTAATCAATCTCTTCCTCCTTCCTCTCTCCTCCGCTTACCCCTCTTCCCGGTGAGCACCTCCGCACCCAATCACAGCAGCCCCACCTCACGGTCTCAACGGCAACACCACCACCAACAACAAACACCCACAACAACAACAGAAATCAACATCAAGGTATCCCACTTCTTCGTTTGATTTCTCTCTCGATTCTAGTTCGTTTTTAGATCCGTAAATTCGTGTAGAAAGCCCACATGACCCTCTTCAAGATCCCCTAGGTGGATTTTGACATGGCCATCCAACTTGTTCGAAAAATCGAGATGAAGTTGGAGAAAAACCATTTTTCTGGAATATTAAAAACTGTTTTAAAATACCAACTTGTCGGCCACTTTTCTTTCTGTACAATAGGATTTTGTAGAAACTAATTAAAGATAGTCAAAGACAACATAACTGAGATTGTAACGCATCTTCTGGATCCACTTTTCATCTAGTATGTAAAAAGTTACACGTTGTTAAAGTTTCACGAAAAATTATAAATTCTGTTTTCAAAAAGTAGAAAAACACCCGATACGGCGTGCGCCCCGACAAACCGGGCGACGTGATCACACTATACGCATTGAAAGGCGCGTATGGATGTTGTCGATGTGTGGGAACTGACGAAACCCAATTTCGTTGCATATGCGTGACGAAATTAGTGCGTATCCGTCGAGATACCCCCGTATCAACCCTTTGTAAATTAAGTCACAACTTCGTGTACACTCATCATATCGCGATAAAACTTGCGCCATTGGACTCGAAATATTTTTCTGGTCCTATGAGCCAAGTTTGGTCCGATTTTGAGACCGTTGATCGGGACACTATTTTGGCGGGCCCACAATCCCACTCAAGGGGCGAATTTGTGCACAGCCCACCGGAATCTAAAATTGGACATACCATTGGGTTCGTCTCATCAAAACAAATTCGTAGATATGTTGTTTGATGACTTTAGAGACCGTAGGTTCTGGTGCGTATTTCGGTACAAAGTGGGTCCAATGGCGGACATCGTTTTGACCTAAAATTACGATTTTGCCCCTGTTCCAGAATTCAACTTTTGGACAGGCATTTTCTAGGCATATCTTATATTCCAAACTCGTTCGTGATGTTTGTTGCAGCATCCGGAGTCATCTGCGGCACTTGGCTTTTCTTGCTTCATCTATTGGTCTGTTTGAGCTACTGGATTTTTCTCTTTTGCACATAACCTCAGGCAAGACACCTTGCCTTCACTGCTTAATTTCTTGCTCAATATCATGTATGCTTTTTCTTTATATTGTTCTTTCAAAATTATATGTATATGTAAATTATTATATTTTATGCAATTGGCTTAGAGTTAAGGGACCACCGTATGTTTAGTGCATCTCATAAACTATCACGATGTGCTACGGATTGTGTATGAGTTGTGAGTCGCATATAGATGCGGACTTGCGTGCTGTCTGATCATTGGTGAGTACAGGCCGTGCGTTAGGATATAACTGTTAATAGATTATGTAGAAGACTTGGCAGTTATTAAGGATTAAACAGTGTCATGGAGTCGACACATGTATAGTATCATGGGGAGGGGGGAGACAATTATTTGCGTAGGGGCTACATGTTCAGTACACACATAGATTTGGGCCGATAGTGTCTCGTATGAGCGCTACTTACTGCCCCGGGGCCGATAGTTCTCGTATGAGAGCTACTTTCTGTCCATGGTCGATAGTGTCTCTTATGAGCGTTACCTACTACCAATCCCTCTCCATCTATGCTGAACACCTAAGCTCCTGCGTAGAATGTTGTCTTCTCAAAGTGTATATCACATAGAATGGTTAGGAACCTTCACGTATGTATATTTTTTATTGAGCTCTTACTATTCAGTTATGGCATGATATTATGTGTCTTGTTACGTCCCTCTGAGGACCTGGTTTTTTCTCAGGTGTGTGTTCATGTTTTCTGCAGGTGTTCTAGCCAAGGCCGTGATCTTCTCCATTTCTCGAAGATGATTGCTCTTGGTTCGTTTTATCATTTTGTCGATAGCCTCCTTGTACATTTATTTCATTGAGATAGTTGGTAGTGGACTTTGTCTCCGCCCAACGATTGTACCATAACTATTCAGGTTGATTCTATCTTTATTTTATTATATATTTGTGGATGAGATTTAGCATGTCTTGGTTCTCTACATTTTATAGCTTATGTATTTATACGAGGATTCCATACATTGGAGTATTTTTCGTATATCTATAGCTAGCATGTCTATGTACTTAGTCCTACGTATTTTGGGACTGGGGCGTTACATCCCTGTCGACACTTTCGCCTTTGGTGCTTCAACTTTCGTTAATCGTATGCTGTCATCGAAACGGTCATACCCGAAGGGTGATTTTTGTGTAGAGGGCTGGTGTCATTATGTATCCAAGTGGGACAAGCTGACACTCTGGGTTCTGACGAAGTTTCGAACCGAACTCAGAGAGATTGGGCTGACTGTCGCTATCCGTGCCACCCAGGCGGGCGTCGACATCAACAGACATATGTTTCTTGCGCTTCTGGAGATGTTTAACACCCATACGGGGACCTTCTTCACTCCGGTGGGGGAACTAGGACTTGCACTTCATGAAATATATGAGGTGTCGAGGCTTCCTTGGGGATCAGAACCCTATGAGGAGTACTTCCCGACTAACGAGGAGTTCCAAGTCCTGGAGGACAAAGAAGATGAGATGATGGCTGTCTTCAAAGAAGTGGCAAGTCACCATTATTATATGCAGAAGAAGGATAAGGGCGGGGCACAGCCCCACGTAACTGCTTGGAGGGATTACGTCTTTGAGCAAGACAAGGAGGATCCCTCTCAGTTCACGACTCCGTCAGCTCTTTCCAGTACTAAGGTGCTCTCTGAAATGAGCAGACTAAATGAGAAGTGTCCCCAGGAAAACGTGGACCGGGAATCGGATGAGCGCTCCTATAGCTATTTTTGGCACCCCACTCATCGGATGTCGTCCAAAGCAGTATTGACTGCTTATCTGATGATCTGGCTCCGGGACCACGTCTTTTCAGGCGGGTCAAGCTATGTGAAGAGGGTGACCCAGAACCTGATCCTGCCAGCCGTGAAGTTGGTTTTTGGTCATCCCTTGGCTCTACTCCCCGCGATGGTATGCAACCTGCTGCGAGGTCTACGAGAATTCACAGGTGACGTTGTTCAGGAACGAGGTAAGAACGGTAACTTTCCTCGTGCCGAACTGTCGTTTCACTATCTGATAGGGTGGTTGATTTTGCACCATCCCAACGTGATGAGTCCGGGCCAGAAAGAAGATCATGTGGTCGGAGATGCATTCTTTCGTCATTTCTACCAAAGGAAATGGCTGCATACGGGCATTCCTATTTGTAGAAAAGTTTTATCCTACATTCAGGGATGGGAGATCACTAAAGTTGGTCCCATTTTTACCGGCTTCGAAGTAAATGAAGATTTAGCTGATTCGGGTGAAGATGCAACAACTCTGTCTCCGTGGGGATTCCGTTGGTTGCAAAGCATCTGTCCATCCCATTTGGTGTACAGGAATAAAAACCATTGTTACTTGGAGCCGTACTTGTCGAGCTGTTTCGCACTTCAATTCGGCTATGCCCAGTTGATGTTGGGGAACCCAGTACCAGCCTGGGGTATATTGGGAGTCTGCTGGACGGGGCACGAGCTTGGCATTACTCCAATGCCGGATGTACCGGAGCTCGCTTTACCATGCCAGTTTTGAATCTGTAGCCGCCGATTCTTTTCTCAGCCGCCAAATTTTATTGTGCGATGAACACCATTCTGGATATGATAGGGAGACCAGTTTCATTGTCGGCACCCAATTGGAGGCAACTGGGAATATGTTGGCGAAGGCTCGATCGTACCGCCAGCCAGAGGTTGGTTATCGAGATACCCCTGCCGTATCTTCGGAGGGTACTCAGGCAGAGCCCTCGGCTGATCGTCCGAAGAGACGTGCCGGCACAGAGACCGATTTTTCTGTGCCAAAGAGGCAGAGGAAAGCAATGTCACCGGAGATGTCAACAGAATCGGCTCTTGTGGAGGTAAGGACGTCCCACATAGTCTGGTTAGTTCTACCATTTTTGTGATATATGCTTTCTTTTTGTAGGAGCCGCTGAAAAGGAGATCCCGCACTCCGAAATCGGGTGTTAGCAGACCAAAGTGGGTGGCGGGCTCATCTGACGAGCACATTCCGCCGATTGTGATGTCTTCCGTGGAGGAGAACCCGGATGATGTGACTTCTGTGGAGATACAAGCTGCCGTGGGGACTTCTGGTATCGAGGTCCCAACAGAAGTTGTGCTTCCAGAGACAGATGAATGGAGTTCGACTTCTTCGGATGACGTTCCTCAAGAGGTATCCGAGCCTGTAGTAGGAGCAACATACATGGTTGTAACAGAGAAGAGGGCTGATTCCCCTTCTTATCATGACGAAGGGAGGTCGGCTATACCGTTGCTGAGCCCTACCCCAGACCCAGCAGTAGAAGCCGTACTGGCTGTCCCGCAGGAGGTACTGGCCGATTCTACTCCGGCATAGGGATTTGATGAGGGATGCGAGACTCATCTGCTGAGCCCGACTCCAAAATAAATGCCGAGTCAGGAAACTGGTGCCAATCTTGCCGCCTTGTCAGAGGAGGAGGGCTCTGTACTGGCTGCAGGTAGAACTTCAGACGTTGGTGGTCCTACCGAGATTGAAAAGGACAAGGGTTTGCTAGTGCATAAACCCTTAGATGTTTCTTCTACCTGGAGGACGATATCGACACCCCATTCAGCTCCTTCCGTCCACTTGGCACCTCGAGCTAATGACAAAGTGTAAGTCCCTGACAAGAGAGGGTCCGCTGAGGTTGAGGTTGTAGCCTCGCAGATTGATATCGGTGGGTCTTCTTCAGGTCCGCCGTCCAGAGTAGCTCCTCCAACTCCTGCTATGATGCCTCAGGTTTTGGCGGATGCGGATGAGTACGTAAAGTTTGTCGTTGAGGTAGTGTACAAGATGCTGCAGAGAGGTGTATCGACAGTGATGAATGCAAATAGGAGTTTCGCGACGGCTAAAGCCATGGCGCTCCCTTACATTGGTCTGATACGTTCCCACCAGGGCCACGATCATATGGCCGAGATTTTGGAGGCGTCGGTGGCCGAGCTCGACCAGCTTCTTTCCGAGCTTCAGAGTATCCGACGAAATAACTTTTCTGTTCTGATAGAAGCAGAAAAGGAGAAATTGATAGCTGAAGTCGAGTCGTCGTATCAGGCCACGGTGACTGTCTGGGACCACGAGGTAGCCGAAGCTGAGGCTGTGGTGGAGAGGCTATCTCAATCCACGCAAGAAAAGGTAGAGTTACGGGCCTCATTGGAAGCTAGCATAGCGAAGGTTACTACCAAGATCTGCCTCCTTGAAGAACAGCGAGCCCAACTCTTGTTAGATGATGAGCGAGTCCAGGCTGAACATGTAGCATCTAAGGAGGAGGAAGCAGCTTTTACCTGCCAGATTCTTTCCCTTACCCACCAGCGGCAACAACTAGACGAGAAGTATGAGAATGATACTGCCCCTGAAGCTACAGAGATGATGCGTCAAGAAGCTGAACGCAGGGTCTTGGCGACCGCAGAGACTCGGGCGGAAGACTTGAATCATCGGATTGAAGAGCTTTCTGCCAATCCCAGTGATGCTTAGGGATTGTAGTCTCTCTCCTCTTTTTGTTATTTTGTAGTTTACAACTTCTGCTGTGAATGTAAGCCTTTACTTTTAAATAAAAAATAAAGAATTTTGTGGTGTGTTCACTTTTGCTGTCATGAACTAGTGATTTGTGTGGACCTATTATCTTTTGCGTACCTTGGTTTTTAGGTACAAATAATAAGTTTGAGAGAACCGACATGTTTGCTCAGAGGTAATGTGGACGTGGCAAATACGGGGTTCTAATGACAGAATCTTCCTACTCAGAGGTGTTATGGACGTTGTAGGAGTGACTTTGGAGGGATACGCGAAACTACTCAGAGGTAATATGGACATGGAAGTTCTGCGATCGATGTACGGCAACGCAGGGGTCGTCCGTACGGGATGTTTACTCAGAGATAATGTGGACGTGGTAAACATGATAAGTAGCGCAATCCTACGTAGTGTAAGATTCCGCTTTCCATAGTGTAGAGGAACAACTCAGAGGTAATGTGGATGTGGTTGTTTTTTTACTGAGGATAGAATGCCACAGAACAACTGGGTTCCGAAAGCATAGGATTTTGTGAAGGGGAGATATATGTGAGCTCTGATGATCAGGTCCACTGACTCCCTTGTTGGGTAGAGATGGAAGTACATGTCTGAAAGATGTCATGAGTAGTACTTCTTTAGGAACTTGCCGTTGATGGGCATCATGAACAAGTCCCCGTTCGGTCGAGCGAGGCGGTAAGCCCCGTTTGAGTATACCATCTCTATGATGAAAGGTCCCTCCCACTTGGGCTCGAACTTTTCTGGTATTTTGTGAGTCAACACCATCGGCCTCCTAACTGCCAGGACCAGGTCGCCTATTTGAAAAGTCCTCTGCTTGACCTTTTTGTTGAAAGCCTGTGATATATGGGCTTGATAAAGTTCAATGCACTGCTGAGCTAGGAGACGCTTTTCGTCAAGTGCCTCCAATTCTCGCAGACGACGACGCTGATTGTCTTCTTCTGTCAATTGATTTGTGATCGCTACACGGAATGAGGGTATCTGGATCTCAAGAGGCAGTACCACTTCGCTGCCGTAGACTAAGGAGAACGGGGTGTTGCCCGTCGGAGTCCATACTGTTGTACGGTAGGCCCAAAGACATTCGCCGAGCTTTTCGTCCCAGTCGCGTTTGTTGGATGACACGACCTTTTTGAGTAGCTTGACAATAGTCTTGTTAAAAGCCTCGGCCAATCCGTTTGCTGCCGGATTGTAGGCGGTTGATGCCATGTTCTGAATGCGGTTCTTGTTACAGAATCTGCTGAAAACATGGCTGATGAACTGAGGACCATTGTCGTAGATAATCCTGTGGGGTACCCTGAAACGGTAGATGACATGATGCTTGATGAAGCTGATCACCCTAGAGCTTTTCACTTCCGTCAGCAAAACTGCTTCTGCCCATTTGGAGAAGTAGTCGGTGATGGCTAGGATGAAGCGGTGTCCCCTCGATAAAGGAGGGGTGATAGGTCCCACAATGTCCATGCCCCAAGCTTCAAAGGGCCAGGAGGCGACCGTAGGATGTAGTGGTTCCGATGGTGTATAGATAAAGTCGGCGTGAAGCTGGCACGCATGGCACTTTTTAGCATAGTCGACGACGTCGGCTGCCATGGTTGGCTACGAGTAACCCATACGTCGCAGTCGATCCTGCAACTTAGGGCCAGGTTGATGAGCCCCGCAAGTCCCATCATGAGCTTCCCGAAGGGCTTCGGCTGCTTCTTCGTTGGATAGACATCGAAGGAGAAGTCCATCGACGGAATGTCGGTACAGCATTTTAGTAGCTGTATCATAATAAAACTGAAGGAAACGTCTTCTGACCGAGACGGCTTCTTTCGGGTCTTCTAGGATAATTCTATAGACAGCGAAGTCGATGAATGGAAACCACCAGTCTCGGACATTAACACCGGCACTTGTCGTCATGGCATGGGCCATTTGTGTGCACAGATTGTTTTTGGGAGAGACCAAGTCTCGTCCAACTACCGTAACGTAGTGTTGAGTCCCGAGGGGAGCTGCTAATGAAGCTGCGAGGCCGACCAGAGCGTCAGCCTCCAGGTTTTGTAACCGAGGTACGTGTTCTATGAAGAACTTGGTGAAGGTTGAAATAATATTCAATGCAGCTTCATGGTAAGGAACCAGATCTTCATGGCAAACATCGTACTGTCCTCGGATTTGATTAACGACGAGTTTTGAGTCGTCGTAAGCTTCTAGATGATCCACTCCCAGCTGTTGCGCCAGCTGGAGTCCCATGATGAGGGCGTTGTACTCGGCAACATTGTTGGAGCACGGTTTCGAAAGGGAGTAAGCACGCTGGATGATCTGCTGATCGGGAGAGACTAAGACTACCACACTCCTGCGATGATTTGGCCTTTGGGGCCTGTTCTTGAAGCGCCATCGAAAAACACCCGCCAGACGGTGTAAAACCCCTAAATTTCTACTATTTTTTATTTATTTATAAAATTTGTACTGATTTAAAATTTTGCATTGTACGTCACGTAGTCGTATTGTACGTCGTGTGCGAAGGTTCGTCTTTCGTAATTGCTCGACGAATGCGAATATGTGCGAGCGTACATATTTTTGAAAAACATTATTTTTATTATTTTTATATTTTCAACGAAATATAGACAATAATTATTTCTAGCTATTAATTTCAAGTTTACGATTTTAATTATGAAAACCTTTTCGTTTATAGCAGTTATTAATAATAAAATATATTCTTAGGCATACATATATTTCCTAAATATTTTGCTAGTTTATTTTAAATAAAAATATAATTTTTGAGATTTATTAATATTAATATTTTATTATTTAAAAAGATATTTAAAAATATTTATTATTTTCAAAATTATTATTATTGGTATTTTGCAAAATATATTTGGAAGATATTATGGCAATTTAAATCTTGATTTGAATTCATGTATTTATTTAAATAGTTAAATAATTAAAATTTGAGTTATTCCATTTGATTTTAAACTAGGGAATTTAATTAGATTCAAATTTGATTTGTATTTGGAAATGGATTTTGATTTAAATTGAATTGTATTTAGATTGGATTTGATTTTAAATTAAATAGACGATATATCTACTTGGGTTTTAAATCTATTCCTAAGCCTATCCAAAGTGGAAATTCCCACATCCTATAAATAGGCAGGTACTCATCCATAATTTTTATTCTCCACAAATTATTCCACATTATTCCTCCACCATACCATTACGTGCATCGTGTCCGTGTCTCCATCCTCTTCCATTATTTTTATTTTCTTTTACAATTATATATTCACCTTATTCGTGTCCACATGTCGGACACGATCTCGGAAAACCCAACGTCGACCAACCCGTCAAGACCCACCTTCCTTCTTCTCCTTCTGGCCAATCCGGCACCCCACACCGACAGCCTACCAACATCACACACCCGGCTACCCCAGCACCATCTTCATCACCTACGCCACCCGATGGACACACCACCATCACAGGAACACCGTCATGGCCACACTCTGGCCAAGCCAGCCACCCCGGCCTTCCCTCATACAAGTCCAGCCATCATCACAACCCCGCCACCACGGCCATCATCGCCGGAGACCCAGCACCAAAAACCTAAAAAAAAACCCACACCCAGCGTAACCCGTCCACCGCTTCTACCAAAATTTCCCGATGGAACCCTAGTCAACCACCACCACCGCGGCCACTGCCGCGGAAGCCCCGCCACAACGACCAACACCGCCGTCACAACCAACATAGAAGAAATCCAAAACCAAAAGAAAACCCTAACCTTCGTCGGGAACGTGCGGCCGCCTCGTCAAGCCGAGCGTCCTCGACCAGCCCCACCAGAGCCGCTCTCCTCCGGCTCCTTTCCCACCGCTCGCCGACCTGACCTGCTCCTCCCGACCGCCTCCAGCCTTGTCGCCGCTCCCTTGGCCGCCCGGAGACCCCACTCCGCCGGCGCCGCCTTGTCACCGCTCCACGAACCCAGCCGAGCCCGTCTGCGCCGACCCCTCTCCTCCTTTCCTCATCCTCCGCGGTTGAGAACTGCCGTCGCCCGAACTCCTTTCGCGTGCCGCCTGCTCCCTCGCGCGCCACCGCCGAGAAACCCTAGTCGCGTCACCCGCGAGCGTCGACCACCGCGATCTTATTCCCCTCTTTCCTCCGCCTCTCCAGCCGGCGCCGCCCGAGCTCCGCCCGTCGCCGACCGCTTCCTCTCCCTCTCTCTCGCCCATCCCTCTCTCTCGTTCACTTGATCCCCCTCTCTAACCCTTTTCTCTTTCCTTTGTTTTTGGTGCTCGAGAGAAGACACAGTGAACTTTTTATTATGTTTATTATTATTTTTTTTATTGGTTAACCATTAATATTATTATTATGTTTCTCAAATTTTTTTTTATACTGATTTATTTCCTTATCATTATTATTATTATTATTATTATTGTTATTATTATTATTATTATTCCTCTTGTTTCTGTATAACTGAAATGAAATACTACTATTAATATAATTTACTACTTTTATTATTTTAAGATAAAAGGGTATATATTTTTATATATAGGTGGATTTATATATTAAGTATGTTAAATACATACTATTATAATGGTATTTTGTTATTAATTATCTTTATTATTTTATTGGTTTTACTCATACCAAAAAATTGATTTTTGTTCTAGGTATGTTAAAATATTTTTGATATATTGTCATATTATTTTTGGTAATCAAAATAGGTTCCTACCTATAAATAAATTTTTTAGTACTATAAAGTATTTTAAATACAGTTTTTCTTTTTATACAAAAATTCTAGTTTTGCCGAAACCTAGGTATTAGCTTTAAAATGATTTTCGATTCCTAGTACTTTCCTAAAAATTTATTAACTAAGATAAAGGGTAATTTCCAAATTTATGGAATAATTTACTAGTCTTTTCAAATATTTATTATTATTATTATTATTATTATTATTAATAAGATATAGTATTTTTACCTAGAAATCCTATTTGGACAAACTGGAGTTTTGTCTAAAAACGGTTTATTATTTTTCAAGTATTTATCTAAAAACTATTTTTAAGCTAATAAGAAATATTTTCAAGCATTATAAATTTCTTATATATATATATATATATATATATATATATATATATAATTTTTATCAAATTTCCTTTCATTATCCTTCCATCCATGACTAAATCCCGTTCTTCCTATTCCCTCGTCAATTCTGTCATCCTTATGTCAACACTAACTAACTTGACCCTTCTGGACCCAATGAAACCGTCCGTGCCACCATCCGAGGTCACCTTGCATAGTTGTTGCACCAAAATCGCAGATCGTGCCACCTGGATCATTGCACTACACCAGGCATAATACCAGGCAAGACACCTTGCCATTTGCTGTTTAATTATTTTAGCTCATATTTCATGCATGTTTATTATTTTCTTTATGCAAAATAAACTGTGATACATGGCATAACCTGTTAGAATTTACTGTTCAGTTTATTGCTATATATTATTTTCTTACACATTAAACCTAGATTTAAGGGACCACCTTTGTGTGTTGCATTCATGGCCTTGACACGTTGTACCACGAAGTTGTGTGTCGTATGTAGAACACGGAAGTGCGTGATTGGCTGGCCACCAGTACATACAAGCCGTGCGATAGGAATAACCGCTAATAGAGGTTGCATGCTAGTTTGACTTAGCGGTTATAGAGTTAGCATTGGGAGGGAAAGAACATGATTGGAAGTTGACTACCACCCTATATATCGTAGACTCGCTCGCTACTGAGGAACGATAGGTAGACTATATGCTATAGACTCGCTCGATACTGAGGAATAGTATATGGTGTTGTGACTCGCTACTGAGGTACTGCATTGATATTTTCTCGACTTGACCGGGTAGTCATGCGACCATGAACTGTTCTTAAAACTATATTCACCTAGATTTTGTTAGGCACCCTTATCCGTTAGGTACGAGTACCTTTGGTTTGGGTACTTGTATCTGACCGTGGCTTGGAACAATAACTTGTCGCGGATTAGTTCGTCACATCTTATCCTTGTTTGGTTGTAGATGTGACTTACTACTTCGATGAAAAGGTATTGAACCTTGTTGGGGTCCGGATACTATATTGGATTTATAGCATGGGAAGATACGTTACCGTGAATTAGTTTACCATCTCCTGTCCTTGTTTGGTTGGGGGGATGGTACGCTCGTTTAGTAGGTGTGTATTGGAACATGTTATAATTCGATTTACTTATTTATTCTAGCAATATTTATTCAGTTTATATGGCATGATATTATGTGTCTTGTTACGTCCCTCTGAGGACCTGGTTATCTCTCCAGGTGTGTGCTATTGTCTTTCGCAGGTGTTCTAGCTCTAGCCGTGATTATCGCTATTTTTCGAGGATGATTGCATTTGGATCGTCTTCGCTTCGCTCGCCAAACTTATTTCATTTTCCATGTATTTTTCCTTTACTTGTTGGTAGTGGATTTGTCTCCGCCCAACATATTGTATCAAGACAAATTCATAAGTTGATTATATAATATTTTTTATTCTTGTGGATGAGATTAGTTATGGTTCTACTGCATTTTACAGCTTATATATTTATACGAGGCTTCCATATATTGGAGTATACTTCGTATGAATACAGCTGGCATGTCTACGTTCTTAGTCCTACGTATTTTGGGACTGGGGCGTTACAGACGGAGTTTTCTTCGGTGACGTTTGATTCTTGGACCTCATCCGGGATGTCTTCATAGAGTCTGGAGGACTCTGGGATGGGGTGTACAGCTAAAAAGTCGGCTAGAGCTAGGCCCTTGATGGCTTTTTATGGGACGAAAACCATATTATATGGTGTCAACAGGATTACCTATGTAGCTAGTCGGGAGTTCAATGATCCCGGCTTCGTCATGAGAACCCTGAGTGGATTGACTCGGGAGATGACATGAATTGTCTGGCCCGAAACATAATGGCGAGTCTTCTGGATGGCGAACACCAATGCCAAACACTCCTTTTCAACGGGGTTGTACCGGTGTTCGGCCCCGATCAGTATCCTACTGAGGTAGTAGATAGCTTGCTCATAGCCTGCATCGTTGTTATTAGCCAACAAAGCGCCGAGGGAATGATCCATGGCACGAACGTAGAGGAGAAATGGTTTGCCTGCGACGGGTGCCACCAGGACTGGCGGGCTCGTCAGGTAAGCTTTGATATCATCAAAAGATTTCTGGCATTCTTCTGTCCAGACATAGGAGACTCCCTTCTTCATGAGCAGGGTGAAGGATTGGTATTTTTCGGAAAGGTTTGCTATAAACCTTCGGATGTATGCCAGACGTCCCTATCAGCCTCGAAGTTTTCGGAGGTTCTCTGGAGGGTTCATGTCAAGGATGGCTTTGGTTTTCTCGGGATCGACATGAATGCCTTTCGCCGTGATAATGAAGCCCAAGAACTTTTTGCTAGAAACCCCAAGGAAGGATTTAGCGGGGTTCATCTTGAGTTGATGTGCCCGCATGAGGTCGAAGACTGTCTTCAGGTCTTGTAGGTGATCACCTTCGAGACGGCTCTTGACTGCAACATATTCAACATGGCATTCAACTGTTTTATGCAGATGTTGACGGAAGATAGTACTCATAGCTCGTTGGTACGTAGCACCAGCGTTCTTCAAGCAAAAGGGCATTATTGTGTAGCAGAAAACCCCCTTCGGAGTCCTGAATGACGTGTGTTTTGTGTCATCGGGGAACATTTTGATCTGATTGTAGCCCGAGTACCCATCCATGAAAGACATGCGTTCGAAGACACATATTTTGTCAATCATCACGTCAGTGATTGGAAGCGGGAATTCGTCCTTCGGGCAAGCAGTATTGAGATCCCTGAAGTCGATGCAGACTCGTATCTTTCCATTCTTCATGGTGACAGGGACGACATTGGCCACCCAATCCGGATGTTGCTCTTCACGGATGAACCCGCTGCTCAGTAGTTTGTCCACCTCCTGATCGATAGCGTTCATGATGTCAGGACAAAAATGTCGTTGTTGTTGCTTTACAGGCTTAGCATCAGGCAAGATGTTAAGTCTATGTATTGCGATCTGGAGATCAAGTTCTGACATATCTTCGTAGCTCCAGGCGAAGACATCAATATATTCTTTGGCCAATTGGACCAAAGACTCCCGGTCTTCTCCTTTTAAACTCTTGCTGATGAAAATAGATTTGGAAGGAGATCCATCCCCAAGGTCAACTTGTTCGATCTCATCTTCGATAGGGGGTTCGCGTAATTCAAAACGAGACTCCCACTGTGCTCCTAAGCGTTGAGCCCAGGGTTCTTCCTCAAAGAATTCTGACATTTTGTCATCACCTTCATCCTCTTGAGATTGTGCAGATGCCATGTTGACTGATAGCACCTTCCTGAGGACTGAGCCGATACTGGTATCGGAATCCCAAGTTGATGCTTCGGACGAATGAGAGTGTTCCATTTCTTCTGCCTTCGAACTCTCTGGAGTAGCCGGCGGCGTGACATACCCTACCCCCCGTCGAGTGCGATGATAGTAGTCCTGTGGCTTTCCTTTAGGTGTTGGGAGTCGGAGGGGAAGATGTCGATCTTTGCCGTAGTTCAGGCCTTTGTTGCTTTTCAGGTCGTAATCCATCTTTTGAATGAGGTACTTTGCCTTGTCCGAGTACCGATAGACTTGTATTCTGCCGGTATCTGGTTTTGGCTCGAGCGGCAGGAGGTCTTGATGACGCTCGACTTTGTCGAAGATGATAGGTTCTTCATCCCAATTCTGCGGTGGGACTATAAAATAGACTCCTTGGGACGGGACTACTCGATTTACATGATTGACGGTCGTTATTTGTATTTGTAACAACCGTAGAGCGTTATCTAATGTATACATGGTATTCCAATGTGGAAGACTAGAATAATTGAAAGACACTCTATAATTGATAAAACATGAGATTTTGTCCCACATGATTACATTGTCAAGAGAAGGTGCATTTATATCAGCAGATATGTATTCCCCTAACTCTTCATCTGTGAGCACTGGGGCTGGTTCGGGAGAGCCCACCGTAGATTTGACCTTGGGGTCCGAGAGGGCTATGTGGGACTTCTCTTGTAGCTTGAGTGAAGCGGACGACGGAGGCTTGCCTTTAAGACGCACCTTCAGGGGTGCCTCAACTGCGCCTTCGACGACAGGTGCCTTCCCCTGTAATTTTGCCACAAGGGGAGCCAACGTTTGAGGAGGTTTTCCCTTGAGCCGTATCTTCAAGGGGGCTTCAGTAGGTGCTCTTCCGAGAGAAGTCGGTGCTTTTCCAGGTAGCTTGATGGTCATGGGAGGCAGCATCTGAGGCGGTTTCCCTTTGAGTCGAATTTTCAACGGAGCATTGGGAATCATCTTTGGCTCCTTGTTCGGCTCTGCCGCTATTTCTGCCTCGTCATCAGCATCGGCTTCCCCTTCATCGAGCGACTTATATAAGCTAGCATTGGTGAAGTAGGCTTTGACCCCCTTGAAAGGGTCAATGTCCGCGAACTCTGTCCGGATGATGTCGTTAGTGGACACGTAATTCATACAATGGTGGAGTGTAGATGGTACCACCATGTATTCATGCAGCCACGGGCGACCCAGCAGGAGGTTGTAGTTGACGTCCGCGTCCACGACATAGCAAGTCACCTCGGTTCGGAGGTTACCGATATGACACTTCAGCCGTATTTTGCCCAGCGGTTTACTTTTGCTAGCATTTAAACCGCTAATTGTAGTGTTGGAAGGCGCCAGGCGGTATATTGGGATCCCCAGTGTTGAGAGTAGAGTCCTAGGGATGATGCTGAGGGAAGACCCTGGATCAATCTGAATTCGCTTCACCTTGACGGAACCCACATACCCTGTGTAATACAGTGGCCTGTTGTGCCGGTTGTGCTTGAGCAGCATGTCTTGTTGGGTGAAGGTTATGTTGGGGATGACCTCATCCGCATAATAGCAGTGCGCACATGTGGTCGGGATATCCTCAGGCTGCTTGACCTGACTGATGAAGGACTCAGCATCCTTCAAGGCTTCACAGAGAGCTTCGCGGGTGTCTTTGGAAAGACGAAGAAGCTCAAATAGTGACAAACGGGCAGGAGTACCAGCAAGTTGTGCCAGTATGTCAAAGTTGTGGGGCTTGGCCAGCCCCGAAGCATTTTTCCCTTCGCAAATGCTTGTCGAAACGGGCCTCTACGTGCTTCTGTTTATTGGCTGCTGGAGGTCTGGATGGACCCTCTTTCTGGGCAGCAGGGCAGCGCAGGTAGGCACAACCTCGGCGGCAGCTTCGTCGGATTGGGCGTTAAGTGTCACGACCCGATACCCAAATTGTTGGGCCGGGCCGAGCCATGTCCAGCCTACGCTTGGTTAAAGCGCAGTAAGTTGTTCTAAAATAAACAATAAAAGATCTAAGCAGCTAACAGTTCTAAAATCATATTTAAGGTTCATCACAACACAGCATCTATAAGCGAAGGTAAAATAAGCACAGACTTAATAATACATAACCAAAGTATCTAACTGGAGACAAAGTCCAGTATCCAAATATAAGTATAGATAAAGTCTAAGTCTCAAAACATATGAAAATAACTAAGCAAGGTTCCCCGCTGGGGCCTCTTCTGGAGCTAAGGCCAGGTCCTCAATGCAGTGTCATAATATGTAACACATAGCATTTCCTCCTCGAAAAGTATACCTACAACGTTATCCTGTCAGGATGGGAGCAAGTACAACCTCTACAACTAAAGTACTGAACATATAATGAAAGAGATGTACAATAAGAAACATGGTGTGATAAGTCTATAAGAAAGGAAATACTGGAAATATGGCCTCATGGTACAACTGGAATCACAATATCATAGTAACACAGGGAACATGACATATCTGGAATCATGGTATATCTCATAATCTATCATGGCAAGGATACATATGTCATAAAGACAGATGTATATGTAATATTTAAAACTGTAGCAGGTACGTGATCGGTCAATAGATGTACAATGTGCTGGGGCACATAATAAAATATACTTCCGTACAAGTGTAAAGGCGATATATGTACACACGTACAAATATAGCTTGGAGAGTAAGGCCTACGGCGCAGTATCATATAAAATAAAACTTTGCTCGGTACTGAAGAGGGGGGTATGATTACGTACACTACTATCAGTTTCCCCATAACCCATATTCTATCATGTGAGAGATACGAGAACAGTAAAACATGTGGGAAATACTGGGAACAGTATAAGCATGGCAGGTATTGGGAGCAGTATAAAACTCGTGAATACTCAGAGCAGTATAAAGCATAGTAAAATATGTACCGAGAACCAGTATGAAACATGTGAAGATATAAGAACTGTCCTAAGCATGGTAGGGACCAAATTAATGTAACATGTGAAGATTTATCTTGCAGTTATTCAGAAAGCAGTATTTTAACAGGGTTAATACATGTTCTAGCATTAAAAGACAGTAAATGAGTGTGTAGATGTACTTGCCTCGAGCAAAGCAAGAATACTAGTACGAAAATATAGATGTCCGGTATCCTGTCAATAATGATATACAACTCAATTCTAAGCTATGTTCAATAATACACTAGTGGTGAAACACGACTCCTAACTGGACACTAAGCTAAGTGGAGACCTAGCATAAAAGTCTAATGTGGAGTGCCACTATACACAAACTAACTCTCTAAGGTCTTTACACTAGTGCAGGGTGAGGTCCAATACTATAACAACTCAAATCAACGCAAAAACTTGCAAGTTGTAACTACTCAAAAAATAAATCAAACGGTACACTAAGTTCCAACAATTTTAGAGATAGACAAAAAGCTTAAATATATATAAAATAAAGTACCAAAATAATCCTTGTTAATTATAGAAATTTATACTAATTTTTCTGGGATTTATAAACCCTCATAAATATTTATTAAAAATCAGCAAACATAAATATACTGAAAATGAGTTCTATTTTCCTATTTTTATAAAATACCAAAAGTACTTATTAAATGCTAGAAAAATTATAATAAATTAGCTAAATTAACATAATATTTAAATACCATTTTTCCAAGATTTTTACAGTAGTTAAAATATATATAAAAATTCAAAACCAGAAAGTAACAATATCTAGAAAAATAATTAATTATAAATTAAGGATAATACATAATCAAAATCTACAGATGTTGTCGGATGATAAAATAAATATCCCCAACGTGTCCAGAATGGTCAAATCAGCTAGGATAGCCTACCCATAAGTCCAATTTGGACACAGGGACAAAACGATAATTTTGGGTCAAAATGATGTCCGTCGTTGGACACACTTTGCACCAAAAAGCGTGTCGGAATAGAAGTCTACAAAACCTAGCAAATTATATGTCCACGAATCCAGAATGACGATACGAACTCAACGGTATATCCGGAATTGGATTCCGATGAGCCGAACTCAAGGTGACCCGTTGACTCGGAAAGTGGGACCCGCTTTGCACCGAAATGCGTGCCAGGGTCCACGTTCTCCAAATCAAGCAAATTTTATATAAAAACATGCCAGAACGATGCCACGAGTCTACTGGTGGTGTCAGAAATAGAATCCGGAGTCCCGGGTTCAAAAATGGAATTTTACAAGTGTAAATTAAAGAATTCGGACGCCCAACTTTGACGTCGAATTCAACCAACCAAACGTGCTTAAAATAAAACGAAATCTAAAGAAACAGGAAGAGGGTTATACCAGCTGTGCACCGGAACTGACGACGTGCAAAACGGAGCTGCGGCGGCGAAGTTACGAGCTGACGAAGTCGGCTCCACGAAACTGTCCAAAAACAGTTCAATTTAAAACGTCAACTTGGTGGCCAGTTTTGAGGTATCAAACGATAAAATTAACGGACGAAAATTGACAGGAGTGAAGATGGATATACCGAGATTGCGACGGAGCAAGGAGTTCGCCGATCCAACGATCGGATCTCCCAGAAAATGTGCACGAAGTCGCTGTCCCGAAACACAATTTCTGAAACTTGAAATCGCGCGTCACGACGGGATTTCGTGCGAAATGCACGAATAGCCTTTGCGTCGTGCCGGGGAAGCGGGCGGTGGCCTGGGGGAGTTCGCCGGGGGGTCGCCGGGACGAGGGGGTGCTCGTGGGGGCGCGGGCCGGCCACGAAGTAGCGCACGGCCACGCGACAACGCGCGCTTGCGTGTGCGCGTAGGCGCACACAGCTGCTGCCGCAGCTGCTGCTGCTGACGGCAGCGCTGCCTGCCACGGCGGTCGCCGACGGGGGTGCCCGCGGCGGCGTGCGATGGAGGCCCGACGGTGGGCGGCGGCGGCTTGTGGAGGTGGATGATGGTGAAGGTGGTTAATATGGAGGTGGTGATGATGTGGTGGAGGTGATGTGTGATTAGAGAAGAGGAGGGGAGGCTGTGGGGAGAAGGTGGTGGTGGTGTTCGGCCACCAGGGAGGGGTGTTCGGCCGAGTGCATGGAGTGGGGTGGTGGTGGTGTTGTTTTGTGTGTGTTTGAAAGAAAAGAGAGAGAGATGTATATGTGTGCATATATATAATATAGAAAGAGAGTAAGAATAGAGAAAGAGAGTGAGAATAGAGTGGGATATTATTTGAAGAGAGAGGGGGGGTTTGAAGTCGGCTGGTGATGGGGTTGTGAGAGAGAGTGTGGTGAGGTGGAGTTTGTGTGGGAGTGATTTAAGGAGAGGGAGGATATTTATTTATATATATATATGTGTATATATATATAATAAAGGAGATATTTATAAAATAGAGAGAGGAAGAGATATTTTTCAAAATAGAAAAAAAGGGAAAATTAAGCGGAGTATTTGAGCAGTCATGAGAGGACAACAGGGAGCTTGGGTTCGGGTTCGGTCGAGCCGGGTCGGGTCAAAATCGAACCGGGGGCGATAATTAAATTAAAAATAGGGATTTATAATCATGGGTAAATAAATGATATACGGGGACTCCAATAAATGGGACACAAGTTTCATGCGGGGAGTAGGCTTCGTATGGGCCACGTCCATACTTCGGGTTGACAGGCTGGATCGATGTCGGGTCCTGAAATTAAATTGGAATTTAAATCAGGTTTCACGGTAGAAAATAAATCGGCCTAAATTGACCCGGAAGTTGTGCGAAGAAAATGGAGCACAAAATGAAGTGTCTGAGTGGGATACGAAGGTCATGGGTGGAGAGCGTCTCGAGTAGATCATTTATGAGAAGTTGGTTTCGAGAAAATGGCTGATCTGGTGCTCCTAAATTAAAAGCAACGGTAACGTGCAAACGATGATCAAAAATAAAAGTGGGAATAATATTCAACGGTTAATCGGTCTAAGTTGACCCGAACTTGCACGATACAAAAAGAGCACAAGGGAACGAGTTCAAGTGGGACACGATATATCAACAGGAAGATAATCTTGCCTACTTCAAAACCCATGAAGAGAGTTTACAGAGATTGGCATCCCTGACGCTCCAGAAGTCAAAGTCATGGAAAGGCACATTAATGATCTAAACAATTAAATAATAAAACATTTATCGAATATAATTCATTTAGAAAATTTTAAAATAGCCCTGAAATTCAAGGGGCTTATATCCTACCCACCTTACAAAAATTTCGTCCTCGAAATTAAAAATCATCCAACCGGTCAAACTATAACATGTAGCTGCTCTGGCTACAATACTCAATCTGCTACTCTTGTAATCATCTCTTCTGTTTCTCTTTACAATCTTTTTGGTTCAGGTTCAACAAAGTCCTTCTATCATAAACTATGTCATATATCCTTTAAAATCTCCCATACTAACATGAAACATTTATGTATGCCCTAAACTATAGGTCATTCTCCGGGTATGTCTATAAGCCTATAATGCTTAATCATCAATCATATTTTCAACCTCAATTGTAAATACTGGATTTCCTTATCATATCCTAAGTATCCTTATTTCATCAATCCACAGTTCCTTGGCATCATTTGTCGTCAATCCTTTCCTACAGCTTCTCCTTGAAATCATACTTTCAATTCTTATTCTTGGCGTAGAGCCTCTTTCTTTTTACTCAACAAGTCCTCCGAATATAAATTCTCGATTTCAAAACTCCCGATTTATTAATTACCAATGTACATATGTCTCTGCCTCGTTCATTGTCTTTTTAACTGATATCTTTCCGATCTCGTACGCAGTACGATAACTCATTCTAACTTATTCTATATCAATCCACATATCGATCTACCCTCTAATCACATACAATTAGCTACAGATAACCAACCAAAATTCTATAAATGCTAAATCCTCAAACTGCTAAGCACAAGATTCTAATCCTCAATCCATAGTCATAACAATATACTATCTCATTTCTCCATCTTAGATACCCTATCATCAAGTCGTACTATCAATACAATCATTCTTAATGGTTTCCAAATCTACTATGGTCAGTCACCCATACTTGTCCTATAAGCTTAATCTAACCAATCCCTAGGAAAAGTACTTACCACAACCACACAATACATTTATAGTTATACTACAGGATCAGTCAACAAGGTTTGGCTATTTCGGTCGTCTATTAAATAGAAGGTAACAAGGCCTAAGACTGGGTCAAGCAATCCATAACAGTGTCCAAACAAGTTAAAGGGTCAAGCAAGACAGGAAAGTTTATTGAAAAATCTCCAAGAATGGTACGAAGACAACGGGATTCATAACGAGAAGAATTTTCCAAGAGGTTAACGAAGAAGAGTTTAGTCAAGTCATAGGAAAGATGGAACACAAAAATAATTATGTCCAAAAGATAACATGAAAGCAATCCTATTGGAGAGTCCTAGAGAACCTGTAATTCTAGTTGTAGTTGTAGATAGATCAGAGTTGATCAAGACGGGAAGGAATAATAATAATAAGAATTTATTCTTGCTCAATCGATCATAACGAAGTGAACCAAGCTGAGATATGATCTGATAACCATATACGTCTTCCTGAAATCATGTTGCCAGAATTTTTGCCACACCAGTAAGCCTAGATGCAATAAACGATAGAGTCATAACTAAGGTATACTCCCTAAAATTATATTATCTAGAATCCTTGCCACGCCAACCGGTATGGCTGCGAGAAAATCTAAATTCTATGAATAGGATAATATATCCGAAATCAGGCTCTATGTTTTTGTCATACCAGCTAATATGGCTGCGATAAATTCTAAACTCCATAAATAAAGCAGACGTTTACCTTATCAGGATATATCATAATTTAATCCACAAAATTTATCACGATGCAAGATCAAAGTTAAATACGAAAATCAGAAATCAATTTCAACAATGAATTAAGGAAGAGTAAATGAAAATAAGTGGAAACAGAATTCTAGGTAAGATTAGAGTAAGATCCTCAGGGGTCATCCCAAGGGTACAAACTTGGTCTAAATTGACCCACTGAAATACAAACAAGAGGCTAATTATAGCTAACGGTCCTATGCTGTGATGAGTTCTCCTATGTTGCAATCCTAGTAATCCTCTAGGTGTTCTAAATGTTATTCCTAGTGTTATCAAGTTGTCCTAGATCCTAATTGCAGGCATGCTTGGTACAATAACGTAACCAAACAATTTAGTCGAGACCTGCATGGGCCGCCAAAAAAATATGTCACGACCCGATACCCAAATTGTTGGGCCGGGCCGAGCCATGTCCAGCCTACGCTTGGTTAAAGCGCAGTAAGCTGTTCTAAAATAAACAATAAAAGATCTAAGCAGCTAACAGTTCTAAAATCACATTTAAGGTTCATCACAACACAGCATCTATAAGCGAAGGTAAAATAAGCACAGACTTAATAATACATAACCAAAGTATCTAACTGGAGACAAAATCCAGTATCCAAATATAAGTACAGATAAAGTCTAAGTCTCAAAACATATGAAAATAACTAAGCAAGGTTTCCCGCTGGGGCCTCTTCTGGAGCTAAGGCCAGGTCCTCAATGCAGTGTCATAATATGTAACACATAGCATTTTCTCCTCGAAAAGTATACCTACAACGTTATCCTGTCAGGACGGGAGCAAGTATAACCTCTACAACTAAAGTACTGAACATATAATGAAAGAGATGTACAATAAGAAACATGGTGTGATAAGTCTATAAAACAGGAAATACTGGAAATATGGCCTCATGGTACAACTGGGATCACAATATCATAGTAACACAGGGAACATGACATATCTGGAATCATGGTATATCTCATAATCTATCATGGCAAGGATACATATGTAATAAAGACAGATGTATATGTAATGTTTAAAACTGTAGCAGGTACGTGATCGGTCAATAGATGTACAATGTGCTGGAGCACATAATAAAATGTACTTCCGTACAAGTGTAAAGGCGATATATGTACACACGTACAAATACAGCTTGGAGAGTAAGGCCTACGGCGCAGTATCATATAAAATGAAACTTTGCTCGGTACTGAAGAGGGGGGTATGATCACGTACACTACTATCAGTTTCCCCATAACCCATATTCTATCATGTGAGAGATACGAGAACAGTAAAACATGTGGGAAATACTGGGAACAGTATAAGCATGGCAGGTACTGGGAGCAGTATAAAACTCATGAATACTCAGAGCAGTATAAAGCATAGTAAAACATGTACCGAGAACCAGTATGAAACATATGAAGATATAAGAACTGTCCTAAGCATGGTAGGGACCAAATTAATGTAACATGTGAAGATTTATCTTGCAGTTATTCAGAAAGCAGTATTTTAACAGGGTTAATACATGTTCTAGCATTAAAAGACAGTAAATGAGTGTGTAGATGTACTTGCCTCGAGCAAAGCAAGAATACTAGTACGAAGATATAGATGTTCGGTATCCTGTCAATAATGATATACAACTCAGTTCTAAGCTATGTTCAATAATACACTAGTGGTGAGACACGACTCCTAACTGGACACTAAGCTAAGTGGAGACCTAGCATAAAAATCTAATGTGGAGTGCCACTATACACAAACTAACTCTCTAAGTTCTTTACACTAGTGCGGGGTGAGGTCCAATACTATAACAACTCAAATCAACGCAAAAACTTGCAAGTTGTAACTACTCAAAAAATAAATCAAACGGTACACTAAGTTCCAACAATTTTAGAGATAGACAAAAAGCTTAAATATATATAAAATAAAGTACCAAAATAATCCTTGTTAATTATAGAAATTTATACTAATTTTTCTGGGATTTTTAAACCCTCATAAATATTTATTAAAAATCAGCAAACATAAATATACTGAAAATGAGTTCTGTTTTCCTATTTTTATAAAATACCAAAAGTACTTATTAAATGCTAGAAAAATTATAATAAATTAGCTAAATTAACATAATATTTAAATACCATTTTTCCAAGATTTTTACAGCAATTAAAATATATATAAAAATTCAAAACCAGAAAGTAACAATATCTAGAAAAATAATTAATTATAAATTAAGGATAATACATAATCAAAATCTACAGATGTTGTCGGATGATAAAATAAATATCCCCAACGTGTCCAGAATGGTCAAATCAGCTAGGATAGCCTACCCATAAGTCTAATTTGGACACAGGGACAAAACGGTAATTTCGGGTCAAAATGATGTCCGTCGTTGGACACACTTTGCACCGAAAAGCGTGTCGGAATAGAAGTCTATAAAACCTAGCAAATTATATGTCCACGAATCCAGAATGACGATACGAACTCAACGGTATATCCGGAATTGGATTCCGATGAGCCGAACTCAAGGTGACCCGTTGACTCGGAAAGTGGGACCCGCTTTGCACCGAAATGTGTGCCAGGGTCCACGTTCTCCAAATCAAGCAAACTTTATATAAAAACATGCCAGAACGACGCCACGAGTCTACTGGTGGTGTCAGAAATTGAATCCGGAGTCCCAGGTTCAAAAATGGAATTTTACAAGTGTAAATTAAAAAATTCGGATGGCCAACTTTGGCGTCGAATTCAACCAACCAAACGTGCTTAAAATGAAACGAAATCTAAAGGAGGCAGGAAGAGGGTTATACCAGCTGTGCACCGGAACTGACGGTGCGTAAAATGGAGCTGCGACGGCGAAGTTACGAGCTGACGAAGTCGGCTCCACGAAACTGTCCAAAAACAGTTCAATTTAAAACGTCAACTTGGTGGCCAGTTTTGAGGTATCAAACGATAAAATTAACGGACGAAAATTGACAGGAGTGAAGATGGATATACCGATACTGCGACGGAGCAAGGAGTTCGTCGATCCAACGGTCGGATCTCCCAGAAAACGTGCACGAAGTCGCTGTCCCGAAACATAATTTCTGAAACTTGAAATCGCGCGTCACGACGGGATTTCGTGCGAAATGCACGAATAGCCTATGCGTCGTGCCGGGGAAGCAGGCGGTGGCCTGGGAGAGTTCGCCGGGGGGTCGCCGGGACGAGGGGGTGCTCGTGGGGGCGCGGGCCGGCCACGAAGTGGCGCACGGCCACGCGGTAACGCGCGCTTGCGTGCGCGCGTAGGCGCACACAGCTGCTGCTGCAGCTGCTGCTGCTGACGGCAGCGCTGCCTGCCACGACGGTCTCCGGCGGGGGTGCCCGCGACGGCACGCGGCGAAGGCCCGACGGTGGGCGGCGGTGGCTTGTGGAGGTGGATGATGGTGAAGGTGGTTAATATGGAGGTGGTGATGATGTGGTGGAGGTGATGTGTGATTAGAGAAGAGGAGGGGAGGCTGTGGGGAGAAGGTAGTGGTGGTGTTCGGCCACCAGGGAGGGGTGTTCGGCCGAGTGCATGGAGTGGGGTGGTGGTGGTGTTGTTTTGTGTGTGTTTGAAAGAAAAGAGAGAGATGTATATGTGTGCATATATATAATATAGAAAGAGAGTAAGAATAGAGAAAGAGAGTGAGAATAGAGTGGGATATTATTTGAAGAGAGAGGGGGGGTTTGAAGTCGGCTGGTGATGGGGTTGTGAGAAAGAGTGTGGTGAGGTGGAGTTTGTGTGGGAGTGATTTAAGGAGAGGGAGGATATTTATTTATATATATATATGTGTATATATATATAATAAAGGAGATATTTATAAAATAGAGAGAGGAAGAGATATTTTCAAAATAGAAAAAAAAGGAAAATTAAGCGAGGTATTTGAGCAGTCATGAGAGGACAACAGGGAGCTTGGGTTCGGGTTCGGTCGAGCCGGGTCGGGTCAAAATCGAACCGGGGGCGATAATTAAATTAAAAATAGGGATTTATAATCATGGGTAAATAAATGATATACGGGAACTCCAATAAATGGGACACAAGTTTCATGCGGGGAGTAGGCTTCGTATGGGCCACGTCCATACTTCGGGTTGACAGGCTGGATCGATGTCGGGTCCTGAAATTAAATTGGAATTTAAATCAGGTTTCACGGTAGAAAATAAATCGGCCTAAATTGACCCGGAAGTTGTGCGAAGAAAATGGAGCACAAAATGAAGTGTCTGAGTGGGACACGAAGGTCATGGGTGGAGAGCGTCTCGAGTAGATCATTTATGAGAAGTTGGTTTCCAGAAAATGGCTGATCTGGTGCTCATAAATTAAAAGCAACGGTAACGTGCAAACGATGATCAAAAATAAAAGTGGGAATAATATTCAACGGTTAATCGGTCTAAGTTGACCCGAACTTGCGCGATACCAAAAGAGCACAAGGGAACGAGTTCAAGTGGGACACGATATATCAACAGGAAGATAATCTTGCCTACTTCAAAACCCATGACAGAGATTGGCATCCCTGACGCTCCAGAAGTCAAAGTCATGGAAAGGCACATTAATGATCTAAACAATTAAATAATAAAACATTTATCGAATATAATTCATTTAGAAAATTTTAAAATAGCCCTGAAATTCAGTGGGCTTACATTAAGATGCGAACACGTTTATACAGGAAGTGCCTCTTCCATGGAGGAAGAGATCATACGGCAAGACTTGATCTTCTTGCCCTTGGTTTTGGAGGTAGAGCGTACCCCCGGTTGAGTAACTTCGGAGGCGAGATCTGGGTGAACCCATAAGATCTCTCCCCGGGATGTGGTGAGTAGGATGAATCCACTCACGTTGTCACGAGTAGGTGGTAGGTTAACCACCTCGATTGTCGCCTTTGGGATGGGGACGACGCCATCTTGTGTTGTGGTTGGCAGCAAGGTGCCGAATTGGAGCGACACCAGGTTGGCCGAAACTGTCTTCTCCTCATAGTCGACGGAGATGACATTTGCATTGATCATGCACTAGATGTAGTTCTTGAGGACGTAGCAGTCCTGAGTTGGATGTCCGACAAACCGATGGTAGTGACAGTACCTCGGATTGTCTACTCTCCCAACCTCATCGGGATGCTTCTGGTCCGATAACTTAATTTTGTCACCCTGCTTCAACATCTCAAAGAGTTGCAAGGTGTCTTCATCGTTGAAAGAATAGACCTCCTTTGGCCTCGGCGTAAGCGGAGGCTTCTGAGTAGGTGCTTGTGCGCCCTTGGAGGCATTGACAGTCAACGCCTGCTTCCCCTGCTTCCCCTTCGTTTCACGTCCAGGGTTGTTGACAGCAGGCCGTTTTCCCTTGTCTTCGAAAGCAGGGAAACTGACTCCCAGAAGGCGAGCATTGCATGCCTTCTTTTCAGCTGCTTCAGCCTCAATAATCAATGAGCTCCAGTCGGGAGGAGGAGTGGAGTTGAGCCAGAGCTTGATCGCAGGAAGCATGTTCATGCTGCAAGAGGAGATGAGTGCATGTTCTGGCATGCCCAGGGACAGTCTGAAGCAGGCTTGTCGGAATCGTTCGATGAATGCTTAAACCGTCTCCTTCTCCTTCTGACGTACCTCTATAAGGGATGCCATCGTCATGTCTTTCCCTCTATCATAGAAACGATCGAGGAAGAGGCGCGTCAAGTCATCGAATGAGGATATGGAGTTGTCAGGGAGACTGCAGTACCAGTCATAAACCACTCCTTTCAGTGCCCCGACAAACAGGCTGGTGAGTAGCACATCTTCCTTCGAAAGATGTCCCATTTGAGACTGGAAGTACATTAGATAATGGCGTGGAGAGTCCTTTCCGTCGTATGGCGTCAATGTTTGTGGTTTATACTTGGGAGGATAAACCACTTTGTTCCATTCGAGGGGGTATGGTTGCGGGATTCCCATTTTCTGGCGCTCCCCCTGTCTATTCTTGGACTCAAAGCACTCACGCAAGTCCTTGATCATCTCAACCATGTCATCCGTGGAGCTAGGAGTCGGAGAAGGTGGTACAGTCTGGAACTGTACATTCGAAGGTTCTGACACACGCGGTGCTTCGAGGCAATCGGTATTCAAGGATGCCCGTTGAAGGGGCACACTTGATTCCCCGTTGACTCCTGGGTCAGGATTAGTGGAAGGTGCTCTGGCCAAAGCTGACCATATCTCTAACACTGTTTGAGTCAGTATCTGTATGGAGGCAGAGAGGGTTTTGAGTCCTCCCTCCAAGGTATCCATGCGCTGAACGAGATCTGCTGGTGGTGCATCTGACTCCGTATCACCACCTCCCATCATGTATACTGTCATGACTTGACTGGAAGTGGATGGATCGGTTGAAGCTTTGCTTTCAGCCTCGCTCTCTTGTAGAAGAGAAACTTCCTCCGGAGCTTCGTCTTGGCTACCTCCAACTATGTTCTGGAGGATGTCTTCATCTTCGGGTTGAAGATCCACAGGTGCTTGACTACCCCCAGCTATGTTTGGGAGTCTAACTTCGTCTTCGGGATGAAGATCCACAGGGGCTTGACTACCCCCAGCTTCTTCTGAGATCTTTTTTCTCCCCCGGGTGCCCTCAAACACTCCTGAGGACGGGACGGTCGTCTTGGTCTTCCTCGGCTGGCTCTTGGATGAGGACGTGGTCGAGGAGTTGCCAGTCGCCTTTCGAATTGATAGGGAGTTAGAGACTACGTTGCAAGAAGCAACCTTTAGTTCTGGCTCCTCTTCAGTTGACACCTTCTTTCCGAGGCGATGATAGAGAGGCGTTGATGATTGCAGCCGCTGGAACACGGACTGCCTTGGTAGGACTGCTGTCTTACAATAACAGTTGATGGTGACTACAGCACAGGTGTGCCCTGTCAGGGGCGTATTGTGCTTGTCAGTCGACTCTCCTGATTGGCGTTTGTGAATGATCACATTACGCAAATCGTTGGAGGATAGTGCCACCTTCACACCCCTATCAGGCGTATGGCAAGGCCAAGCGCTTGCTGGTCAAGTGAATGCTGCACCCCCTGATCCGACATAAAAGATGCACCCAGGTCAATAGTGGGGGAGCAACATTTAAAGTGACTTGAACCAGCCTCAGACGCACAACCAATGTAGGCACGGGGGTTCAAGACCACAGAGTTTGCCTCACATGGCTTGGTTAAAACGCAGCAGATGTGCCCAAGCGGCACGACGTCGTTGAAGGTTGGCCCGTTCGCGGCACAGAAGCACCCGAGTCAACCTTGTACAGTTTACCATTGGCAGCGCACATGATTGTGAGCGCATGCCTCTGGCTCACTGCTGGCATAGCATGTTCGAGGCACATGGCCCGTGCTGCCTTGGACTTCTTCGTACCAGCCCGCTGGGGTGTATAGTACTCAGAGTCTAAATTATCCTCGCCAGGATAGAGTGAGTCTGTCAAAGACAGATGCCTTCTGTGGTACATCAGAGTTAATGCACAGGGCGTTAGCTATGCCCCTGCTCCGTCGACGCATCTTCCTTGTCGGAAAAGAAGAAGGTTGGGGAATGTGGTCGGCCCCACGCTTCCCCGAGGGATGTGCTGCACCCGCAGGCGCATCTTGGCTGCTGAGGATGTCAGCAGGAATGGTATGTTGCATCGACGTATCCCCTTCAGTGGTGGTTCCAGGGGCCTCGACCTTGCGTACCCAGACTTGGCGAGTCTTCTTCGGTTTTGGCAGCCGCTTCGAAGGACTTACGCTGCCTTCAGAGATGAACACCTCATACGCCTGTTGATTGAGGCATACGACCAGCGTCTTGTGGGAGGAGCCCACCTTTATGTCGTCAGATTGTGACACAGCTTTCTCAGTGGAGGAGAAAGAGGTCTCCAGCAGAGTCTCCAGCTTTTTTGCCATTAAAATCTTTTGATTGCAATTTCAATTACAAACAGAACAGTGTTACAATGTAGGACTTAGATGTAGTCCTAGGAGTACACTTTTGTTTATCTGGGTCCTGTGTCGATGGTGCGAGTGGTAATGCGTTGACTCCGTTGACGATCTGACGACGGTTCTCAGTTCTTTGAAGGTCTGAGTTGCTCTGAGTGCTGGAGCTTATGGAGAGGAAGAAGACGTTGAGTGTCTCCGTATATATTTGTCCCACTGTGTGTGTGTGTCTGGAAGAAGGAAATGATCCCTCTATTTATAAGCAGCAGGTTGGACTGCTCATGTGCGCATATGTAGGATGCGCCTGTACGTGGGGACGCCACGTGGTTGAAGTTGCGGGAGGCGCACGGATGATGCACCATCATTTGTGGGTTAAATCCTTCATGTTGTATTTGTGGGCTGGCACATAGCAGGGGAGAGGATCTTTCAGTTGCTGAGATCTTGGGTGATTAGCAACCCTTCATAGGCTGAATCGAATCAAAGGACACATGGCGCATGTTCGTAGCTCAAATATTTCGTATTTGGTGGAGGGTAATCTGATAGGATGCGCTTGGGATTGGGCGCATGAAAAGACTTTAGCTCGCAACCTTAAGGAGTTACGAACTAGTCTGGGCGTACGGCTTTTGAGGCGCATGCGAATCTTCAGGCGCATGGCTGCTGAGGCGCATACGAGTGGTTGGTCGGCCACGTGGGTTGTAACCGTCGAAGGAAAGTAATGATGACGCTGACGTCAGCGACACTTCATTTTCTACAAAAGTTGTCAACTGTTCAGTCCTCGGGGGACGTGCTGCCAATTCTGCAACTTTGGCATTAATTGTTTGGTGGTGTGACGCATCGATTTGTACCCCACTGGGCGTACGGGTCTACATGGATCTGTGCTTTGTTGGGCGCATCGATACAGGGCGCTTGGTACTGACGGGCACGTCTGTACGATATACGGTATCTGACCGGAGCATCCGTTTGCATAATGCGTCTTTATTGGTCCGGCAATTGAGTTCTTCAAGTGCTTTAAATAGCCGCTTTGACTTGGCCGAATTCGAAGGGTCAGGTTCATCACCATAAATGCAAATTCATTTGTACGGGATTAGGAGAGCCCGCCACTTGGCGTATGGATTTGATTTGCCCGGCCTGTAAATAGCAGCAAGAAGAGAATTTGCTTCTCGTTCTCTCAGGTCTTCCCGAATGAACTTATTTGCTCGAGTACATTCTGTTGACAAGATGCTCCCGAGGGTGAAGATACGACGAGTTGTCTTCGTTCATGCACTTGAAGGTGACTGTTACATCCAAAACTCAGAATCGCGGGGTTCTGAGGCAGGCGGAAGGTGCCTGTTGCATCCAAAGATCGGGATGCTCGAGCCCCGTCTCCGTTATGCTGGAAGAGCCATAGATCGGAATTGCGGTGCTCTCCTCTTCCTTGGGCTTTGGAGAGCTCTTCTTCCTGCTAGAGTGGGGTTGGCTGCCCACTCTGGTTCTGCTCAAAGCTGCTCCTTTAGCCGAAGTACTTGATCGGATCGAAGTGGAGCACATATGCTGAGACTTCGTGATGCGCCTAACTGAGACGCTGAAATAGATACACCTGACTGAGATGCTGAAGAGACACGCCTGACTGAGACGTTAAAGTGATGTGCCTGGCAGATGATGCGCCTGGCGGGAGGCGCATGGCAGTTTGCTGCGCCTTGCTGTAGTCTTAGGATCTTTTTTTTTGTAGAAATTCTCCTTTGTAAAGCCTTTTTTAGACATGTAATAGACTTTTATATGAAATAAAAATCTTCTTTTGATGTCTATACTTTTGCTGTTCTTTGCTGTACCAAGTACTTCGTTAGAGCTCCCTGGCGCATGTAGTGTTAAGCGCATAGGAATTATGGCCTATAGATGCGCCTGAAATTCCATGCTTCTACACCAAGGAACAAGGATAGAGTTGTGATGCACCAACATTGGGGACTCACATGATGATATAGGACACCCCTCAGCACCCTGTCATCACTGAGTTCGAGGATGTATTCCCCGAGGATTTGCCAGGATTGCCACCTGACCGAGACATTGAGTTTTCTATTGAGCTTATTCCTAGAGCCGAGCCTATTTCATCACGAGTGTATCGTCTGGCACCCAAAGAATTGGTAGAGATAAAGATGCAGATTGACGACTTATTGGAGAAAGGCTTTATTCGTGCCAGTGCGTCACCATGGGGAGCATCCATTCTTTTTATACCTAAGAAAGACGGGACAGTGCGCATGTGCATCGACTACCGAGCTTTGAATACAGTAACGGTGAAGAATAAGTACCCCTTGTCGCGTATAGATGATCTATTTGACTAACTGAGTGGGGCAAAAGTATTCTCCAAGATTGACTTACGATCGGGCTATCACCAACTGAAGGTTCGAAAGGAAGACATTACGAAGACGGCATTTCGCTCGAGGTATGGACACTACTAGTTCTTGGTCATGCCTTTCGGTTTGACCAATGCTCCCGCAGTCTTCATGAATTTAATGAACAAGATCTTTCACCAGTACTTGGACAAATTTGTAGTGTCTTCATAGATGATATCTTGATTTACTCTAAGAGCCAAGAGGAGCATGAGCAACATCTACGGATTATTTTGGGGACTTTGAGGAATGAGCGACTTTTTGTAAAGCTTAGCAAGTATGATTTCTTTCTGAAGGAGGTATCATTTCTTGGACATATTGTTACTATAGACGGCATATCAGTGGATCCTGAGAAGATCACAGCAGTCAAGGCATGGCCCGCTCCTACATCAGCTTCCGAGATGAGAAGATTTCTTGGACTTGCGGGTTATTATCGAAGGTTAGCAGAATATTTCTCTTGAATAGCAGGGCCTATGACTCGACTCACTTGTAAGGATCAGGAGTTTGTATGGACAGAGGAGTGTCAAGCCGCTTTTGACGAGTTGAAGAAGCGCTTGACCACGGCACCGATCTTGACACTACCATCGGGCCCTTGAGGATTTGTGATCTACAATAATGCATCCGGGAAGTGATTGGGATGCGTATTGATGCATCACGGTCATGTAGTAGCTTAGGCATCGAGACAATTGAAGGTGCAGGAGAAAAACTATCTGACCCACGATCTAGAGCTCGCAGCGGTTATCTTTGCTTTGAAGCTGTGGAGACACTACTTGTACGGCGAGAAGGTTGATATCTACACTAATTACAAGAGCCTCAAGTACGTGTTCACACAAAAAGAGTTGAATATGCGACAGCGACGTTGGATGGAGTTAATGAAGGATTACGAGATCGAGCTATATTATCATCCGGGCAAGGCTAATGTCATGGCAGACGCATTAAGCCGTAAGCCTATGGCTCACTTTTAGACCACACAGAAGGAGTTGATTAGAGACTTGCAGCAGCTTGGCATTGAGGTAGTGTTGCCCGCAGCAGATGGCGTATTAGCCGATCTCCAAGTGCAATCATCATTAGTAGATCGGATCAAGGCGACATTGCCCGTAGATGCTAGATTTCGACGGCTTTGAGAAAGGACCGAGGCAGGAGAGCAGACGGGATTGAGGATTCATCCTGATGGGATATTGCGATGTGGTGATCGTATTTATGTTCCTAATAGAGAGTTGCGGCAGGAGTTGATGGCAGAAGCACACAGTTCGACTTACTTTATTCATCCCGGAGGAACTAAGATGTACCGGGACTTACGGCAGTATTATTGGTGGCACAAAATGAAGGAATAGATAGCTCATTTCATAGCCAAGTGTTTGGTGTACCAGCAAGTGAAGGCCGAGCACCAGAGGACGGCCGGTTTATTGCAGCCGCTACCCATTCCCGAGTGGAAGTGGGAGCACATTACGATAGACTTCGTCACAGGATTTCTTCGGAGTCCTAGTGGACGAGATATAGTATGGGTGATTGTTGATAGACTTACCAAATCAGCCCACTTCCTACCTTTTAGAGTGGAACCGTCCACGAAAGTTTTGGCGGATATGTATATGAAGCAAACAGTGAAGCTACACGGTATACCAGTTAGCATCATGTCGGATCGCGACTCGAGGTTTACCTCACATTTCTGGAGGAGTACGCAGGACAGTTTGGGAACATATTTGAAGTTTAGCATGTCGTATCATCCGCAGACAGACGGCCAGTCATAGCGTACGATTCAGACGCTAGAGGATATATTGAGAGAGTGTATGCTTGACTTTGACGGATCATGGGAAGACCACCTTCATCTTATGGAGTTTTCTTACAACAATAGCTATCAATCGAGCATTCAGATGGCTCCGTTTAAAGCATTGTATGAGAGGAAGTGTCGATCTCCTGTCTGTTGGAGTAACATCAGGGAGCATCAGATATTGGGTCCCGAGCTAGTTTTGAGCACAGTGAAGAAGGTAAAGAAGATACAAGACCACCTGCGAGCAGCGCAGGATCAACAGAAGCAATGGGCAGACAATCGTCGTCGACCTTTGGAATTTGAGGAAGGTGACCATGTTTTCATGAAGATATCCCCCACTAGAGGCACGATTCGATTCGGAGGTCATGGCAAGTTGAGCCCAAGATACATCGGTCCTTTTGATATCTTGGAGCGTGTGGGAGAAGTTGCTTATAGATTGGCCTTGCCACCGTCGCTAGAGGGAGTATATAACGTGTTCCACGTGTCTTAGCTGAGGAGGTACGTGGAAGACAACAATCATGTGCTTGATCACTCCGAGATCACAGTTAGACCGAGTTTGTCGTACGAAGAGCAACCGGTAGGTATCCTCGATCGCCGAGTGAAGCTGTTGCGAAATCAATCTATACTATTGGTTCGCGCGGCATGGAAGCATCACTCGCCAGGGGAGTCTACTTGGGGGCACGAGGACAGCATTCAGAGTCGTTATCCGCAATTGTTCGAAGACCAAGGTACGTCTTGCATGATTAGACCCTTCGAAATTTTGCGTTGCATTTGACCCCCTACATTGGTTTAATTTCGAGGACAAAATTTTTATAAGTTGGGTAGGATGTAACTACCCTATATTTTATATGGATAATTATTGATTTATTATATAGTTTACAGAATTTTAGAAAATTTATATGATTATGATATATGGTAGTACATATTATATGATATATATGCACTGCTAATAATAACAAGAAGTAATATATTATTTATCCAGATGTAAATATGTTTTAGGAATTTTTAGGATTATTTTCCTATATTTATGGTATTAGTGATTTTTATTAATTTTTGTCTATAAATTCATGGTATTAACTTTTACATCTATTTACATATAAGAGCTTATGTATGTATATATATATATATATATATATATATATATATATATATATATATATATATATATATATATATATATACAAGTGTTTGTAAAAAAAAAAAAGATTCTGCGTGAACAGTAGCAAGCGCTACTGTTCATCTCTCTAAACTAACCGAGCCGACCCCTGTTCGCAGAATAGAGGCATGGCCTCAATCGGGATAGAACCCAAATGTTCACCTAAATCTTCAAACAAAAAATACTAGTAAATCGTAATCTAATTCTCAAATGGATTAACCTAAATCCTCTCCAAATCGAATTTGAATTTAAATCTTTCTTGGATTCGTTCGAGTTATATATATATATATATATATATATATATATATATATATATATATATATATATATATATATATATTTATATATATATATATACGCGAGAACGCCAATATTCGGGAAACCCGCAATCAAATCCCACAATTCAAAAACCTTCGATCCCCGACGAACCTTCCTCGCCTCTGCCTCGACCTCCTGCACGTGCGTGGTGTCGGAGGAGCAGCCGACGGCCTGCACAGCCGTGCGAGCACCCTCAGCAGCAGTATCAGTAGGCCGCGAAGGAGCCATCTTCTAGGTTAGGTTTCTCCCTCTCCTCTCTATCAAATTCTGATTCAATTGGTTCTACACGACCATAATATATACAACTTCAACCCCTGTTAATTATTTTCGTCCAAATTGGATTTGATTCGAGAATAAATCGAATCCAAAAATCTAGAAAAATTGTTTTAGTTTCAGAACAGAATATAGGTTCATCATTGCTAATTGGAATGCTGATTCTAGCCAATCCATCGAGAATCTTAGGAAACCTATGTAGACAATCCTGGAGACCACCTAACCATGAACAAAACCCAACTTTCTGTTGTAATTTTTATTCATCGTGTAGGAAGAAATATCAGTTTTACAATCAACAAAAATTAGTGTTCAAAACTCTTAAAACCCTTCGATACGAGGTCCGTCCCGACAAACCGGACGACCCCGTCACAAATCAAAGGCATCGAAAGGTGCGTATCGACTTTGTGGATGTGTGTGCTTTGACAGAATTCAAATTGGTCACGTGTGCACGACAAATTTGACCCGTATCCGTCGAAGAACGCCGTATCGATCTTTTCTAAATTTTCCAATTACTTTGTGCATGTTCGTCAAATCGAGGCGAAACTTGCACCAACAGGTCCGAATCAAAATTATGGTCATGTATGCCAAGTTCGGTCCGATTCTGAGAAGGTTAATCGGAATGCCAAAATTGGTGGGCCAGCGATCCGCTCCAACGGGCGAATTTGTGCATGGCTCATCGGAATCCAAAAATGGACGTAGCATTGGTTCGTCTCCTCAAATCGAATCCGTAGACATGTAGTTTGACGACTTTAGAGACCGTAGACATTGTCACGCATTTCGGTGCAAAACGGGTCCAACGGCGGACATCGTTTTGACCCGAAATTATGATTTTGCCCCTATTCAGAAATTTAACTTTTAGACAGGCATTTCCTAGGAATATCACTTATTTCGAGTACGTTTTTGATGTTTGTTTCAGCATCTGGAGTCGTTAGGAGATTGTGACATTCTTTGCTGATATTGTGATTCTTGGCCTTGCCACTTTCGCACCACCAGACAAGATACCTTACCACCTTACTCTATGATTTATGTATTCTTATTTTCAATTATTATTTTTAGTATTTTTTATTTGTTAATATTATAAAACTGTGCATGCAAGTCACACTTGGGTGCAAGCGACTCTATCGGTCGTTTTCTCGCTTTTATTTATTTCTCTTGCATTGACTTAGTCTAGTGACGACCCCTTTGTTGATGAGGTATTGGTATATCTCATACGGCCTTGACACTTGCTTTACCACGTGTTGTGAGTCATATGTAGGACACGTACTCGCGTAGTCGGCTGGCCACCGATACGTATGAGGCGTGCGATGGATAGGAGTAACTGCCAATAGAATTGCATGCTAGTAGACTTGGCAGTTACTAGAGGTTTCATGGGTCATGGATATAACCCTACTAGGCATTGGATGGGGAGAACAGCTTCTTTAACATATGGGCCACTTATGCACTTTCCTATTTCTGATCCTGCTGGCCTCTGACATTCGAGGAATGTTATACTTTGAGGTCCCTGGTATCCTGACGGGACCATACCTGAGTTACCTGCTCCTGAGCCAGATGCCCATGCGTTGAAGGTTTGTTCTTAACTGTATTATCACTGTAGGACTGGTAGGCACCCTATTGTATGCATCCCTTTCTTCTTATTATTTTATCACAGTTACATGGCATGGTGTTTTCTTGTATCTTCTTAGGTCCCTCTAAGGACCTGGTTATCTCTCCAGGATTAGATGACTACCCGCAGGAGTACGGAGCGGCACTGGATCCATCCTACATTGATGACGAGGCATCTCCCGCTGACTTCTAGCTTATTGATTTCCTTAAGATATTTTAGTGGACATTTTTTCATCTCTTTAATTTCTATTTGCGGAAGTTGGACTCCGATCTTATGAGACTATTTTATAGCTGTTTGGAGTGAGTATGTTCACCCGGCTATCTTTTGATACACTCATTTATTATCTAGACTTTATTATCTTCTGTGTTGAGCTATGATGAGATTAGATTATATTATTATGGCCTGTGATGATTTATTATACAGTTTATGTACATATACGTGGATTCCATACATTGGAGTATTTTTCGTATATGTGCAACTAGCATGTTCGCATACTCGGTCCTATGTATTTTCGGACTGGGGCGTTACAGAGGTTCACAATGGAGTTGAGGACTTTCTTGGGGGGGAAGCAAGCGGCCAGGATATGAATCAGGACGGAAGACAGCACGTGTTGGATCAATATCATCTTGCCCCTGGTGATAAGATCGTGTTGTGCCATCCCTCAATCTTCTTCCTGATTTTACTAACCAGGCCGTTAAAAAGCCATACGTTAGTTCTGTAGTACACCAGCGGGCAACCAAATTAGATGAAGGGGGTAAGCAGTCGCGAAAGATGTGATATTGGTGAGGATGGAGTTGTGGTTTCTGTCAGCAGTATGATGGACGTAAATAACACTCTTGTTAGGGTTGATGCGCTGGCCCGAACATCTGGTGTATCTCAGTAGCGTGTCTTTAACCACCTCCACTGAACCAACATTCCTGGTGGTGAATATGAGGATGTCGTCTGTATAGGCCAAGTGTGTAATGAACGGGCAGCCGCTAGAGGTGTGATAATGTTGAAAGCGGGAGGTAGTCACCATGTTGTTCAGGTTTCTGCTGAGAGCTTCTGTCGCGATTATAAAGATGGTGAAGGATAAAGGGTCTCCCTGTTCGACTCCTCGGCTAGATTATAAAAACCCTTCTGCTTGGCCGTTGATAACGGTGGAGAACCAAGAGTTGCTGATCGATCTCCAAACAAAGTCGATCTATGTTTCCAAAAACCTGAAAGCCCTGAACTCCCAAATCATAAATTGCCAATCTATCCTGTCGTACGCTTTTTCCATATACAGTTTAATGGCAATGTTTCCTCCTCTAGACGAGAATTTCATGCATGTAATCACAACTTGAGCTAACAAGATATTGTCTAGAATGTTGCGACCTCGGATAAATTAAGCCACTTTGTTCTTCAGATATAATCTTGGGGAGGAGTCCAGTCCTACGATTGGCGGTGATCTTAGAGATAATTTTATTGGTGAAGGCGCACAGGCTCAGGGGGCAGAAATCTCTGAATGTTTTCGGGTTGTCTTTCTTGGGGATGAGGATCAAGTTAGCACTGGATATGGACTTGGGGTACCTAGCACCTTGAAAGAAGGCGGTAACCGCCTCAAAGATGTCCTTCTGAATAATATCCCAACATGATCTGAAGAATACACCAAAAAAATCATCTGGACCAGGCGCGCTATGTTTGTTCAGAGCCCACACCGCATCTTTAACGTCTTGCTCAGGCGGCGGCTGCTGCAACTCGATATTGTCGATGTCATCAATCAAGCGCGGGATAACCTTATGGATATCCTCTTTAGCGAATAGTTGAGTGTCTATATATATATATATATATATATATATATATATATATATATTTTTTGAGTGTCTATATATATATATATATATATATATATATATATATATATATATATATACACACACATATATATATATATATTTTATATATATATATATATGTATGTATATATATATATATATATGTGTGTGTGTGTATATATATATATATATATATATATATATATATATATATATATATATATATATATATATATATATATATATATATATATATTGGTTTTCATATATAGAGTTACATATTATTCATCCTAACCTATTGACTAACCACCTTTCCTAACAAAACCCAACAACTTAAAACCTAAGCTGCCCAAACCTACCCCAATCCTTTTGGGCCAACTAAACACCTATAAACCATTATATATAATCCAAAATCCTCACAAATATGTCCTCATATATATATCTATCCATATGATACAAAACCCTAACCTTAAAAACGTATTTTCTCCCCCACTAGGCCGAATAGGCCCCTCCCTCCAAAATTTTGAAAGTAGTAACCCTCTCCCTCCTTCTCCAAGTTTTGGCCACACCTTGCCATCTATAACCCAACTTTCATCATCCCAATCATCAATAACTTCTTCCTCAACATCAAAACCCTTTCTATCACCATCCTTTCTCAAATCTCTACCAAGAAATCCATAAAAATCTAACCTTTTCCATCAAGATCAATCAAGGACCCTTTTTAACACCTTCGAATCTATCAAGAAGGGGTTAGAAATCAAGCAAGACAAGAAAGTGGGACCTTTGGCAAGGAGGAGCACCCACAACCTTTCTAGCAAAGGATTTTGGTAAAATTGCTATCTTTTTTCATCTCGAATCTCATGATATTATAGAAAATTAGAGTTTAATTTCTTAGAAATTATATTTTGACCTCTTTTACTCTTTATTTTTCTCTCTCAAGATTGCATATAGGATTTTTGAGAAATCGAATTATAGTAGTATTAATTTTTAGCACCATTTTGAAGGAATCCTATGATATTGTTGGAATTTTTCAAAAATGAATCTAAAGTAGGTTTATTACTATAAAATATGATTTTTAAGCAATTGTTTGTGATTTTATCATATTAGATCTGATTGAGAAAAATAGTGGCCAAAATACTAGCTTTTCGGGTAATTGGCCGACATAGAATAGCCAAACTTGGTGGTTAATTGGACCATTGAATCCAAGTTTATTTTTTATGAAATAATAATTATTAAATATTTTTTTAAATTTTTTTATGCATTTTTACTTATATTGGAAGTTGGCGATATTTCAGACAAGTTTCGAGTATACTAGCCGATATAAGTCAACTGGCCATATACTTTCTTTAGAATTTCAAATCTGGAATTCAGAGTCTATTTCTCTATAAAATAATTTTAAATTATTATTTTTATGATTTTAGATAATTTTTGTGCGTATCCTTGAAGTAGGGGCTTAACCGACAATTATGAAAGTCGAAAATCGTAAAACTAGTCCCCGATGTCTCATGAAACATGTGTATTGTTGTGTATGAATCTAAATGATTCTATGAGGTATTTGGATACAGTTAATATGGTTTAAAATACTAATTTTGATAAAGAAGTCATATTATAAGTTTCATGATTAAATACTTGAAGTAGTTAATTAATTACTTAGAAGAATTGGATTTCGGAGGCGTAGACACAAGTACTAGTTTTCATCTTCACACTGTGGAATTAGGCAAGTGCACCTTGCTACTGTTAGTTCATGTTTATCTTTTATATTATTTCTTTTATTTATATTATTGTCTTGGACCTTGGTGGATATATCAATACGTGCTTCTGGATTATATTCGGGTGCATTCAACTGATAAGTTGTCTAGTATTGATATATATGTGATACTTTGGATTTTTATTTCCATTGAGACCTATAGGATACGACACGTGATTGACACATATATTATCCTGATACCTGTCCTGCATTACCCGAGATACCAAATTTTTTGATGATTGCATGACATAGTTGGTATTATTATTTTATTTTCTTGTAGATGTATCATTGGATTTGCCGTCTAGATAGAGGTTAGAAACGGTAAGCTGTGGATGCAACTTATTGATTCTTGAGAGTGAAGGACAATTACTACTTGCGAGGGCCATGATGTGCACTACATATTATATTATGTATCGATATTTATTCGGAGAGAATACATGTTTTCTGTGATCCATGTTTCTCTCTTAGTTACCATTGAGACTCCTATATGGCACTACAACTATATGTATATTCCTGCCCTGTTACATTTACTTTGGAGATGTCTGCTCTTGCGAATGTTGTCCTTAAAGCGTCACATCATTATGGTTTAGTCACCCGAGATATTTTATTTACTATACTTTATCTTGTATATTATGTTCCTTGCTATGTCCCTTGAGGACCTAGTTATTTCCTAGATATAACTGACGAGATCTTTCCTGAGGAGTACGTGCCAGGAGTATATTCATCTTTTATACCAGCTGAGGAAGACGATGTTGCACCGAAGTAGTTTTCTTTTATTGATTTTTTTTTATATCTTGTCAGAGCTATGGACTTGTAGTGGTTTCTTTTATATTTTATTTGGGACTTGTATCGTTCATTTTATTTTGCTGAGACTTTTATTCATGGGTTTTTCCCTATGTGACTATTTTTTACATTATTTGACATTACTTCAATTTTCTTTACTCAGCACGACGATGTCATATTTCTTGTTATTTAATATTTGTTTCTGTGGATGAGTTTAGATGCTTATGACTGCCATAATTATGATTATATTATACAACTTAAGATACTTTCTAATAGGACCATTAAATTGG
>JANAVB010043820.1:5757706-5799308 GCA_029216955.1 Iris pallida | reverse complement strand
AACCTTTACGCATGTATATTTTCTATTGAGCTCTTACTATTCAGTTATGGCATGATATTGTGTCTTGTTACGTTCCTCTGAGGACCTGGTTTTTCTCCAGTGTGTGTTCATGTTTTCTGCAGGTATTCTAGCCAAGGCCGTGATCTTCCCCATTTCTCGAAGATGATTGCTCTTGGTTCGTTTTATCATTTTGTCGATCGCCTCCTTGTACATTTATTTTATTGAGATAGTTGGTAGTGGACTTTGTCTCCGCCCAACGATTGTACCATAACTATTCAGGTTGATTCTATCTTTATTTTATTATATATTTGTGGATGAGATTTAGCATGTCTTGGTTCTCTATATTTTACAGCTTATGTATTTATACGAGGATTCCATACATTGGAGTATTTTTTGTATATCTACAGCTGGCATGTCGATGTACTTAGTCCTACATATTTTAGGACTGGGGCGTTACATGTTTTTGTGGTGGCCCATGCAGTCGAGTTTGTCACTTCGATTACGTAATTGTACCGATGTGAGCCTGCAACATAGGATTAGAATCTAGGAATCTCATCCATACAGCTTGACATCTTCCCTTGGCTTCAAATTTTGAACTTGTTCGACCTCCTTGAACTGCATCTTGCTTGATTCCTTTCTACCGTCGATTCTTATTTTCATTCTTAGTGTCAACTAGGAAGATGACTACACTAGTATATGCTCATAGGTCAAACACATGGCTAGAATGGTTAGATTGGCAATTGGAATACATTTAAGACTCTAATTGAGTTAAAAGGTTTTTTTTTAAAGTGTGATTTAATGATTAGTAATTTGTAAAGTAGGATACTACCAAGGAAGGTTTTAATCTTAAGATTTCTAAATTGTAAACACAATAGGATTGATACTGCAGGAAGGAGAAAAAAACTAGAATCTTTATACCATTGATTGCCTTGTTTAGATTTGATATTTATGATTTATTGGGTTATAGTTATACATCTTTGCACAAGTGTAAAAATTGATTTGCTTTTCGAGTTGTGATATTTATGAGTTTTGGGTGATAGATATACATCTTTTGAACAAATATAAAATTTATTTGTTTTTTGAGTTTTGATGTTTATGATTTATTGTAGTATAGTTACACACCCATGAACAGTTATAAATTTGGTTTAAAATGATCTTAGCTTTTAAAAATGGTCATAGGAATTATTTAAATTTAAGTTGTACAACTTGCAATTTTCGTGTTTAGTAAATTTTAAATTTTAAGTGGAAGTAATGATGGTGAATTTTGGTTTAAAATATTTGAAAGTTATGAAAACGATTTTTAGAAATTTTTATTTTAAATGGTGACTTATGATTGAGGATTTACAAATCTATTTAGATTTTTGGTAAAAAGATTTTGACTGATAAGATTTTGAATCAAAAGTTTAATATGGGATTGCTAATATTAAAACTTTTGGGAGAATTCCGAAGGATGTGATGGAAAGTTATTTTGATTGATTAAAGGAAGTTACCATTTAAAAGTTGTGATTTTGTTGGAATAACTTAACATGAATAGAAGTTAAAATTGATCAGAGCATTGAGCTTAATTTTTGAGATTGCTTTTAATATGCTAAGAGTTTTATTATGAGTTATTTGAAAATTTTAGAGTGTTAAAATTTTGTTTTATTGTGAAATTTTTGAATTCGTAAATTATGAACTCTTGAGTTAAATAGTTGAATTTAAACGTTAATTTTGGAAAAGGTTAGTAGTAACGTGATAAAATTTTGCTTTGAAATTTAAGAAAGTGATTTAAATTTTTATTATGAATTTGAACGGCTTGGAATGAATACAAATTTTGGTGGTATATTTTTAAAAGTTTATTTTTGAAACTTTTGGAGGATACTTGAGTTAAAAATTTAATGGTAGGCCCCAAGATAACCCTACTGAGTATTCCATACTAATTGCCATATCCCTCATGACCATGATAGTAGTATATACACAAGTGTTGCAAGTCATTTACCAAACTATATTGTATCTCAATCTTTACTTACTCGATTTTTCCTCGAATCTCAATCTTTTATGGTAACCTTCTAATCCAGTTGCAATTTGAATAATGATTTAATTGTTCATTGACTGTATTTATTTAAGAGGCTATCTTCTCTCTAGAACTGTGATCCTAAATTATTTTGCTGAATTTTTAATTAATTTTATTGCATGCTTTAACTTGATCTCCTTTATTTTTGGAGCATTACTATTCACCTCATTAACTCCCACTTTGTATTTTAGATATCTTGGCATCCCTTACCGTGACTTGAATATTGGAGCACAACACTAGACTTTTCCTTCCAACAAATTTCATATCTAAGACCTAGACAAGTCCACCTTCATGTAGATATATCATGTCCCACTAAAACACGTTCCCTTGTACACTATTTTCATGATAGCATCTTCTGGTCAAAATGGCCAAACTATAACCTCTACCATGACACCAAAATACTTTCCGACTTCAATTAAGAGATCCAACCTTGACTCAATCCCTTAACCCGATAGGTGAATTTTGTTCTACTTAGTTCCTTAAATGCTTAAATTTGTGCTTTATCTTGATTGCTTAACCCATTGTCCCATCCCATTACTAGTTTAACTCTTGTAAGTTTGGCAGAATACCTCACGGTCCAACAAAGCCTTTGTCCTTGTGACCCATGTTGATAAGTTTGCTTAGACTGTAAGTTCAGAGGACCCTAACTTAGCTGGTCAACCAAGACAAAGGTATAGGCCCAAACTTTGGGCGAGCCTTGAATTTTAAAAAATCTTGGACTATTTAAAATTCCTTCATCAGTACCTCCCTTGCTCATATTTTGACTATCTCATGCTGCTAATGTAGCTTCAGTTTTGCAAGCTTATTTCGTTATCAAGCTTGATTATGACATATTTTATTGGGTGCACCCACTAACATATTGTCTAATCAGAACCGGTGCATGATAGTCTGATCAACCTATTGCACTTTGGTTTACTTTTCTGGTATTATTCTACCTGGATGAAGACATAGTAAACTTGCCTTAGAGTCTCATCCGCGACAGCCTTGGCAATTCTCTTTTGAATTATTTTTGCCGCCTATGAACCCTGCAATTCGTACTCAATATATAACACCGTCTTTGAAACCTTTGTTGTTCTTGTCTTTTACTTATTTTGGAAAGATCATACACTGTACATGATAGATAGATGTAAGATATCACCTTTAGTTTTCCTATCAGTTATTTCAACACGAATTTAGATACCCACCGACCAACTCATGTGGCTATACCCTCACCTTAAACTCTTCCTATCCCTCAACCCTATCTACCCTATTAATTCTAAATTTCGAGGACGAAATTCTTGTAAGTTGGGTAGGATGTAAAACCCCTATTTTTTAAAAAAATTATTTTTATTATTTTATTAGACTTCAAATTTGATTTATATAATTTATGATTTTTATTAATTATTAAAATGACCTTAGCCATTGTTGTGTTTGGATCACAAGGCGACCATGAATTTTGGCACGAAAGATGTAGCAGTGTGCTTTGACCAGTATATTAGCCATGTCGTGGGAGGCCTAGCCATAGTTCAGTCTGAACTAGGAAAACCAGGCCGAGTTGTGAAATAACGCATTTAAAATATTTTGATTTAAATATTATTTTATATATTAATTTTTAGATGACCCGGTTTGTCCAAATCAGTCCGAACTGGGCCCGGACTGAATTTAAGCCCATGTAGGCATGTGATGGGACCAAGGTGGCCATGTAGACATATTTTATGTACGTAAAAATATTTTTTAAATTATTTTAGAATTTTATGTACAATTTCTTATTATTTAATTATGTGTAAAATTATTGGTATTTTTATTATTAAATAATATTTTGCAACATTGTACATTTTCGGGACCCGAATAAGGGTGTGTGGTACAGTTCACCTATTGGAGCAATTTTTATTATAATATTATTATTAAAGTTATTTTGTGGAGATTAAATAAACATATTCATTCTATTATTATTATTGAGATTGATTTAATTGAATTTATATATATATATATATATATATATATATATATATATATATATATATATATATATATATATATATATATATATATTATATATATATATGTAGATGTGTTTAAATATATTAAATAATTGGATAGATGATATTAAATTGTTATTTGGATTTTTATATAGATTTATGGTGTATATGTATGGATATATAACTATACAAATATAGTTATATCTATATAAAGATTTGTTTTGATTTGAAAAGAAAAGAGAAAAAAAAAAGAACAAGTATGGTCGGCCCCACCAAGTGGGAACCGACCGCATCTCCAAATAATAGCTGCAGCTTTGGCCGTGCATAATTAATAAGAAGCACAACAACAGAACTCAATCTCTATTACATATATATATATATATATATATATATATATATATATATATATATAAAATATATATATATATATATATATATATATATATATATATATATATATATATATATGAGTTTTAGTAAACCTAACCCTAATCAATCTCTTCCTCCTTCCTCTCTCCTCCGCTTACCCCTCTTCCCGGTGAGCACCTCCGCACCCAATCACAGCAGCCCCACCTCCCGGTCTCAACGGCAACACCACCACCAACAACAAACACCCACAATAACAACAGAAATCAACATCAAGGTATCCCACTTCTTCGTTTGATTTCTCTCTCGATTCTAGTTCGTTTTTAGATCCGTAAATTCGTGTAGAAAGCCCACATGACCCTCTTCAAGATCCCCTCGGTGGATTTTGACATGGCCATCCAACTTGCTCGAAAAATCGAGACAAAGTTGGAGAAAAACCATTTTTCTGGAATATTAAAAACTGTTTTAAATTACCAACTTGTCGGCGACTTTTCTTTCTGTACAATAGGATTTTGTAGAAACTAATTAAAGATAGTCAAAGACAACATAACCGAGATTGTAACGCATCTTCTGGATCCACTTTTCATCTAGTATGTAAAAAGTTACACGTTGTTAAAGTTTTACGAAAAATTATAAATTCTGTTTTCAAAAAGTAGAAAAACACCCGATACGGCGTGCGCCCCGACAAACCGGGCGACGTGATCGCACTATACGCATTGAAAGACGCGTATGGATGTTGTCGATGTGTGGGAACTGACGAAACCCAATTTCGTTGCATATGCATGACGAAATTAGTGCGTATCCGTCGAGATACCCCCGTATCAACCCTTTGTAAATTAAGTCACAACTTCGTGTACACTCATCATATCGTGATAAAACTTGCGCCATTGGACTCGAAATATTTTTCTGGTCCTGTGAGCCAAGTTTGGTCCGATTTTGAGACCGTTGATCGGGACGCTATTTTGGCGGGCCCACAATCCTACTCAAGGGGCGAATTTGTGCACAGCCCACCGGAATCTAAAATTGGACATACCATTGGGTTCGTCTCATCAAAACAAATTCGTAGACATGTTGTTTGATGACTTTAGAGACCGTAGGTTCTGGTGCGTATTTCGGTACAAAGTGGGTCCAATGGCGGACATCGTTTTGACCTGAAATTACGATTTTGCCCCTGTTCCAGAATTCAACTTCTGGACAGGCGTTTCCTAGGCATATCTTATATTCCAAACTCGTTCGTGATGTTTGTTGCAGCATCCGGAGTCATCTGCGGCACTTGGCTTTTCTTGCTTCATCTATTGGTCTGTTTGAGCTACTGGATTTTTCTCTTTTGCACATAACCTCAGGCAAGACACCTTGCCTTCACTGCTTAATTTCTTGCTCAATATCATGCATGCTTTTTCTTTATATTGTTCTTTCAAAATTATATGTATATGTAAATTATTATATTTTATGCAATTGGCTTAGAGTTAAGGGACCACCGTATGTTTAGTGCATCTCATAAACTATCACGATGTGCTACGGATTGTGTATGAGTTGTGAGTCGTATATAGATGCGGACTTGCGTGCTGTCTGATCATTGGTGAGTATAGGCCGTGCGTTAGGATATAACTGTTAATAGATTATGTAGAAGACTTGGCAGTTATTAAGGATTAAACAGTGTCGTGGAGTCGACACATGTATAGTATCATGGGGAGGGGGAAGACAGTTATTTGCGTAGGGGCTACATGTTCAGTACACACATAGATTTGGGCCGATAGTGTCTCGTATGAGCGCTACTTACTGCCCCGGGGCCGATAGTTCTCGTATGAGAGCTACTTTCTGCCCATGGTCGATAGTGTCTCTTATGAGCGTTACCTACTACCAATCCCTCTCCATCTATGCTGAACACCTAAGCTCCTGCGTAGAATGTTGTCTTCTCAAAGTGTATATCACATAGAATGGTTAGGAACCTTCACGCATGTATATTTTTTATTGAGCTCTTACTATTCAGTTATGGCATGATATTATGTGTCTTGTTACGTCCCTCTGAGGACCTGGTTTTTTCTCAGGTGTGTGTTCATGTTTTCTGCAGGTGTTCTAGCCAAGGCAGTGATCTTCTCCATTTCTCGAAGATGATTGCTCTTGGTTCGTTTTATCATTTTGTCGATAGCCTCCTTGTACATTTATTTCATTGAGATAGTTGGTAGTGGACTTTGTCTCCGCCCAACGATTGTACCATAACTATTCAGGTTGATTCTATCTTTATTTTATTATATATTTGTGGATGAGATTTAGCATGTCTTGGTTCTCTACATTTTATAGCTTATGTATTTATACGAGGATTCCATACATTGGAGTATTTTTCGTATATCTATAGCTAGCATGTCTATGTACTTAGTCCTACGTATTTTGGGACTGGGGCATTACATCCCTGTCGACACTTTCGCCTTTGGTGCTTCAACTTTCGTTAATCGTATGCTGTCATCGAAACGGTCATACCCGAAGGGTAATTTTTGGGTAGAGGGCTGGTGTCATTATGTATCCAAGTGGGACAAGCTGACACTCTGGGTTCTGACGAAGTTTCGAACCAAACTCAGAGAGATTGGGCTGACTGTCGCTATCCGTGCCACCCAGGCGGGCGTCGACATCAACAGATATATGTTTCTTGCGCTTCTGGAGATGTTTAACACCCATACGGGGACCTTCTTCACTCCGGTGGGGGAACTAGGACTTGCACTTCATGAAATATATGAGATGTCGAGGCTTCCTTGGGGATCAGAACCCTATGAGGAGTACTTCCCGACTAACGAGGAGTTCCAAGTCCTGGAGGACAAAGAAGATGAGATGATGGTTGTCTTCAAAGAAGTGGCAAGTCACCATTATTATATGCAGAAGAAGGATAAGGGCGGAGCACAGCCCCACGTAACTGCTTGGAGGGATTACGTCTTTGAGCAAGACAAAGAGGATCCCTCTCAGTTCACGACTCCGTCAGCTCTTTCCAGTACTAAGGTGCTCTCTGAAATGAGCAGACTAAATGAGAAGTGTCCCCAGGAAAACGTGGACCGGGAATCGGATGAGCGCTCCTATAGCTGTTTTTGGCACCCCACTCATAGGATGTCGTCCAAAGCAGTATTGACTGCTTATCTAATGATCTGGCTCCGGGACCACGTCTTTTCAGGCGGGTCAGGCTATGTGAAGAGGGTGACCCAGAACCTGATCCTGCCAGCCGTGAAGTTGGTTTTTGGTCATCCCTTGGCTCTACTCCCCGCGATGGTATGCAACCTGCTGCGAGGTCTACGAGAATTCACAGGTGACGTTGTTCAGGAATGAGGTAAGAATGGTAACTTTCCTCGTGCCGAACTGTCGTTTCACTATCTGATAGGGTGGTTGATTTTGCACCATCCCAACGTGATGAGTCCGGGCCAGAAAGAAGATCATGTGGTCGGAGATGCATTCTTTCGTCATTTCTACCAAAGGAAATGGCTGCATACGGGCGTTCCTATTTGTAGAAAAGTTTTATCCTACATTCAGGGATGGAAGATCACTAAAGTTGGTCCCATTTTTTCCGGCTTCGAAGTAAATGAAGATTTAGCTGATTCGGGTGAAGATGCAACAACTCTGTCTCCGTGGGGATTTCGTTGGTTGCAAAGCATCTGTCCATCCCATTTGGTGTACAGGAATAAAAACCATTGTTACTTGGAGCCGTACTTGTCGAGCTATTTCACACTTCAATTCGGCTATGCCCAGTTGATGTTGGGGAACCCAGTACCAGCCTGGTGTATATTGGGAGTCTGCTGGACGGGGCACGAGCTTGGCATTACTCCAATGCCGGATGTACCGGAGCTCGCTTTACCATGCCAGTTCTGAATCTGCAGCCGCCGATTCTTTTCTCAGCCGCCAAATTTTATTGTGCGATGAACACCATTCTGGATATGATAGGGAGACCAGTTTCATTGTCGGCACCCAATTGGAGGCAACTGGGAATATATTGGCGAAGGCTCGATCGTACCGCCAGCCAGAGGTTGGTTATCGAGATACCCCTGTCGTATCTTCGGAGGGTACTCAGGCAGAGCCCTCGGCTGATCGTCCGAAGAGACGTGCCGGCACAGAGACCGATTTTTCTGTGCCAAAGAGGCAGAGGAAAGCAATGTCACCGGAGATGTCAACAGAATCGGCTCTTGTGGAGGTAAGGACGTCCCACATAGTCTGGTTAGTTCTACCATTTTTGTGATATATGCTTTCTTTTTGTAGGAGCCGCTGAAAAGGAGATCCCGCACTCCAAAATCGGGTGTTAGCAGACCAAAGTGGGTGGCGGGCTCATCTGACGAGCACATTCCGCCGATTGTGATGTCTCCCGTGGAGGAGAACCCGGATGATGTGACTTCTGTGGAGATACAAGCTGCCGTGGGGACTTCTGGTATCGAGGTCCCAACAGAAGCTGTGCTTCCAGAGAAAGATGAATGGAGTTCGACTTCTTCGGATGACGTTCCTCAAGAGGTATCCGAGCCTGTAGTAGGAGCAACATACATGGTTGTAACAGAGAAGAGGGCTGATTCCCCTTCTCATCATGACGAAGGGAGGTCGGCTATACCGTTGCTGAGCCCTACCCCAGACCCAGCAGTAGAAGCCGTGCTGGCTGTCCCGCAGGAGGTACTGGCCGATTCTACTCCGGCAGAGGGATTTGATGAGGGATGCGAGACTCATCTGCTGAGCCCGACTCCAAAATAAATGCCGAGTCAGGAAACTGGTGCCAATCTTGCCGCCTTGTCAGAGGAGGAGGGCTCTGTACTGGCTGCAGGTAGAACTTTAGACGTTGGTGGTCCTAGCGAGATTGAAAAGGGCAAGGGTTTGCTAGTGCATAAACCCTCAGATGTTTCTTCTACCTGGGGGACGATATCGACACCCCATTCAGCTCCTTCCGTCCACTTGGCACCTCGAGCTAATGACAAAGTGCAAGTCCCTGACAAGAGAGGGTCCGCTGAGGTTGAGGTTGTAGCCTCACAGATTGATATCGGTGGGTCTTCTTCAGGTCCGCCGTCCAGAGTAGCTCCTCCAACTCCTGCTATGATGCCTCAGGTTTTGGCGGATACGGATGAGTACGTGAAGTTTGTCGTTGAGGTAGTGTACAAGATGCTGCAGAGAGGTGTATCGACAGTGATGAATGCAAATAGGAGTTTCACGACGGCTAAAGCCATGGCGCTCCCTTACATTGGTCTGATACGTTCCCACCAGGGCCACGATCATATGGCCGAGATTTTGGAGGCGTCGGTGGCCGAGCTCGACCAGCTTCTTTCCGAGCTTCAGAGTATCCGACGAAATAACTTTTCTGTTCTGATAGAAGCAGAAAAGGAGAAATTGATAGCTGAAGTCGAGTCGTCGTATCAGGCCACGGTGACTGTCTGGGACCACGAGGTAGCCGAAGCTGAGGCTGTGGTGGAGAGGCTATCTCAATCCACGCAAGAAAAGGTAGAGTTACGGGCCTCATTGGAAGCTAGCATAGCGAAGGTTACTGCCAAGATCTGCCTCCTTGAAGACCAGCGAGCCCAACTCTTGTTAGATGATGAGCGAGTCCAGGCTGAACATGTAGCATCTAAGGAGGAGGAAGCAGCTTTTACCTGCCAGATTCTTTCCCTTACCCACCAGCGGCAACAACTAGACGAGAAGTATGAGAATGATACTGCCCCTGAAGCTACAGAGATGATGCGTTAAGAAGCTGAACGCAGGGTCTTGGCGACCGCAGAGACTCGGGCGGAAGACTTGAATCATCGGATTGAAGAGCTTTCTGCCAATCCCAGTGATGCTTAGGGATTGTAGTCTCTCTCCTCTTTTTGTTATTTTGTAGTTTACAACTTCTGCTGTGAATGTAAGCCTTTACTTTTAAATAAAAAATAAAGAATTTTGTGGTGTGTTCACTTTTGCTGTCATGAACTAGTGATTTGTGTGGACCTATTATCTTTTGTGTACCTTGGTTTTTAGGTACAAATAATAAGTTTGAGAGAACCGACATGTTTGCTCAGAGGTAATGTGGACGTGGCAAATACGGGGTTCTAATGACAGAATCTTCCTACTCAGAGGTGTTATGGACGTTGTAGGAGTGACTCTGGAGGGATACGCGGAACTACTCAGAGGTAATATGGACATGGAAGTTCTGCGATCGATGTACGGCAATGCAGGGGTCGTCCGTACGGGATGTTTACTCAGAGATAATGTGGACGTGGTAAACATGATAAGTAGCGCAATCCTACGTAGTATAAGATTCCGCTTTCCATAGTGTAGAGGAACAACTCAGAGGTAATGTGGATGTGGTTGTTTTTTTACTGAGGATAGAATGCCACAGAACAACTGGGTTCCGAAAGCATAGGATTTTGTGAAGGGGAGATATATATGAGCTCTGATGATCAGGTCCACTGACTCCCTTGTTGGGTAGAGATGGAAGTACATGTCTGAAAGATGTCATGAGTAGTACTTCTTTAGGAACTTGCCGTTGATGGGCATCATGAACAAGTCCCCGTTCGGTCGAGCGAGGCGGTAAGCCCCATTTGAGTATACCATCTCTATGATGAAAGGTCCCTCCCACTTGGGCTCGAACTTTTCTGGTATTTTGTGAGTCAACACCATCGGCCTCCTGACTGCCAGGACCAGGTCGCCTATTTGAAAAGTCCTCTGCTTGACCTTTTTGTTGAAAGCCTGTGATATATGGGCTTGATAAAGTTCAATGCACTGCTGAGCTAGGAGACGCTTTTCGTCAAGTGCCTCCAATTCTCGCAGACGACGACGCTGATTGTCTTCTTCTGTCAATTGATTTGTGATCGCTACACGAAATGAGGGTATCTGGATCTCAAGAGGCAGTACCACTTCGCTGCCGTAGACTAAGAAGAACGGGGTGTTACCCGTCGGAGTCCATACTGTTGTACGGTAGGCCCAAAGACATTCGCCGAGCTTTTCGTCCCAGTCGCGTTTGTTGGATGACACGACCTTTTTGAGTAGCTTGACAATAGTCTTGTTAAAAGCCTCGGCCAATCCGTTTGCTGCCGGATTGTAGGCGGTTGATGCCATGTTCTGAATGTGGTTCTTGTTACAGAATCTGCTGAAAACATGGCTGATGAACTGAGGACCATTGTCGTAGATAATCCTGTGGGGTACCCTGAAACGGTAGATGACATGATGCTTGATGAAGCTGATCACCCTAGAGCTTTTCACTTCCGTCAGCAAAACTGCTTCTGCCCATTTGGAGAAGTAGTCGGTGATGGCTAGGATGAAGCGGTGTCCCCTCGATAAAGGAGGGGTGATAGGTCCCACAATGTCCATGCCCCAAGCTTCAAAGGGCCAGGAGGCGACCGTAGGATGTAGTGGTTCCGATGGTGTATAGATAAAGTCGGCGTGAAGCTGGCACGCATGGCACTTTTTAGCATAGTCGACGACGTCGGCTGCCATGATTGGCTACTAGTAACCCATACGTCGCAGTCGATCCTGCAACTTAGGGCCAGGTTGATGAGCCCCGCAAGTCCCATCATGAGCTTCCCGAAGGGCTTCGGCTGCTTCTTCGTTGGATAGACATCGAAGGAGAAGTCCATCGACAGAATGTCGGTACAGCATTTTAGTAGTTGTATCATAATAAAACTGAAGGAAACGTCTTCTGACCGAGACGGCTTCTTTCGGGTCTTCTAGGATAATTCTATAGACAGCGAAGTCGATGAATGGAAACCACCAGTCTCGGACATTAACACCGGCACTTGTCGTCATGGCATGGGCCATTTGTGTGCACAGATTGTTTTTGGGAGAGACCAAGTCTCGTCCAACTACCGTGACGTAGTATTGAGTCCCGAGGGGAGCTGCTAATGAAGCTGCGAGGCCGACTAGAGCGTCAGCCTCCAGGTTTTGTAACCGAGGTACGTGTTCTATGAAGAACTTGGTGAAGGTTGAAATAATATTCAATGCAGCTTCATGGTAAGGAACCAGATCTTCATGGCAAACATCGTACTGTCCTCGGATTTGATTAACGACGAGTTTTGAGTCGTCGTAAGCTTCTAGATGATCCACTCCCAGCTGTTGTGCCAGCTGGAGTCCCATGATGAGGGCGTTGTACTCGGCAACATTGTTGGAGCACGGTTTCGAAAAAGAGTAAGCACGCTGGATGATCTGCTGATCGGGGGAGACTAAGACTACCACACTCCTGCGATGATTTGGCCTTTGGGGCCTGTTCTTGAAGCGCCATCGAAAAACACCCGCCAGACGGTATAAAACCCCTAAATTTCTACTATTTTTTATTTATTTATAAAATTTGTACTGATTTAAAATTTTGTATTGTACGTCACGTAGTCGTATTGTACGTCGTGTGCGAAGGTTCGTCTTTCGTAATTGCTCGACGAATGCGAATATGTGCGAGCGTACATATTTTTGAAAAACATTATTTTTATTATTTTTATATTTTCAACGAAATATAGACAATAATTATTTCTAGCTATTAATTTCAAGTTTACGATTTTAATTATGAAAACCTTTTCGTTTATAGCAGTTATTAATAATAAAATATATTCTTAGGCATACATATATTTTCTAAATATTTTGCTAGTTTATTTTAAATAAAAATATAATTTTTGAGATTTATTAATATTAATATTTTATTATTTAAAAAGATATTTAAAAATATTTATTATTTTCAAAATTATTATTATTGGTATTTTGCAAAATATATTTGGAAGATATTGTGGCAATTTAAATCTTGATTTGAATTCATGTATTTATTTAAATAGTTAAATAATTAAAATTTGAGTTATTCCATTTGATTTTAAACTAGGGAATTTAATTAGATTCAAATTTGATTTGTATTTGGAAATGGATTTTGATTTAAATTGAATTGTATTTAGATTGGATTTGATTTTAAATTAAATAGACGATATATCTACTTGGGTTTTAAATCTATTCCTAAGCCTATCCAAAGTGGAAATTCCCACATCCTATAAATAGGCAGGTACTCATCCATAATTTTTATTCTCCACAAATTATTCCACATTATTCCTCCACCATACCATTGCGTGCATCGTGTCCGTGTCTCCATCCTCTTCCATTATTTTTATTTTCTTTTACAATTATATATTCACCTTATTCGTGTCCACATGTCGGACACGATCTCGGAAAACCCAACGTCGACCAACCCGTCAAGACCCACCTTCCTTCTTCTCCTTCTGGCCAATCCGGCACCCCACACCGACAGCCTACCAACATCACACACCCGGCTACCCCAGCACCATCTTCATCACCTACGCCACCCGATGGACACACCACCATCACAGGAACATCGCCATGGCCACACTCTGGCCAAGCCAGCCACCCCGGCCTTCCCTCACACAAGTCCAGCCATCATCACAACCCCGCCACCACGGCCATCATCGCCGGAGACCCAGCACCAAAAACCCAAAAGAAAAACCCACACCCAGCGTAACCCGTCCACCGCTTCTACCAAAATTTCCCGATGGAACCCTAGTCAACCACCACCACCGCGGCCACTGCCGCGGAAGTCCCGCCACAACGACCAACACCGCCGTCACAACCAACATAGAAGAAATCCAAAACCAAAAGAAAACCCTAACCTTCGTCGGGAACGTGCGGCCGCCTCGTCAAGCCGAGCGTCCACGACCAGCCCCACCAGAGCCGCTCTCCTCCGGCTCCTTTCCCACCGCTCGCCGACCTGATCTGCTCCTCCCGACCGCCTCCAGCCTTGTCGCCGCTCCCTTGGCCGCCCGGAGACCCCACTCCGCCGACGCCGCCTTGTCACCGCTCCACGAACCCAGTCGAGCCCGTCTGCGCCGACCCCTCTCCTCCTTTCCTCATCCTCCGCGGTTGAGAACTGCCGCCGCCCGAACTCCTTTCGCGTGCCGCCTGCTCCCTCGCGCGCCACCGCCGAGAAACCCTAGTCGCGCCACCCGCGAGCGTCGACCACCGCGATCTTATTCCCCTCTTTCCTCCGCCTCTCCAGCCGGCGCCGCCCGAGCTCCGCCCGTCGCCGACCGCTTCCTCTCCCTCTCTCTCGCCCATCCCTCTCTCTCGTTCACTTGATCCCCCTCTCTAACCCTTTTCTCTTTCCTTTGTTTTTGGTGCTCGAGAGAAGACACAGTGAACTTTTTATTATGTTTATTATTATTATTTTATTTATTGGTTAACCATTAATATTATTATTATGTTTCTCAAATTTTTTTTTATACTGATTTATTTCCTTATCATTATTATTATTATTATTATTGTTATTATTATTATTATTATTCCTCTTGTTTCTGTACAACTGAAATGAACTACTACTATTAATATAATTTACTACTTTTATTATTTTAAGATAAAAGGGTATATATTTTTATATATAGGTGGATTTATATATTAAGTATGTTAAATACATACTATTATAATGGTATTTTGTTATTAATTATCTTTATTATTTTTATTGGTTTTACTCATACCAAAAAATTGATTTTTGTTCTAGGTATGTTAAAATATTTTTGATATATTGTCATATTATTTTTGGTAATCAAAATAGGTTCCTACCTATAAATAAATTTTTTAGTACTATAAAGTATTTTAAATACAGTTTTTCTTTTTATACAAAAATTCTAGTTTTGCCGAAACCTAGGTATTAGCTTTAAAATGATTTTCGATTCCTAGTACTTTCCTAAAAATTTATTAACTAAGATAAAGGGTAATTTCCAAATTTATGGAATAATTTACTAGTCTTTTCAAATATTTATTATTATTATTATTATTAATAAGATATAGTATTTTTACCTAGAAATCCTATTTGGACAAACTGGAGTTTTGTCTAAAAACGGTTTATTATTTTTCAAGTATTTATCTAAAAACTATTTTTAAGCTAATAAGAAATATTTTCAAGCATTATAAATTTCTTATATATATATATATATATATATATATATAAAATATATATATATATATATATATATATATATATATATATATATATATATATATATATATATATAATTTTTATCAAATTTCCTTTCATTATCCTTCCATCCATGACTAAATCCCGTTCTTCCTATTCCCTCGTCAATTCTGTCATCCTTATGTCAACACTAACTAACTTGACCCTTCTGGACCCAATGAAACCGTCCGTGCCACCATCCGAGGTCACCTTGCATAGTTGTTGCACCAAAATCGCAGATCGTGCCACCTGGATCATTGCACTACACCAGGCATAATACCAGGCAAGACACCTTGCCATTTGCTGTTTAATTATTTTAGCTCATATTTCATGCATGTTCATTATTTTCTTTATGCAAAATAAACTGTGATACATGGCATAACCTGTTAGAATTTATTGTTCAGTTTATTGCTATGTATTATTTTCTTACACATTAAACCTAGATTTAAGGGACCACCTTTATGTGTTGCATTCATGGCCTTGACACGTTGTACCACGAAGTTGTGTGTCGTATGTAGAACACGGAAGTGCGTGATTGGCTGGCCACCAGTACATACAAGTCGTGCGATAGGAATAACCGCTAATAGTGGTTGCATGCTAGTTTGACTTAGCGGTTATAGAGTTAGCATTGGGAGGGAAAGAACATGATTGGAAGTTGACTACCACCCTATATATCGTAGACTCGCTCGCTACTGAGGAACGATTGGTAGACTATATGCTATAGACTCGCTCGATACTGAGGAATAGTATATGGTGTTGTGACTCGCTACTGAGGTACTGCATTGATATTTTCTCGACTTGACCGGGTAGTCATGCGACCATGAACTGTTCTTAAAACTATATTCACCTAGATTTTGTTAGGCACCCTTATCCGTTAGGTACGAGTACCTTTGGTTTGGGTACTTGTATCTGACCGTGGCTTAGAACAATAACTTGGCGCGGATTAGTTCGTCACATCTTATCCTTGTTTGGTTGTAGATGTGACTTACTACTTCGATGAAAAGGTATTGAACCTTGTTGGGGTCCGGATACCATATTGGATTTATAGCATGGGAAGATACGTTACCGTGAATTAGTTTACCATCTCCTGTCCTTGTTTGGTTGGGGGGATGGTACGCTCGTTTAGTAGGTGTGTATTGGAACATGTTATAATTCGATTTACTTATTTATTCTAGCAATATTTATTCAGTTTATATGGCATGATATTATGTGTCTTGTTACGTCCCTCTGAGGACTTGGTTATCTCTCCAGGTGTGTGCTATTGTCTTTCACAGGTGTTCTAGCTCTAGCCGTGATTATCGCTATTTTTCGAGGATGATTGCATTTGGATCGTCTTCGCTTCGCTCGCCAAACTTATTTCATTTTCCATGTATTTTTCCTTTACTTGTTGGTAGTGGATTTGTCTCCGCCCAACATATTGTATCAAGACAAATTCATAAGTTGATTATATAATATCTTGTATTCTTGTGGATGAGATTAGTTATGGTTCTACTGTATTTTACAGCTTATATATTTATACGAGGCTTCCATATATTGGAGTATACTTCGTATGAATACAGCTGGCATGTCTACGTTCTTAGTCCTACGTATTTTGGGACTGGAGCGTTACAGACGGAGTTTTCTTCGGTGACGTTTGATTCTTGGACCTCATTCGGGATGTCTTCATAGAGTCTGGAGGACTCTGGGATGGGGTGTGCAGCTAAAAAGTCGGCTAGAGCTAGGCCCTTGATGGCTTTTTATGGGACGAAAACCATATTATATGGTGTCAACAGGATTACCTATGTAGCTAGTCGGGAGTTCAATGATCCCGGCTTCGTCATGAGAACCCTGAGTGGATTGACTCGGGAGATGACATGAATTGTCTGGCCCAAAACATAATGGCGAGTCTTCTGGATGGCGAACACCAACGCCAAACACTCCTTTTCAACGGGGTTGTACCGGTGTTCAGCCCCGATCAGTATCCTACTGAGGTAGTAGATAGCTTGCTCATAGCCTGCATCGTTGTTATTAGCCAACAAAGCGCCGAGGGAATGATCCATGGCACGAACGTAGAGGAGAAATGGTTTGCCTGCGACGGGTGCCAGCAGGACTGGCGGGCTCGTCAGGTAAGCTTTGATATCATCAAAAGATTTCTGGCATTCTTCTGTCCAGACATAGGAGACTCCCTTCTTCATGAGCAGGGTGAAGGATTGGTATTTTTCGGAAAGGTTTGCTATAAACCTTCGGATGTATGCCAGACGTCCCTACCAGCTTCGAAGTTTTCGGAGGTTCTCTGGAGGGTTCATGTCAAGGATGGCTTTGGTTTTCTCGGGATCGACATGAATGCCTTTCGCCGTGATAATGAAGCCCAAGAACTTTTTGCTAGAAACCCTAAGGAAGGATTTAGCGGGGTTCATCTTGAGTTGATGTGCTCGCATGAGGTCGAAGACTGTCTTCAGGTCTTGTAGGTGATCACCTTCGAGACGGCTCTTGACTGCAACATATTCAACATGGCATTCAACTGTTTTATGCAGATGTTGACGGAAGATAGTACTCATAGCTCGTTGGTACGTAGCACCAGCGTTCTTCAAGCAAAAGGGCATCATTGTGTAGCAGAAAACCCCCTTCGGAGTCCTGAATGACGTGTGTTTTGTGTCATCGGGGAACATTTTGATCTGGTTGTAGCCCGAGTACCCATCCATGAAAGACATGCGTTCGAAGCCACATGTTTTGTCAATCATCACGTCAGTGATTGGAAGCGGGAATTCGTCCTTCGGGCAAGCAGTATTGAGATCCCTGAAGTCGATGCAGACTCGTATCTTTCCATTCTTCATGGTGACAGGGACGACATTGGCCACCCAATCCGGATGTTGCTCTTCACGGATGAACCCGCTGCTCAGTAGTTTGTCCACCTCCTGATCGATAGCGTTCATGATGTCAGGACAAAAATGTCGTTGTTGTTGCTTTACAGGCTTAGCATCAGGCAAGATGTTAAGTCTATGTATTGCGATCTGGAGATCAAGTCCCGACATATCTTCGTAGCTCCAAGCGAAGACATCAATATATTCTTTGGCCAATTGGACCAAAGACTCCCGGTCTTCTCCTTTTAAACTCTTGCTGATGAAAATAGATTTGGAAGGAGATCCATCCCCAAGGTCAACTTGTTCGATCTCATCTTCGATAGGGGGTTCGCATAATTCAAAACGAGACTCCCACTGTGCTCCTAGGCGTTGAGCCTAGGGTTCTTCCTCAAAGAATTCCGACGTTTGGTCATCACCTTCATCCTCTTGAGATTGTGCAGATGCCATGTTGACTGATAGCACCTTCCTGAGGACTGAGCCGATACTGGTATCGGAATCCCAAGTTGATGCTTCGGACGAATGAGAGTGTTCCATTTCTTCTGCCTTCGAACTCTCTGGAGTAGCCGGCGGCGTGACATACCCTACCCCCCGTCGAGTGCGATGATAGTAGTCCTGTGGCTTTCCTTTAGGTGTTGGGAGTCGGAGGGGAAGACGCCGATCTTTGCCGTAGTTCAGGCCTTTGTTGCTTTTCAGGTCGTAATCCATCTTTTGAATGAGGTACTTTGTCTTGTCCGAGTACCGATAGACTTGTATTCTGCCGGTATCTGGTTTTGGCTCGAGTGGCAGGAGGTCTTGATGACGCTCGACTTTGTCGAAGATGATAGGTTCTTCATCCCAATTCTGCGGTGGGACTATAAAACAGACTCCTTGGGACGGGACTACTCGATTTACATGATTGACGGTCGTTATTTGTGTTTGTAACAACCGTAGAGCGTTATCTAATGTATACATGGCATTCCAATGTGGAAGACTAGAATAATTGAAAGACACTCTATAATTGAAAAAACATGAGATTTTGTCCCACATGATTACATTGTCAAGAGAAGGTACATTTATATCAGCAGATATGTATTCCCCTAACTCTTCATCTGTGAGCACTGGGGCTGGTTCGGGAGAGCCCACCGCAGATTTGACCTTGGGGTCCGAGAGGGCTATGTGGGACTTCTCTTGTAGCTTGAGTGAAGCGGACGACGGAGGCTTGTCTTTAAGACGCACCTTCAGGGGTGCCTCAACTGCGCCTTCGACGACAGGTGCCTTCCCCTGTAATTTTTCCACAAGGGGAGCCAACATTTGAGGAGGTTTTCCCTTGAGCCGTATCTTCAAGGGGGCTTCAGTAGGTGCTCTTCCGAGAGAAGTCGGTGCTTTTCCAGGTAGCTTGATGGTCATGGGAGGCAGCATCTGAGGCGGTTTCCCTTTGAGTCGAATTTTCAACGGAGCGTTGGGAATCATCTTTGGCTCCTTGTTCGGCTCTGCCGCTATTTCTGCCTCGTCATCAGCATCGGCTTCCCCTTCATTGAACGACTTATATAAGCTAGCATTGGTGAAGTAGGCTTCGACCCCGTTGAAAGGGTCAATGTTCGTGAACTCTGTCCGGATGATGTCGTTAGTGGACACGTAATTCATACAATGGTGGAGTGTAGATGGCACCACCATGTATTCATGCAGCCACGGGCGACCCAGCAGGAGGTTGTAGTTGACGTCCGCGTCCACGACATAGCAAGTCACCTCGGTTCGGAGGTTACCGATATGACACTTCAGCCGTATTTTGCCCAGCGGTTCACTTTTGCTAGCATTTAAACCGCTAATTGTAGTGTTGGAAGGCGCCAGGCGGTATATTGGGATCCCCAGTATTGAGAGTAGAGTCCTAGGGATGATGCTGAGGGAAGACCCTGGATCAATCTGAATTCGCTTCACCTTGACGGAACCCACATACCCTGTGTAATACAGTGGCCTGTTGTGCCGGTTGTGCTTGAGCAGCATGTCTTGTTGGGTGAAGGTTATGTTGGGGATGACCTCATCCGCATAATGGCAGTGCGCACATGTGGTCGGGATATCCTCAGGCTGCTTGACCTGACTGATGAAGGACTCAGCATCCTTCAAGGCTTCACAGAGAGCTTCGCGGGTGTCTTTGGAAAGACGAAGAAGCTCAAATAGTGACAAACGGGCAGGAGTACCAGCAAGTTGTGCCAGTATGTCAAAGTTGTGGGGCTTGGCCAGCCCCGAAGCATTTTCCCTTCGCAAATGCTTGTCGAAAGGGGCCTCTACGTGCTTCTGTTTATTGGCTGCTGGAGGTCTGGATGGACCCTCTTTCTGGGCAGCAGGGCAGCGCAGGTAGGCACAACCTCGGCGGCAGCTTCGTCGGATTGGGCGTTAAGTGTCACGACCCGATACCCAAATTGTTGGGCCGGGCCGAGCCATGTCCAGCCTACGCTTGGTTAAAGCGCAGTAAGCTGTTCTAAAATAAACAATAAAAGATCTAAGCAGCTAACAGTTCTAAAATCATATTTAAGGTTCATCACAACACAGCATCTATAAGCGAAGGTAAAATAAGCACAGACTTAATAATACATAACCAAAGTATCTAACTGGAGACAAAGTCCAGTATCCAAATATAAGTACAGATAAAGTCTAAGTCTCAAAACATATGAAAATAACTAAGCAAGGTTCCCCGCTGGGGCCTCTTCTGGAGCTAAGGCCAGGTCCTCAATGCAGTGTCATAATATGTAACACATAGTATTTCCTCCTCGAAAAGTATACCTACAACGTTATCCTGTCAGGACGGGAGCAAGTACAACCTCTACAACTAAAGTACTGAACATATAATGAAAGAGATGTACAATAAGAAACATGGTGTGATAAGTCTATAAAACAAGAAATACTGGAAATATGGCCTCATGGTACAACTGGGATCACAATATCATAGTAATACAGGGAACATGACATATCTGGAATCATGGTATATCTCATAATCTATCATGGCAAGGATACATATGTCATAAAGACAGATGTATATGTAATGTTTAAAACTGTAGCAGGTACGTGATCGGTCAATAGATGTACAATGTGCTGGGGCACATAATAAAATGTACTTCCGTACAAGTATAAAGGCGATATATGTACACACGTACAAATACAGCTTGGAGAGTAAGGCCTACGGCGCAGTATCATATAAAATGAAACTTTGCTCGGTACTGAAGAGGGGGGTATGATTACGTACACTACTATCAGTTTCCCCATAACCCATATTCTATCATGTGAGAGATACGAGAACAGTAAAACATGTGGAAAATACTGGGAACAGTATAAGCATGGCAGGTATTGGGAGCAGTATAAAACTCGTGAATACTCAGAGCAGTATAAAGCATAGTAAAACATGTACCGAGAACCAGTATGAAACATGTGAAGATATAAGAACTGTCCTAAGCATGGTAGGGACCAAATTAATGTAACATGTGAAAATTTATCTTGCAGTTATTCAGAAAGCAGTATTTTAACAGGGTTAATACATGTTCTAGCATTAAAAGACAGTAAATGAGTGTGTAGATGTACTTGCCTCGAGCAAAGCAAGAATACTAGTACGAAAATATAGATGTCCGGTATCCTGTCAATAATGATATACAACTCAGTTCTAAGCTATGTTCAATAATACACTAGTGGTGAGACACGACTCCTAATTGGACACTAAGCTAAGTGGAGACCTAGCATAAAAGTCTAATGTGGACTGCCACTATACACAAACTAACTCTCTAAGGTCTTTACACTAGTGCGGGGTGAGGTCCAATACTATAACAACTCAAATCAACGCAAAAACTTGCAAGTTGTAACTACTCAAAAAATAAATCAAACGGTACACTAAGTTCCAACAATTTTAGAGATAGACAAAAAGCTTAAATATATGTAAAATAAAGTACCAAAATAATCCTTGTTAATTATAGAAATTTATACTAATTTTTCTGGGATTTATAAACCCTCATAAATATTTATTAAAAATCAGCAAACATAAATATACTGAAAATGAGTTCTATTTTCCTATTTTTATAAAATACCAAAAGTACTTATTAAATGCTAGAAAAATTATAATAAATTAGCTAAATTAACATAATATTTAAATACCATTTTTCCAAGATTTTTACAGTAATTAAAATATATATAAAAATTCAAAACCAGAAAGTAACAATATCTAGAAAAATAATTAATTATAAATTAAGGATAATACATAATCAAAATCTACAGATGTTGTCAGATGATAAAATAAATATCCCCAACGTGTCCAGAACGGTCAAATCAGCTAGGATAGTCTACCCATAAGTCCAATTTGGACACAGGGACAAAACGATAATTTTGGGTCAAAATGATGTCCGTCGTTGGACACACTTTGCACCAAAAAGCGTGTCGGAATAGAAGTCTACAAAACCTAGCAAATTATATGTTCATGAATCCAGAATGACGATACGAACTCAACGGTATATCCGGAATTGGATTCTGATGAGCCGAACTCAAGGTGACCCGTTGACTCGGAAAGTGGGACCCGCTTTGCACCGAAATGCGTGCCAGGGTCCACGTTCTCCAAATCAAACAAATTTTATATAAAAACTTGCCAGAACGACGCCACGAGTCTACTGGTGGTGTCAGAAATAGAATCCGGAGTCCCGGGTTCAAAAATGGAATTTTACAAGTGCAAATTAAAGAATTCGGACGGCCAACTTTGGCGTCGAATTCAACCAACCAAACGTGCTTAAAATAAAACGAAATCTAAAGGAGGCAGGAAGAGGGTTATACCAGCTGTGCACCAGAACTGACGGCGTGCAAAACGGAGCTGCGACGGCGAAGTTACGAGCTGACGAAGTCGGCTCCACGAAACTGTCCAAAAACAGTTCAATTTAAAACGTCAACTTGGTGGCCAGTTTTGAGGTATCAAACGATAAAATTAACGGACGAAAATTGACAGGAGTGAAGATGGATATACCAAGATTGCGACGGAGCAAGGAGTTCGCCGATCCAACGATCGGATCTCCCAGAAAATGTGCACGAAGTCGCTGTCCCGAAACACAATTTCTGAAACTTGAAATCGCGCGTCACGACGGGATTTCGTACGAAATGCACGAATAGCCTTTGCGTCGTGCCGGGGAAGCGGGCGGTGGCCTGGGGGAGTTCGCCGGGGTCGCCGGGACGAGGGGGTGCTCGTGGGGGCGCGGGCCGGCCACGAAGTGGCGCACGGCCACGCGACAACGCGCGCTTGCGTGCCCGCGTAGGCGCACACAGCTGCTGCCGCAGCTGCTGCTGCTGACGGCAGCGCTGCCTGCCATGGCGGTCGCCGGCGGGTTGCCCGCGGCGGCGTGCGACGGAGGCCCGGCGGTGGGCGGCGGCAGCTTGTGGAGGTGGATGATGGTGAAGGTGGTTAATATGGAGGTGGTGATGATGTGGTGGAGGTGATGTGTGATTAGAGAAGAGGAGGGGAGGCTGTGGGGAGAAGGTGGTGGTGGTGTTCGGCCACCAGGGAGGGGTGTTCGGCCGAGTGCATGGAGTGGGGTGGTGGTGGTGTTGTTTTGTGTGTGTTTGAAAGAAAAGAGAGAGAGATGTATATGTGTGCATATATATAATATAGAAAGAGAGTAAGAATAGAGAAAGAGAGTGAGAATAGAGTGGGATATTATTTGAAGAGAGAGGGGGGGTTTGAAGTCGGCTGGTGATGGGGTTGTGAGAGAGAGTGTGGTGAGGTGGAGTTTGTGTGGGAGTGATTTAAGGAGAGGGAGGATATTTATTTATATATATATATGTGTATATATATATAATAAAGGAGATATTTATAAAATAGAGAGAGGAAGAGATATTTTTCAAAATAGAAAAAAAGGGAAAATTAAGCGGGATATTTGAGCAGTCATGAGAGGACAACAGGGAGCTTGGGTTCGGGTTCGGTCGAGCCGGGTCGGGTCAAAATCGAACCGGGGGCGATAATTAAATTAAAAATAGGGATTTATAATCATAGGTAAATAAATGATATACGGGGACTCCAATAAATGATACACAAGTTTCATGCGGGGAGTAGGCTTCGTATGGGCCACGTCCATACTTCGGGTTGACAGGCTGGATCGATGTCGGGTCCTGAAATTAAATTGGAATTTAAATCAGGTTTCACGGTAGAAAATAAATCGGCCTAAATTGACCCGGAAGTTGTGCGAAGAAAATGGAGCACAAAATGAAGTGTCTGAGTGGGACACGAAGGTCATGGGTGGAGAGCGTCTCGAGTAGATCATTTATGAGAAGTTGGTTTCGAGAAAATGGCTGATCTGGTGCTCCTAAATTAAAAGCAACGGTAACGTGCAAACGATGATCAAAAATAAAAGTGGGAATAATATTCAACGGTTAATCGGTCTAAGTTGACCCGAACTTGTGCGATACAAAAAGAGCACAAGGGAACGAGTTCAAGTGGGACACAATATATCAACAGGAAGATAATCTTGCCTACTTCAAAACCCATGAAGAGAGTTTACAGAGATTGGCATCCCTGACGCTCCAGAAGTCAAAGTCATGGAAAGGCACATTAATGATCTAAACAATTAAATAATAAAACATTTATCGAATATAATTCATTTAGAAAATTTTAAAATAGCCCTGAAATTCAGGGGGCTTATATCCTACCCACCTTACAAAAATTTCGTCCTCGAAATTAAAAATCATCCAACCGGTCAAACTATAACATGTAGCTGCTCTGGCTACAATACTTAATCTGCTACTCTTGTAATCATCTCTTCTGTTTCTCTTTACAATCTTTTTGGTTCAGGTTCAACAAAGTCCTTCTATCATAAACTATGTCATATATCCTTTAAAATCTCGCATACTAACATGAAACATTTATGTATGCCCTAAACTATAGGTCATTCTCCGGGTATGTCTATAAGCCTATAATGCTTAATCATCAATCATATTTTCAACCTCAATTGTAAATACTGGATTTCCTTATCATATCCTAAGTATCCTTATTTCATCAATCCACAGTTCCTTGGCATCATTTGTCGTCAATCCTTTCCTACAGCTTCTCCTTGAAATCATACTTTCAATTCTTATTCTTGGCGTAGAGCCTCTTTCTTTTTACTCAACAAGTCCTCCGAATATAAATTCTCGATTTCAAAACTCCCGATTTATTAATTACCAATGTACATATGTCTCTGCCTCGTTCATTGTCTTTTTAACTGATATCTTTCCGATCTCGTACGCAGTACGATAACTCATTCTAACTTATTCTATATCAATCCACATATCGATCTACCCTCTAATCACATACAATTAGCTACAGATAACCAACCAAAATTCTACAAATGCTAAATCCTCAAACTGCTAAGCACAAGATTCTAATCCTCAATCCATAGTCATAACAATATACTATCTCATTTCTCCATCTTAGATACCCTATCATCAAGTCGTACTATCAATACAATCATTCTTAATGGTTTCCAAATCTACTATGGTCAGTCACCCATACTTGTCCTATAAGCTTAATCTAACCAATCCCTAGGAAAAGTACTTACCACAACCACACAATACATTTATAGTTATACTACAGGATCAGTCAACAAGGTTTGGCTATTTCGGTCGTCTATTAAATAGAAGGTAACAAGGCCTAAGACTGGGTCAAGCAATCCATAACAGTGTCCAAACAAGTTAAAGGGTCAAGCAAGACAGGAAAGTTTATTGAAAAATCTCCAAGAATGGTACGAAGACAACGGGAATCATAACGAGAAGAATTTTCCAAGAGGTTAACGAAGAAGAGTTTAGTCAAGTCATAGGAAAGATGGAACACAAAAATAATTATGTCCAAAAGATAACATGAAAGCAATCCTATTGGAGAGTCCTAGAGAACCTGTAATTCTAGTTGTAGATGTAGATAGATCAGAGTTGATCAAGACGGAAAGGAATAATAATAATAAGAATTTATTCTTGCTCAATCGATCATAACGAAGTGAACCAAGCTGAGATATGATCTGATAACCATATACGTCTTCCTGAAATCATGTTGCCAGAATTTTTGCCATACCAGTAAGCCTAGATGCAATAAACGATAGAGTCATAACTAAGGTATACTCCCTAAAATTATATTATCTAGAATCCTTGCCACGCCAACCGGTATGGCTGCGAGAAAATCTAAATTCTATGAATAGGATAATATATCCGAAATCAGGCTCTATGTTTTTGTCATACCAGCTAATATAGCTGCGATAAATTCTAAACTCCATAAATAAAGCAGACGTTTACCTTATCAGGATATATCATAATTTAATCCACAAAATTTATCACGATGCAAGATCAAAGTTAAATACGAAAATCAGAAATCAATTTCAACAATGAATTAAGGAAGAGTAAATAAAAATAAGTGGAAACAGAATTCTAGGTAAGATTAGAGTAAGATCCTCAGGGGTCATCCCAAGGGTACAAACTTGGTCTAAATTGACCCACTGAAATACAAACAAGAGGCTAATTATAGCTAACGGTCCTATGCTGTGATGAGTTCTCCTATGTTGCAATCCTAGTAATCCTCTAGGTATTCTAAATGTTATTCCTAGTGTTATCAAGTTGTCCTAGATCCTAATTGCAGGCATGCTTGGTACAATAACGTAACCAAACAATTTAGTCGAGACCTGCATGGGCCGCCAAAAAAACATGTCACGACCCGATACCCAAATTGTTGGGCCGGGCCGAGCCATGTCCAGCCTACGCTTGGTTAAAGCGCAGTAAGCTGTTCTAAAATAAACAATAAAAGATCTAAGCAGCTAACAGTTCTAAAATCACATTTAAGGTTCATCACAACACAGCATCTATAAGCGAAGGTAAAATAAGCACAGACTTAATAATACATAACCAAAGTATCTAACTGGAGACAAAGTCCAGTATCCAAATATAAGTACAGATAAAGTCTAAGTCTCAAAACATATGAAAATAACTAAGCAAGGTTCCCCGCTGGGGCCTCTTCTGGAGCTAAGGCCAGGTCCTCAATGCAGTGTCATAATATGTAACACATAGCATTTTCTCCTCGAAAAGTATACCTACAACGTTATCCTGTCAGGACGGGAGCAAGTACAACCTCTACAACTAAAGTACTGAACATATAATGAAAGAGATGTACAATAAGAAACATGGTGTGATAAGTCTATAAAACAGGAAATACTGGAAATATGGCCTCATGGTACAACTGGGATCACAATATCATAGTAACACAAGGAACATGACATATCTGGAATCATGGTATATCTCATAATCTATCATGGCAAGGATACATAAGTCATAAAGACAGATGTATATATAATGTTTAAAACTGTAGCAGGTACGTGATCGGTCAATAGATGTACAATGTGCTGGGGCACATAATAAAATGTACTTCCGTACAAGTGTAAAGGCGATATATGTACACACGTACAAATACAGCTTGGAGAGTAAGGCCTACGGCGCAGTATCATATAAAATGAAACTTTGCTCGGTACTGAAGAGGGGGGTATGATCATGTACACTACTATCAGTTTCCCCATAACCCATATTCTATCATGTGAGAGATACGAGAACAGTAAAACATGTGGGAAATATTGGGAACAGTATAAGCATGGCAGGTACTGGGAGCAGTATAAAACTCGTGAATACTCAGAGCAGTATAAAGCATAGTAAAACATGTACCGAGAACCAGTATGAAACATATGAAGATATAAGAACTGTCCTAAGCATGGTAGGGACCAAATTAATGTAACATGTGAAGATTTATTTTGCAGTTATTCAGAAAGCAGTATTTTAACAGGGTTAATACATGTTCTAGCATTAAAAGACAGTAAATGAGTGTGTAGATGTACTTGCCTCGAGCAAAGCAAGAATACTAGTACGAAGATATAGATGTCCGGTATCCTGTCAATAATGATATACAACTCAGTTCTAAGCTATGTTCAATAATACACTAGTGGTGAGACACGACTCCTAACTGGACACTAAGCTAAGTGGAGACCTAGCATAAAAGTCTAATGTGGAGTGCCACTATACACAAACTAACTCTCTAAGTTCTTTACACTAGTGCGGGGTGAGGTCCAATACTATAACAACTCAAATCAACGCAAAAACTTGCAAGTTGTAACTACTCAAAAAATAAATCAAATGGTACACTAAGTTCCAACAATTTTAGAGATAGACAAAAAGCTTAAATATATATAAAATAAAGTACCAAAATAATCCTTGTTAATTATAGAAATTTATACTAATTTTTCTGGGATTTATAAACCCTCATAAATATTTATTAAAAATCAGCAAACATAAATATACTGAAAATGAGTTCTGTTTTCCTATTTTTATAAAATACCAAAAGTACTTATTAAATGCTAGAAAAATTATAGTAAATTAGCTAAATTAACATAATATTTAAATACCATTTTTCCAAGATTTTTACAGCAATTAAAATATATATAAAAATTCAAAACCAGAAAGTAACAATATCTAGAAAAATAATTAATTATAAATTAAGGATAATACATAATCAAAATCTACAGATGTTGTCGGATGATAAAATAAATATCCCCAACGTGTCCAGAACGGTCAAATCAGCTAGGATAGCCTACCCATAAGTCCAATTTGGATACAGGGACAAAACGGTAATTTCGGGTCAAAATGATGTCCGTCGTTGGACACACTTTGCACCGAAAAGCATGTCAGAATAGAAGTCTATAAAACCTAGCAAATTATATGTCCACGAATCTAGAATGACGATACGAACTCAACGGTATATCCGGAATTGGATTCCGATGAGCCGAACTCAAGGTGACCCGTTCACTCGAAAAGTGGGACCCGCTTTGCACCGAAATGTGTGCCAGGGTCCACGTTCTCCAAATCAAGCAAACTTTATATGAAAACATGCCAGAACGACGCCACGAGTCTACTGGTGGTGTCAGAAATTGAATCCGGAGTCCCAGGTTCAAAAATGGAATTTTACAAGTACAAATTAAAGAATTCGGATGGCCAACTTTGGCGTCGAATTCAACCAACCAAACGTGCTTAAAATGAAACGAAATCTAAAGGAGGCAGGAAGAGGGTTATACCAGCTGTGCACCAGAACTGACGGTGCGTAAAACGGAGCTGCGACGGCGAAGTTACGAGCTGACGAAGTCGGCTCCACGAAACTGTCCAAAAACAGTTCAATTTAAAACGTCAACTTGGTGGCCAGTTTTGAGGTATCAAACGATAAAATTAACGGACGAAAATTGACAGGAGTGAAGATGGATATACCGAGACAGCGATGGAGCAAGGAGTTCGTCGATCCAACGGTCGGATCTCCCAGAAAACGTGCACGAAGTCACTGTCACGAAACACAATTTCTGAAACTTGAAATCGCGCGTCACGACGGGATTTCGTGCGAAATGCACGAATAGCCTATGCGTCGTGCCGGGGAAGCAGGCGGTGGCCTGGGGGAGTTCGCCGGGGGGTCGCCGGGACGAGGGGGTGCTCGTGGGGGCGCGGGCCGGCCATTAAGTGGCGCACGGCCACGCGGTAACGCGCGCTTGCGTGCGCGCGTAGGGGCACACAGCTGCTGCCGCAGCTGCTGCTGCTGACGGCAGCGCTGCCTGCCACGGCGGTCGCCGGCGGGGGTGCCCGCGGTGGTGTACGGCGGAGGCCCGGCGGTGGGCGACGGCGGCTTGTGGAGGTGGATGATGGTGAAGGTGGTTAATATGGAGGTGGTGATGATGTGGTGGAGGTGATGTGTGATTAGAGAAGAGGAGGGGAGGCTGTGGGGAGAAGGTGGTGGTGGTGTTCGGCCACCAGGGAGGGGTGTTCGGCCGAGTGCATGGAGTGGGGTGATGGTGGTATTGTTTTGTGTGTGTTTGAAAGAAAAGAGAGAGTGATGTATATGTGTGCATATATATAATATAGAAAGAGAGTAAGAATAGAGAAAGAGAGTGAGAATAGAGTGGGATATTATTTGAAGAGAGAGGGGGGGTTTGAAGTCGGCTGGTGATGGGGTTGTGAGAGAGAGTGTGGTGAGGTGGAGTTTGTGTGGGAGTGATTTAAGAAGAGGGAGGATATTTATTTATATATATATGTGTGTATATATATAATAAAGGAGATATTTATAAAATAGAGAGAGGAAGAGATATTTTTCAAAATAAAAAAAAAGGGAAAATTAAGCGGGGTATTTGAGCAGTCATGAGAGGACAACAGGGAGCTTGGGTTCGGGTTCGGTCGAGCCGGGTCGGGTCAAAATCGAACCGGGGGCGATAATTAAATTAAAAGTAGGGATTTATAATCATGGGTAAATAAATGATATAGGGGAACTCCAATAAATGGGACACAAGTTTCATGCGGGGAGTAGGCTTCGTATGGGCCACGTCCATACTTCGGGTTGACAGGCTGGATCGATGTCGGGTCCTGAAATTAAATTGGAATTTAAATCAGGTTTCACGGTAGAAAATAAATCGGCCTAAATTGACCCGGAAGTTGTGCGAAGAAAATGGAGCACAAAATGAAGTGTCTGAGTGGGACACGAAGGTCATGGGTGGAGAGCGTCTCGAGTGGATCATTTATGAGAAGTTGGTTTCGAGAAAATGGCTGATCTGGTGCTCCTAAATTAAAAGCAACGGTAACGTGCAAACGATGATCAAAAATAAAAGTGGGAATAATATTCAACGGTTAATCGGTCTAAGTTGACCCGAACTTGCGCGATACAAAAAGAGCACAAGGGAACGAGTTCAAGTGGGACACGATATATCAACAGGAAGATAATCTTGCCTACTTCAAAACCCATGAAGAGAGTTTACAGAGATTGGCATCCCTGACGCTCCAGAAGTCAAAGTCATGGAAAGGCACATTAATGATCTAAACAATTAAATAATAAAACATTTATCGAATATAATTTATTTAGAAAATTTTAAAATAGCCCTGAAATTCAGGGGGCTTACATTAAGATGCGAACACGTTTATACAGGAAGTGCCTCTTCCATGGAGGAAGAGATCATACGGCAAGACTTGATCTTCTTGCCCTTGGTTTTGGAGGTAGAGCGTACCCCCGGTTGAGTAACTTCGGAGGCGAGATCTGGGTGAACCCATAAGATCTCTCCCCGGGATGTGGTGAGTAGGATGAATCCACTCACGTTGTCACGAGTAGGTGGTAGGTTAACCACCTCGATTGTCGCCTTTGGGATGGGGACGACGCCATCTTGTGTTGTGGTTGGCAGCAAGGTGCCGAATTTGAGCGACACCAGGTTGGCCGAAACTGTCTTCTCCTCATAGTCGACGGAGATGACATTTGCATTGATCATGCACTAGATGTAGTTCTTGAGGACGTAGCAGTCCTGAGTTGGATGTCCGACAAACCGATGGTAGTGACAGTACCTCGGATTGTCTACTCTCCCAACCTCATCGGGATGCTTCTGGTCCGATAACTTAATTTTGTCACCCTACTTCAACATCTCAAAGAGTTGCAAGGTGTCTTCATCGTTGAAAGAATAGACCTCCTTTGGCCTCGGCGTAAGCGGAGGCTTCTGAGTAGGTGCTTGTGCGCCCTTGGAGGCATTGACAGTCAACGCCTGCTTCTCCTGCTTCCCCTTCGTTTCACGTCCAGGGTTGTTGACAGCAGGCCGTTTTCCCTTGTCTTCGAAAGCAGGGAAACTGACTCCCAGAAGGCGAGCATTGCATGCCTTCTTTTCAGCTGCTTCAGCCTCAATAATCAATGAGCTCCAGTCGGGAGGAGGAGTGGAGTTGAGCCAGAGCTTGATCGCAGGAAGCATGTTCATGCTGCAAGAGGAGATGAGTGCATGTTCTGGCATGCCCAGGGGCAGTCTGAAGCAGGCTTGTCGGAATCGTTCGATGAATGCTTAAACCGTCTCCTTCTCCTTCTGACGTACCTCTATAAGGGATGTCATCGTCATGTCTTTCCCTCCATCATAAAAACGATCGAGGAAGAGACGCGTCAAGTCATCGAATAAGGATATGGAGTTGTCAGGGAGACTGCAGTACCAGTCATAAACCACTCCTTTCAGTGCCCCGACAAACAGGCTGGTGAGTAGCGCATCTTCCTTCGGGAGATGTCCCATTTGAGACTGGAAGTACATTAGATAATGGCGTGGAGAGTCCTTCCCGTCGTATGGCGTCAATGTTTGTGGTTTATACTTGGGAGGATAAACCACTTTGTTCCATTCGAGGGGGTATGGTTACGGGATTCCCATTTTCTGGCGCTCCTCCTGTCTATTCTTGGACTCAAAGCACTCACGCAAGTCCTTGATCATCTCAACCATGTCATCCGTGGAGCTAGGAGTCGGAGAAGGTGGTACAGTCTGGAACTGTACATTCGAAGGTTCTGACACACGCGGTGCTTCGAGGCAATCGGTATTCAAGGATGCCCGTTGAAGGGGCACACTTTATTCCCCGTTGACTCCTGGGTCAGGATTAGTGGAAGGTGCTCTGGCCAAAGCTGACCATATCTCGAACACTGTTTGAGTCAGTGTCTGCATGGAGGCAGAGAGGGTTTTGAGTCCTCCCTCCAAGGTATCCATGCGCTGAACGAGATCTGCTGGTGGTGCATCTGACTCCGTATCACCACCTCCCATCATGTATACTGTCATGACTTGACTGGAAGTGGATGGATCGGTTGAAGCTTTGCTTTCAGCCTCGCTCTCTTGTAGAAGAGGAACTTCCTCCGGAGCTTCGTCTTGGCTACCTCCAACTATGTTATGGAGGATGTCTTCATCTTCGGGTTGAAGATCCACAGGTGCTTGACTACCTCCAGCTATGTTCGGGAGTCTAACTTCGTCTTCGGGATGAAGATCCACAGGGGCTTCACTACCCCCAGCTTCTTCTGAGATCTTCTTTCTCTCCCGGGTGCCCTCAAACACTCCTGAGGACGGGACGGTCGTCTTGGTCTTCCTCGGCTGGCTCTTGGATGAGGACGTGGTCGAGGAGTTGCCAGTCGCCTTTCGAATTGATAGGGAGTTAGAGACTATGTTGCAAGAAGCAACCTTTAGTTCTGGCTCCTCTTCAGTTGACACCTTCTTTCCGAGGCGATGATGGAGAGGCGTTGATGATTGCAGCCGCTGGAACACGGACTGCCTTGGTAGGACTGCTGTCTTGCAATAACAGTTGATGGTGACTACAGCACAGGTGTGCCCTGTCAGGAGCGCATTGTGCTTGTCAGTCGACTCTCCTGATTGGCGTTTGTGAATGATCATATTACGCAAATCGTTGGAGGATAGTGCCACCTTCACACCCCTATCAGGCGTATGGCAAGGCCAAGCGCTTGCTGGTCAAGTGAATGCTGCACCCCCTGATCCGACATAAAAGATGCACCCAGGTCAATAGTGGGGGAGCAACATTTAGAGTGACTTGAACCAGCCTCAGACGCACAACCAATGTAGGCACGGGGGTTCAAGACCACAGAGTTTGCCTCACATGGCTTGGTTAAAACGCAGCAGATGTGCCCAAGCGGCACGACGTCGTTGAAGGTTGGCCCGTTCGCGGCACAGAAGCACCCGAGCCAACCTTGTACAGTTTACCATTGGCAGCGTACATGATTGTGAGCGCATGCCTCTGGCTCACTGCTGGCATAGCACGTTCGAGGCACATGGCCCGTGCTGCCTTAGACTTCTTCGTACCAGCCCGCTGGGGTGTATAGTACTCAGAGTCCAAATTATCCTCTCCAGGACAGAGTGAGTCTGTCAAAGACAGATGCCTTCTGTGGTGCATCAGAGTTAATGCACAGGGTGTTAGCTATGCCCCTGCTCCGTCGACGCATCTTCCTTGTCGGAGAAGAAGAAGGTTGGGGAATGTGGTCGGCCCCACGCTTCCCCGAGGGATGTGCTGCACCCGCAGGCGCATCTTGGCTGCTGAGGATGTCAGCAGGAATGGTATGTTGCATCGACACATCCCCTTCAGTGGTGGTTCCAGGGGCCTCGACCTTGCGCACCCAGACTTGGCGAGTCTTCTTCGGCTTTGGCAGCCGCTTCGAAGGACTTACGCTGCCTTCAGAGATGAACACCTCATACGCCTGTTGATTGAGGCATACGACCAGCGTCTTGTGGGAGGAGCCCACCTTTATGTCGTCAGATTGTGACACAGCTTTCTCAGTAGAGGAGAAAGAGGTCTCCAGCAGAGTCTCCAGCTTTTTTGCCATTAAAATCTTTTGATTACAATTTCAATTACAAACAGAACAGTGTTACAATGTAGGACTTAGATGTAGTCCGAGGAGTACACTTTTGTTTATCTGGGTCCTGTGTCGATGGTGCGAGTGGTAATGCGTTGACTCCGTTGACGATCTGACGACGGTTCTCAGTTCTTTGAAGGTCTGAGTTGCTCTGAGTGCTGGAGCTTATGGAGAGGAAGAAGATGTCGAGTGTCTCCGTATATATTTGTCCCTCTGTGTGTGTGTGTCTGGAAGAAGGAAATGATCCCTCTATTTATAAGCAGCAGGTTGGGCTGCTCATGTGCGCATATGTAGGATGCGCCTGTACGTGGGGACGCCACGTGGTTGAAGTTGCGGGAGGCGCACGGATGATGCACCATCATTTGTGGGTTAAATCCTTTATGTTGCATTTGTGGGCTGGCACATAGCAGGGGAGAGGATCTTTCAGTTGCTGAGATCTTGGGTGATTAGCAACCCTTCATAGGCTGAATCGAATCAAAGGACACATGGCGCATGTCTGTAGCTCAAATATTTCGTATTTGGTGGAGGGTAATCTGATAGGATGCGCCTGGGATTGGGCGCATGAAAAGACTTTAGCTCGCAACCTTAAGGAGTTACGAACTAGTCTGGACGTACGGCTTTTGAGGCACATGCGAATCTTCAGGCGCATGGCTGCTGAGGCGCATACGAGTGGTTGGTCGGCCACGTGGGTTGTAACCGTCGAAGGAAAGTAATGATGACGCTGACGTCAGCGACACTTCATTTTCTACAAAAGTTGTCAACTGTTCAGTCCTCGGGGGACGTGCTGCCAATTCTGCAACTTTGGCATTAATTGTTTGGTGGTGTGACGCGTCGATTTGTACCCCACTGGGCGCACGGGTCAACATGGATCTGTGCTTTGTTGGGCGCATCGATACAGGGCGCTTGGTACTGACGGGCACGTCTGTACGATATACGGTATCTGACCGGAGCATCCGTTTGCATAATGCGTCTTTATTGGTCCGGCTATTGAGTACTTCAAGTGCTTTAAATAGCCGCTTTGACTTGGCCGAATTCGAAGGGTCAGGTTCATCACCATAAATGCAAATTCATTTGTACGGGATTAGGAGAGCCCGCCACTTGGCACATGGGTTTGATTTGCCCGGCCTGTAAATAGCAGCAAGAAGAGAATTTGCTTCTCGTTCTCTCAGGTCTTCCCGAATGAACTTATTTGCTCGAGTACATTCTGTTGACAAGATGCTCCCGAGGGTGAAGATACGACGAGTTGTCTTCGTTCATGCACTTGAAGGTGACTGTTACATCCAAAACACAGAATCGCGGGGTTCTGAGGCAGGCGGAAGGTGCCTGTTGCATCCAAAGATCGGGATGCTCGAGCCCCGTCTCCGTTATGCTGGAAGAGCCATAGATCGGAATTGCGGTGCTCTCCTCTTCCTTGGGCTTTGGAGAGCTCTTCCTCCTGCTAGAGTGGGATTGGCTGCCCACTCTGGTTCTGCTCAAAGCTGCTCCTTTAGCCGAAGTACTTGATCGGATCGAAGTGGAGCACATATGCTGAGACTTCGTGATGCGCCTAACTGAGACGCTGAAATAGATACACCTGACTGAGATGCTGAAGAGACACGCCTGACTGAGACGTTGAAGTGATGTGCCTGGCAGATGATGCGCCTGGCGGAAGGCGCATGGCAGTTTGCTGCGCCTTGCTGTAGTCTTAGGATCTTTTTTTTGTAGAAATTCTCCTTTGTAAAGCCTTTTTTAGACATGTAATAGACTTTTATATGAAATAAAAATCTTCTTTTGATGTCTATACTTTTGCTGTTCTTTGCTTACCAAGTACTTCGTTAGAGCTCCCTGGCGTATGTAGTGTTAAGCGCATAGGAATTATGGCCTATAGATGCGCCTGAAATTCCATACTTCTACACCAAGGAACAAGGATAGAGTTGTGATGCACCAACATTGGGGACTCACATGATGATGTAGGACACCCGTCAGCACCCTGTCATCACTGAGTTCGAGGATGTATTCCCCGAGGATTTGCCAGGATTGCCACCTGACCGAGACATTGAGTTTTCTATTGAGCTTATTCCTAGAGCCGAGCCTATTTCATCACGAGTGTATCGTCTGGCACCCAAGGAATTGGTAGAGATAAAGATGCAGATTGACGACTTATTGGAGAAAGGCTTTATTCGTGCCAGTGCGTCACCATGGGGAGCATCCGTTCTTTTTATACCTAAGAAAGACGGGACAGTGCGCATGTGCATCGACTACCGAGCTTTGAATGCAGTAACGGTGAAGAATAAGTACCCCTTGTCGCGTATAGATGATCTATTTGACTAACTGAGTGGGGCAAAAGTATTCTCCAAGATTGACTTACGATCGGGCTATCACCAACTGAAGGTTCGAAAGGAAGACATTACGAAGACGGCATTTCGCTCGAGGTATGGACACTACTAGTTCTTGGTCATGCCTTTCGGTTTGACCAATGCTCCCGCAGTCTTCATGAATTTAATGAACAAGATCTTTCACCAGTACTTGGACAAATTTGTAGTGTCTTTATAGATGATATCTTGATTTACTCTAAGAGCCAAGAGGAGCATGAGCAACATCTACGGATTATTTTGGGGACTTTGAGGAATGAGCGACTTTTTGTAAAGCTTAGCAAGTATGATTTCTTTCTGAAGGAGGTATCATTTCTTGGACATATTGTTACTATAGACGGCATATCAGGGGATCCTGAGAAGATCACAGCAGTCAAGGCATGGCCCGCTCCTACATCAGCTTCCGAGATGAGAAGATTTCTTGGACTTGCGGGTTATTATCGAAGGTTAGCAGAATATTTCTCTTGAAATACGGGGCCTATGACTCGACTCACTTGTAAGGATCAGGAGTTTGTATGGACAGAGGAGTGTCAAGCCGCTTTTGACGAGTTGAAGAAGCGCTTGACCACGGCACCGATCTTGACACTACCATCGGGCCCATGAGGATTTCTGATCTACAATAATGCATCCGGGAAGTGATTGGGATGCGTATTGATGCAGCACGGTCATGTAGTAGCTTAGGCATCGAGACAATTGAAGGTGCAGGAGAAAAACTATCTGACCCACGATCTAGAGCTCGCAGCGGTTATCTTTGCTTTGAAGCTGTGGAGACACTACTTGTACGGCGAGAAGGTTGATATCTACACTAATCACAAGAGCCTCAAGTACGTGTTCACACAAAAAGAGTTGAATATGCGACAGCGACGTTGGATGGAGTTAATGAAGGATTACGAGATCGAGCTATATTATCATCCGGGCAAGGCTAATGTCATGGCAGACGCATTAAGCCGTAAGCCTATGGCTCACTTCTAGACCACACAGAAGGAGTTGATTAGAGACTTGCAGCAGCTTGGCATTGAGGTAGTGTTGCCCGGAACAGATGGCGTATTAGCCGATCTCCAAGTGCAATCATCATTAGTAGATCGGATCAAGGCGACATTGCCCGTAGATGCTAGATTTCGACGGCTTTGAGAAAGGACCGAAGCAGAAGAGCAGACGGGATTGAGGATTCATCCTGATGGGATATTGCGATGTGGTGATCGTATTTATGTTCCTAATAGAGAGTTGCGGCAGGAGTTGATGGCAGAAGCACACAGTTCGACTTACTTTATTCATCCCGGAGGAACTAAGATGTACCGGGACTTACGGCAGTATTATTGGTGGCACAAAATGAAGGAAGAGATAGCTCATTTCATAGCCAAGTGTTTGGTGTACCAGCAAGTGAAGGCCGAGCACCAGAGGACGGCCGGTTTATTGCAGCCGCTACCCATTCCCGAGTGGAAGTGGGAGCACATTACGATAGACTTCGTCACAGGATTTCTTCGGAGTCCTAGTGGACGAGATATAGTATGGGTGATTGTTGATAGACTTACCAAATCAGCCCACTTCCTACCTTTTAGAGTGGAACCGTCCACGAAAGTTTTGGCGGATATGTATATGAAGCAAACAGTGAAGCTACACGGTGTACCAGTTAGCATCATGTCGGATCGCGACTCGAGGTTTACCTCACATTTCTGGAGGAGTATGCAGGACAGTTTGGGAACATATTTGAAGTTTAGCATGTCGTATCATCCGCAGACAGACGGCCAGTCATAGCGTACGATTCAGACGCTAGAGGATATATTGAGAGAGTGTATGCTTGACTTTGACGGATCATGGGAAGACCACCTTCATCTTATGGAGTTTTCTTACAACAATAGCTCTCAATCGAGCATTCAGATGGCTCCGTTTAAAGCATTGTATGAGAGGAAGTGTCGATCTCCTGTCTGTTGGAGTAACATCAGGGAGCATCAGATATTGGGTCCCGAGCTGGTTTTGAGCACAGTGAAGAAGGTAAAGAAGATACAAGACCACCTGCGAGCAGCGCAGGATCAACAGAAGCAATGGGCAAACAATCGTCGTCGACCTTTGGAATTCGAGGAAGGTGACCATGTTTTCATGAAGATATCCCCCACTAGAGGCACGATTCGATTCGGAGGTCATGGCAAGTTGAGCCCAAGATACATCGGTCCTTTTGATATCTTGGAGCGTGTGGGAGAAGTTGCTTATAGATTGGCCTTGCCACCGTCGCTAGAGGGAGTATATAACGTGTTCCACGTGTCTTAGCTGAGGAGGTACGTGGCAGACAACAATCATGTGCTTGATCACTCCGAGATCACAGTTGGACCGAGTTTGTCGTACGAAGAGCAACCGGTAGGTATCCTCGATCGCCGAGTGAAGCTGTTGCGAAATCAATCTATACTATTGGTTCGCGCGGCATGGAAGCATCACTCGCCAGGGGAGTCTACTTGGGGGCACGAGGACAGCATTCAGAGTCGTTACCCGCAATTATTCGAAGACCAAGGTACGTCTTGCATGATTAGACCCTTCAAAATTTTGCGTTGCATTTGACCCCCTACATTGGTTTAATTTCGAGGACAAAATTTGTATAAGTTGGGTAGGATGTAACTACCCTATATTTTATATGGATAATTATTGATTTATTATATAGTTTACAGAATTTTAGAAAATTTATATGATTATGATATATGGTAGTACATATTATATGATATATATGCACTGCTAATAATAACTAGAAGTAATATATTATTTATCCAGATGTAAATATGTTTTAGGAATTTTTAGGATTATTTTCCTATATTTATGGTATTAGTGATTTTTATTAATTTTTGTCTATAAATTCATGGTATTAACTTTTACATCTATTTACATATAAGAGCTTATGTATGTATATATATATATATATATATATATATATATATATATATATATATATATATATATATATATATATATATACAAGTGTTTGTAAAAAAAAAAAAAGATTCTGCGTGAACAGTAGCAAGCGCTACTGTTCATCTCTCTAAACTAACCGAGCCGACCCCTGTTCGCAGAATAGAGGCATGGCCTCAATCGGGATAGAACCCAAATGTTCACCTAAATCTTCAAACGAAAAATACTAGTAAATCGTAATCTAATTCTCAAATGGATTAACCTAAATCCTCTCAAAATCGAATTTGAATTTAAATCTTTCTTGGATTCGTTCGAGTTATATATATATATATATATATATATATATATATATATATATATATATATATATATATATATATATATATATATATATATATATACGCGAGAACGCCAATATTCGGGAAACCCGCAATCAAATCCCACAATTCAAAAACCTTCGATCCCCGACGAACCTTCCTCGCCTCTGCCTCGACCTCCTGCACGTGCGTGGTGTCGGAGGAGCAGCCGACGGCCTGCACAGCCGTGCGAGCACCCTCAGCAGCAGTATCAGTAGGCCGCGAAGGAGCCATCTTCTAGGTTAGGTTTCTCCCTCTCCTCTCTATCAAATTCTGATTCAATTGGTTCTACACGACCATAATATATACAACTTCAACCCCTGTTAATTATTTTCGTCCAAATTGGATTTGATTCGAGAATAAATCGAATCCAAAAATCTAGAAAAATTGTTTTAGTTTCAGAACAGAATATAGGTTCATCATTGCTAATTGGAATGCTGATTCTAGCCAATCCATCGAGAATCTTAGGAAACCTATGTAGACAATCCTGGAGACCACCTAACCATGAACAAAACCCAACTTTCTGTTGTAATTTTTATTCATCGTGTAGGAAGAAATATCAGTTTTACAATCAACAAAAATTAGTGTTCAAAACTCTTAAAACCCTTCGATACGAGGTCCGTCCCGACAAACCGGACGACCCCGTCACAAATCAAAGGCATCGAAAGGTGCGTATCGACTTTGTGGATGTGTGTGCTTTGACAGAATTCAAATTGGTCACGTGTGCACGACAAATTTGACCCGTATCCGTCGAAGAACGCCGTATCAATCTTTTCTAAATTTTCCAATTACTTTGTGCATGTTCGTCAAATCGAGGCGAAACTTGCACCAACAGGTCCGAATCAAAATTATGGTCATGTATGCCAAGTTTGGTCCGATTCTGAGAAGGTTAATCGGAATGCCAAAATTGGTGGGCCAGCGATCCGCTCCAACGGGCGAATTTGTGCATGGCTCATCGGAATCCAAAAATGGACGTAGCATTGGTTCGTCTCCTCAAACCGAATCTGTAGACATGTAGTTTGATGACTTTAGAGACCGTAGACATTGTCACGCATTTCGGTGCAAAACGGGTCCAACGGCGGACATCGTTTTGACCCGAAATTATGATTTTGCCCCTATTCCAAAATTTAACTTTTAGACAGGCATTTCCTAGGAATATCACTTATTTCGAGTATGTTTTTGATGTTTGTTTCAGCATCTGGAGTCGTTAGGAGATTGTGACATTCTTTGCTGATATTGTGATTCTTGGCCTTGCCACTTTCGCACCACCAGACAAGATACCTTACCACCTTACTCTATGATTTATGTATTCTTATTTTCAATTATTATTTTTAGTATTTTTTATTTGTTTATATTATAAAACTGTGCATGCAAGTCACACTTGGGTGCAAGCGACTCTATCGGTCGTTTTCTCGCTTTTATTTATTTCTCTTGCATTGACTTAGTCTAGTGACGACCCCTTTGTTGATGAGGTATTGGTATATCTCATACGGCCTTGACACTTGCTTTACCATGTGTTATGAGTCATATGTAGGACACGTACTCGCGTAGTCGGCTGGCCACCGATACGTATGAGGCGTACGATGGATAGGAGTAACTGCCAATAGAATTGCATGCTAGTAGACTTGGCAGTTACTAGAGGTTTCATGGGTCATGGATATGACCCTACTAGGCATTGGATGGGGAGAACAGCTTCTTTAACATATGGGCCACTTATGCACTTTCCT